>OU744318.1:29233750-29760129 GCA_916610145.1 Eristalis arbustorum
CATAAATATTCGGTTTTTTTCTCGAATGTGTGAAAAATTGCAGTTACAGGTCAAAACCAAATAGTTTTTAACCCATTCTCTTTCAGCTTGGTAGATTTCTTAATGTTCTTCGAAATCAGCTAAAAACTGTGTTGGGCCGCAGTCAGAGATGGCCCCGCCGCTAGATTCTACAAACTCATGCTGTCCGTGGCGACGACTCCAAATGGAACCAAACTTCGAGAAACTTGATTTTCCAATTACCCAATATCCACAACGCCACGGGCCATCACCCGGCATATAAGTTAACTTTTTAATAATTGCTATGGCCACGACGCAAATCTAAGGACACTTTCATATTTCGTCCATCCTGCGACGCACGATGCCGATAGAAAATGTATATTATAAATAATCCTAGGTAACCTACACATCTCGTCCCATACCGGCTTGGCGTCGGCCACCGTATGAACAAAATTAGCAATTTCCTCCAACTTTTATAACAAGTTACTCGGAACATCTGGAACTGTCACCCAATCTGTGTCCAATCTGGCAACCTTGAATTACCAAATTTTTTCAGAGAACTTTCAGCAGCAGTACGCAACATTCTGTCACCTACTCTTTCTCCTCCCTTGACATCTCCATGTCCACTGACGACGTCAGCTTCCTCCCTCGAACTGCGTGCAACGTTTCGAGCGCTCAACAGACGCATTAATTCAATAATATCATCGTTCATCGTACCACGTTCTCACATCCAATTGAGACTCATTTTCGTGTGTTTTGCATGAAACAATCTTCTATCTTCCCGGCTACCGCTGGGCTACGCAGTAGGTACGCTGTACGTGCATGCTAATGCGTAGTGCTGGGACGATAATTCGCACACGAGCATGCTGTGGCTAATTTAAGAATTGAAGCCATCAAGCTGTGAATTGGATTTATGTGCGCGAATTGTCCGGAGCCCACATCCTGTTGACGTTGACGGCAGCAGCCGCTGGGGAAGGGTCCAATTGTCGAAATCCAGTTGGCAACCGAAAATGTGACGAGCGAACTCAATTGGCGTTAAGTGGGTGCAATTTTGGACCGCGGATCGATTGCGTTAAAAGCAACTGGTTGACATTTCTTTTGTCTGTTCGCGCACCTTGGGCGTTTGTGCAGAATTCTTGGGAACGTGATGCAGTTCCCCGAAAATGAGGTGCACAATCGATTCGGCTGTGTGGTCATTGGGATTCAGAGTGTCGTGCGCGTACTTGATTGCATAACCGGTTCGATGTGGGAAACCACCGTGGGAGCAACGAACTGCTGCGAAAAGGACACGGAGTTCGGGAGGAGTTAAGCATCACGGTGTATTGTGTATTTTTAGCGTGACGTTGATGAGTGGTGACTGTCAGTTTGTCCCGAATGGCAATCGATTTTTCTCCGGACAGGTGACCACTCGTACTTTCGGAAGACTTTTTGTTCCAAATGTTGATGACCTTCTTTTGCGCGCGTTGACAGAATGATTGTTCAAACTACTGTCGTATTTGACAGACAGTCGAATTAGATTATCTGTTGACAGCGATCTGTTCTAAATCAGAGTAGTCGAACAAAAAAAAAAAAGCTGACGGCTATTCCGAGCAGATTGAAAAACTAGATTCATGCAATTCACATGCTTAGGGAGTTGCAACGCTGTCTTCTACCTGTCTCCCGACAACAGTTTGAAAACAGCTGGCCAATGTGTCAAGCTTGTGGGAAGTAAAAGACGTACTAAGAGAGGCCAGGAAAGTACTAAGCCAAAGTTACTCAATGTGCCTTTACTCCTACGCTGCGTGTCTTGGTTCAGTCCTCCCCACTGACAACACTGACTGATCCTCAGGCCCAAGTTCGGCCCAGACTCTGGCGCAAAGGAGACGATGTATCAACCAGAAATGAGCTTCTCACTCAGCAGAAATGTGATAATAAACCGTCAAGATATTTTTTGTAATGCCAAAGCTTCATGAGCTGCATTGACTTTGATCCATGTCACGAATCACACGTGACCTGATGAAAGTTAAACACTGAAAAACCAAAACAGTAAAAACTAGAGACCCATTCCAGGCACATGATCCAGGACTTACTTCGTATGCTGCGATAGTCCCTGTCACAAGTAGTCATGCTATCATGACACACTCAATTCTCAAACCCTTGAAAACCCCCAAGAAATACAGATCGACAACTGTACCACATATTGGACGACTTCGAAGCCACCTATGGAGCAGAAGCCAGCTAAAATAAGGTCATTATGGACGCATTTTGTTATCTATTTGAGGGGATGGTCTCCTCTTTGAACACTTTCTCGTTCCTTCCTGTCCTGGTTGTACGATGTTAAGACAATCAAGGTCGATGTGCATACGCAGAGAGATTTTATTGTCGTACCCAGCATATAGGTCTTGGAGTAGGTATTCTCCTACCGTTTTACATATATCTCACTAGGGCAGAAAACAGAGCTGGGACAGTCACAAAGATAGTAAGGAATGTGCGCTCTTTCTTCTTGGTCGCCACAGCCCTACGCATGTAGTCATAGGTAAGGTACATTTGGTTTTCATCGTACTTCATGCATAGTTATGGTTATGGTTATGGCATTCCTGGTAACTTTTTGACGTATACGAGGTTCTTGTCGGTTTTTACACAATTTTCTTGGGCCATAACATAAACGACACCCTCATATGCAGATTAGAGATTTCCACGGCTTGCTTGCTAGTTCTTTGCTTCTACCATTCGCCCTCTTCTTGACAACTGCCAGGGCTGGTGAATGTACAAGATCGCCAGGGCTTGGATTAGTTTCGGCACCTTTCCCGGCAATTATATCTGCTGCCGGCTATGTCCCTGAAACCTGGGATCCAGCAATGAGCATTCGAGTGCTACGTGCTGAGAGTCTTGAGTGTTTCGCGGCAACAAGCAATCAGCTTGAACTTGCAGGGTTGCAGAAATTCGCTTGACTGTCAATAAGAATTGCAATATCAACTGGGGCTATCTCCAACATTAATATCATTTTGGCCGCTTCCTTGACTGGGAGGAGCATCACTTGAAAAACACTGCCGTGATCAGGGATCGTATACGTATCGAGTTGATGCTGGCCCCTGCACACATTCGAATACTCATCCTCGAGCCATCCGTATAGACATGGATGGTCAGGGTATTGATGGACTTGCTTGTATTCCAGTCCACTCCACTCCACTCCTCCCTTGTCAGGAAAAAAAAACACCAGAAGTTGTGGAGGGTGTAGGCATTTTCATTTCGTTTAATATAAAGCCTATCTAGTACACACATGTCCGCCATGCTCTTCTAGTGTCCACAGGGCCTTTGTTGCCATCGAGGACCAGTTCCAGTATGGGAGCCATTATTTGGATTGATGGATCCTAATGGCGTTCTTTGCAGCTGTCAAAAGCAAGTATAGCTCAAGTGGGAGAAGGTTTAGCAACAACCAAACCTTGGTAGTCACATTGGAGGTTTTTTTTCGTATTTTCCTCCAAAGTAAAATCATATTATTTTAAAAACACAATTTTGTATAATTATTTGTAAAATATTATAGAAGAAAGATATTATAATATCATATCTCTAATCTGTGAAATGTGCGGTAATCTATCTTGGTAGTTGAAACTGCCCTAGTGACAACATCGACTTACCGTGTCTTCTTTGTGAGTGTTTTATCGTTATTTTAACAAACGATGCTCAAATGAGGCAGCCAACTGCATTCCTCCTCTCCCTGAATTCACCCGCAATACACGTCTCTCCAGAAATGCCCATCAGTTTACCCTTAAGCCTGCATTCGGACGCACAGTGAAATTTAGACACTCGTTTTTTAGCCGCACCATACGAATATACAATATCTCAATCAGTATTCCCTCCAGATCGGACTGGACGACTGACATGCAAACACTGGAAGATCCTCTGTGCATCTTCACAGATGGATCAAAGACAAAAGAAGGGGTGGGTGCGGGTGTCTATTCACAAGACCTCAACATTGCTATCTCCGTGAAGCTCCCCGATCACGGTAGCGTTTTCAGGCAGAAACCATAGCGATTAAAGAGGCTATGGTTGATATCAAAAAGGGATATCACCATCTGTTCCGATAGTCAGGGCGCCATAAAATCCCTGCACAATGTCATGTTCTACTCTAAAACATCCCTTAATTGCAGGCTGTCTCTTAACGAGATGGCCGAGCATGTTAACATTCACCTCATGTAGGTGCCGGGACACTGTGACATACCAGGAACCTGCAAAGCCGACGAACTCGCCAGGTGTGGTAAAACCTCAAGCCTATCACTAGTAGGGGTATCACCTTCCATGACGATCGCTACAGCCTACCATTAAAACCACCAAAGACAAATGGCTAGAAGGCACCATCTGCCTTAAAACAAAAGAAATCTGGCCATCACTTACCTAAAACGGTCACTCAGTCTACTTGGACTCAGCAAGCCCTCATTAAGAACCCTCATAGGAGTCATAACCGGGCACTGTGTAATTGGCACTCATGCTCGCAGGATGGGTGCTCCATATAATGATTTTTTGCAGAAGCTGCATGGATGAAGAGGAGGAAGAGAACACTCATCACCTTCCCTGCTCCTGCAGTGAGCTTGCCAGTCGTAGGTTCCTGCACCTAGGAGCCTACTACTTCAGCAGCCGTAACGAGCTAAAAAGTGCCAGCATTGGCCAACTAAATCGGTTCATCAGCAACACCAACTGGTTCCAGCGTTAGGAGAAGTCAATCAGCGTGGTATCACAATGGGTCTACTCTGGCCTAAGTGTGACTGCTCTACAGCAGTCAGCCACTACAACCTAACCTAACCTATGAATATGGAATGCTTTTCCCAGTTCAATATTTAACATGGACTACCGCAGATATTTAAGACCAATGTGCATGGGTACCTCCTCCTCCTTTCTCCTCTATACCTACGGCCCGTGTTGTGTTTTGATCCCGGACAATTTATAAAAACAAAAAACTAGACATGCAAGTGTCTGTAGTTTTGATCGTACCCTTAGGTTGATGGTCAATAAGGAACGTACGCAGAAAAGGACGTTTCTTGATATTTCTGCCAAGCCTGTCAGAGTGTGGAATACGACATGACAATGGAGTACTACCTCTGCATCATTGAACTAGAGAATCTAATCTTAAAATGTCGAAATAATAATAGGGGATCCTGCTATAGTGGCCAGTAGAGGACCAGGACCTAGCTTCAACAGTAACCACTCCAGTGTCTGTGATTGTTTTCTAAAGTGGAACACCGGATCCGCGCACTGAAGTTTGAGAAGATTTTTCTAGATCCAACTAAGAAACCGAGTAAAAGCACAGACCAACAACTCCACGACCGCCTCAAATCTTCGAGGCCTTCAATGTGAAAAATTACATTTTGGGTATCGCGACGCTTAAACTTAATTCCTGCAAGCGCCAAAGCTAGCCAAATCGTGATGAACAATCTTCTAGACGTCCGTACAGCTGCTAGCCAGTGCACGCTACACTGAGTTGATTGACGAAACTCAGCGATCCGTCAAAGAGTCAACGCCAATGCCAACGTTAAGAAACGTGACAAGTGGATGATCGATTGTAACAGTTTAGAGGCAGGCAGGCTTGGTCTTGGTCTATTTCAGAACTGCGACAAACACAATGTAGCTCTTGTCAACCGCTTGGTGCTTCAGCTCAAGAGAGTACATATTTTGTAATGGACCTCACTTCTATGCTATAGATTACATCGATCATCCAGACCGGCTCTCTAATTCATAGCCACGAGTAATATCATAATTCGATGTAGGAGGGATTGATCCCTCGAAGGGAAGAACTACATCCCTAGGTCTTTGGCGACATGATCGGATCCAAACCATGGTAGGCCATGTAAAGCACGTCGTTTACTTATACAGAACTCGATGAAACTTGCTTAATGTGACACACACAAGTGGAGAAAGCCAAAGATTGTCCCCGCTCGGGGGCCTTTGCTGTGACCTCCTTCCGGAATTACATTGATCAGGGGTACCTTCAGCACGTAACTCGTCTTTCGGTGCAGTTTTGTCATTTCATCAGCACTCTATAATGACCACCTTTCTCGTTCTAAAACCTTCAACTGCACCAAATCCCCTTAAATCAACACCACACAACGATAAGCCTCATTCGGACCACACTCGCCGTAGGATATGACAAATGCGCCCCAATTCCGTGCGACGCTGTCTCAGTTCACTGCCTTCCACCTCTTGGACTGCAGCACGTAACCCGCATGTGCACCAACGCCAGTGCGTGAAGGCCACAATCGCATTCGATTAGGTGCACGGGCATCCATCCACATCGACTCACGCAGAGCAACGCACCTTCTCAACGTCGAGGCCATGGCTCACACGAACAATCTACAAACTAGCACAATTTACAAAAAAACACAACGATAATGTCAATCTGCCCAGGAGTCAGTTGTTATCTGCTGACAGCCAGTCCACAAACATCCACATACCACCGGCATGAGGTGGACTTTGCATCCATCACGAGCAGAAGCACACTACAACGCCGTTCATGTCTCCAATTTAATCACGAATTAAGCCACACTTCCTCATCGCAGACAATTGCATTCCTCAGCTCCGCGAAATTATTCCAAAATTGATAATTATCACACAAGAACCGAGCATCATTGTAGAAGACCCCAGCCAATCGACGTCATCCCAAAAAATCAGCAACATTCAACCGTTTCACGATCACCCACTCAGTCGCCCTCAAACTGCTTTTGCTTTTGCGTGCCATTGGCAACAAGTGTCTAAACACACGATCGTGACGCGAAAAGTGATGCCCGCAAAGTAGCAAAGCAGCAAAGCAGGCGGCACTCTGCCAAATGGTGCTCCGGTGCGGTGTGTGGCGCGACCGATCGTGGGTACGTCTACGTACATATGACGATCGGCAATTCGAAACATAAAGCATGCGACTACGAGGTACGGCTACATGTGTTTACTTAAAAACTAGTAGCCCTACTCGCTGAGGTGTTAGTCGTTAACGGGCGGCCATCGCGATCACATCGTTCAGATAAAAACAGAAAAGATACAAAGTACGAGGATCGATCCATACCATAAAACAGAATTAACCACTTTTTTTTTCTTTCGTTTATTTGTCGTCGCTTTCCTCCTCTCGCTCAGACGAAATAAAGTATCTTTTCGCATAAAGATCCATCCAATTTCTCTCGAAACGAAACCATTAGTTGAATTTTGTGATATTTGTTTTTGTTCAGATTTTTCGATTTTAACGGTTTTCGGGTGAATTTCAGTTGACGAGTGTTGAGTGCGTTTTGAACGAATGTGCGCAGTTCGAAATTGAGTGCGTCGCGCGGTACACACATTTAAGGAGACAGACGGAGAAGATCAATCGCCACCAAGACGACGGATACTAGTTTCTCTTTTGGCTACTACTAGAGACCGGCTGCTGTTGGATACACACACAGACGGACGCACGCGTGCACGGTTCTTCTAGTATTCCTGAATTTCTTTCGAAGAAAAGGTATGTTGCGAGGGTGCAGTGTGAATGATTTTGTGAATTTGTGATCAGTGCCAGATGTCGCGGGTTAACGGTGTCGCGTTTGTTGGCCCACCGTCGATAAGAGCAGCTCGTGTGTGGGAACGGACGCACCTTGAGATGCGGTGATTTGGTGATTTGCCAAGGACATCAGTGATTGTGGCCTGCTCATTACACATGTTGATCATGAGATGGTGTAGATTGGCTGCGGCGAACTGATAAGCTGGTCGCCGAGTGAATTTTTAATCTCTGCCAAATGTTTCGGTTTTTTATCAAGAACGTGATTGTTAAATGAATTCGATGTCGAAAGTCGGCCGTTGTCAGCCGCAATGTATGATGTATGAACTTAGCGGTCGGGTAGTCAAAAGAGGCATGTGAATGGATCTGAGTGCGTCGTGAAGTTGCAAACTTGTAAAAATATTTCCACAAATATGTGTACAAACGCACGGTAAAGTAGTTTTTCGCAAAAGTTCATGGTTGCAATACAATACCGACTTCGTGTTATAGAGTTAGTGCTTCGGAATGAAATGATGAGTTAATTTTATTGAGTTGGCAAATATTCGATGAAAAATATCCTTTTTGCATTCACCAATGTTGTGCAATTTATCGGTGAAGTACAGTCAAATTTCGATTAGTTAAAGTCTTGATAAGTCGAATTTGTTGATGGATCGATTTCTCGAAGTGCGACTGTATTTACAATTTTCTCTGTCGACACAAAAAATTACTCAGTTTATAAGAGAAGTGTCAGTTGAACGCTGCTTTCTCTTAAGCATATTGCAAGAATTGTGCGTTTGCTTAAGGTTTTGAGACGCGTTTGGCAAGCGTTGGTTCCCGTTTTATGGTAGTTACGACCCGGCAACATCAGTTTTACATATAGAACCCATGCGTTTGACAATTCAAATTTAAAATATGAAATTTATGAAATTAAGAATAAATAAATTCAAGTAAACTGAGCGCGCAGTTGCTGTTATTGTTGGACTTAATGTTTAATATGATTCTCAAATTCTGCACATTTTTCAACAGACACAACGGCACAGCGCAGTGTTTTTTTTTTTTTGTTTTTGTGTGCGTTGCGTATGCTCTGCTTATGTTGATAGAAGACAGTTTTCGCAATCAAGTCAAAACGTCATGCAAATTGAAGACGAGTTTACCGAATTAATGAGAGCTCTTCTTATGAACAAAAACACGTTCCTACTGATGAAAAAATGCAAAAACGAGAACGACTTCTACACACATTTTGGTTCTATTTTCTACCTCTGTATACGTGTTCAATTAATAATTTGACTTAATGTTTTCATATAAATTTGAAAAACAACTCTCCTCGCATAATTCGGCGTACAGCGCAAAGAAATAATGTAATAACACAGATACAATGATAGATACAATGCAACACAAAGTTAAACAAAATCGCAAGAAATGCATGTGGAAACTGTGAAACATTTCTTAAATCAGTTGTCGATTGTAGAATCTTCTTCTTCTTTGTGTGGCGCTACAGTCCGGGGTGGACCTGGGCCTCAACCAACATGCCTCTCCAACTAGCGCGATCCCTGGCTAGCTGTCTCCAGTTTCGCACACCAAGTTGGTTGAGGTCCTTCTCCACTTGGGTGCGCCACCTTAAACGCGGGCGTCCTCTGTTGCATTGCCCGACAGGTTCGGATTCGAAGATTCTTCGGGCCGGAGCTGTGGTGTCCATACGCTCTACATGACCTAGCCACCGTAGGCGTTGGATCCGTAGACGCCTAACTAGGCGCATGTCGCTGTACAGCCCGTACAGTTCGTGATTGAATCTTCTCCTCCAGAACCCGTCAACACAAACAGGACCAAAGATCGTGCGTAGAACTTTTCTCTCAAAGAGACCAAGGACTTCTTCATCCGCTTTCGAGATTGTCCATGCCTCCGCGCCGTATAGCAGGACTGGGATGATCAGAGTCTTATATAGAGTCAACTTGGTTCTTCGAGAGAGGGCTCTATTACTCAATTGCCTCTTGAGCCCGAAGAAACAGCGGTTGGCAAGAGTTATCCTACGCTTGATCTCGGTACTGATGTTGTTAGTACAGTTTACTCCGGAGCCGAGGTAAGTGAAGTCCTTGACTACCTCGAAGTTATAGGTGCCCATTGCTGCCCACGCTCTGTCCAAGACGTCGATGTTGTATGTCCTTTTTTGAGGACAGCATATACTTCGTTTTGCGCTCATTCACCGCCAGACCCATTTTAGCCGCTTCCGTCTCAATGTTAGCAAAAGCCTCACTGACGGCTCGCTGAGTTCTGCCAATCACGTCAATGTCATCGGCGTATGCTAACAATTGCACGGACTTCTGGAAGATCGTGCCTCTAGTGTTGGCGTGTGAGTTTCGCACGATCTTCTCCAGGACGATGTTAAAGAAATCACATGACAGCGCGTCGCCTTGTCTAAAACCTTTTTTGACATTGAAGGTCTCGGTGAGTTCGTTACCGACCTTGATGGAGCAGCGAGATTTCTCCATCGTCATCCTGCACAGCCTGACGAGTTTGGCAGGAATGTCAAAACTAGACATGGCGTTGTATAGCTCGTCTCTATGCACGCTGTCATATGCGGCCTTGAAATCGACGAACAGATGGTGAGTGTCGATTTGCATTTCTTGGGTCTTTTCCAGGATCTGCCGTAGTGTGAATATTTGGTCTGTTGTGGCCTTTCCTGGCCTGAAGCCACACTGATATGGACCTATCAGATTATTAATGAACGGCTTCAGGCGGGTACACAAAACTGCAGAGAAGATCTTATACGCGATATTAAGAAGACTGATCCCTCGATAGTTGGCGCAGTTGAATGGGTCTCCTTTCTTGTGGATCGGGCAAACGATACTGAGATTCCACTCGTCGGGCATGCTTTCCTCAGACCATATCTTGCAGATGAGCTGGTGCATGCGCCCAACCAGATCATCTCCAGCTGCCTTAAATATTTCAGCGGGCAGACCGTCCGCTCCAGCAGCTTTGTTAGACTTCAGTCTTGATATTGCTACCTTGACCTCGTCTAAGTCTGGGGGACGGTATTCACGTCTGTCATCGTCCAGATTGAGTGGCTGTAGAATAGAATGATCAAATTTGTTACAACAAAGAAGCGTTCGAGAGGGCTTAAAATTAGAAAATCAGTTTTATGGCGTTGCTTGCAGACCTTTGCGAGGTAATGTAGTTCGGCCTTCTAATGTGAGGATAATCATCTAAGGAGCACCAAACTGCGACGGTTGCACATAGTCAGTCAGGCGAGTCAGATTGATCGCTATGGTTTCTGCCTGCTACTGTGATCAGGGAGCTTCAAAGAAATAGCTGTGTTGAGATCTTGGGAGCCCGCACCCACCCCTTCGTTAGTCTTCGATCCATTTGTGAGAATACGCTGAGGATCATCCAACGTTTGCCTATCAGGCATCCAATCCGATCTGGAGGGAATGCTGATCGAGAATTTCTTCTCGAAGATAGCCTGGAGTTTTAGGAGGTCAGTGTCGCTAGGAAGGAACTCGAATTCCTTGAGAATGGTTAAGTGGCCGATGATGAGTTCAGACCGCAGTCGAGTGTTTTGAGTGCTGGCTGCTATTTGTTTCCCGCATAGTTCGAGTTTAAATAATCTGTCGGTTTGTAAGAAAAATTTCTTGAATTTCGTAACAAACACAAGACCGATAGCACTATACAGCCTTTGTGTTGCTTGGGCGACGGTGCGTTCGATATTATTCAAACTCCAAGTCTACTAAATCTCCTCTCCCAACCTGTCTCCCAAATGAAGAACTTTAATCGAATCGCAGAAATCAGCGATCTATTACAATTTACATGTACTTTCAATTACAAACATTCACATGACACTGGAGCTTCACTGCTTCTCAGAACTATTTGATTTAAAAAAGGGCTCATTTCATGTTTCTTCCATCAATTTATCACTCAGTAGCACATTAGTCTCAGGGCGCTCATTTAACACCTGTAAACTCAAAAGATGTCATCATAATTATTTTTTGAACTGCATGGGTTCGAGGGGTGAAGCACGCTCTAGAGATCTCTCATCCTGGCTCTGCTAAGGGCATTAAAGGAGCGTCTCGGAAGATAGTGACTGTGTTCGTGTTCACACCATCGAAGCATACCTCTTTTCGTTCGGAGAAGTAGCTGCTCGACATTGAGTTGCCCTCGTACTGCCGTGTTTCTTACTCTATCCCGGCGAGTAACTCCCACAACAGCACGAAGAAATCTATCTCATTTCGGCAGCTTGTATTCGCGCGATGTTTAATATTTAGAATTAGTTTCAAAACAATATTATGGTACGGAACCCTTGAAAAGAGAGTGCTTTGACTGACTGCGAATTACTGACTCAATGGCATCATCTGTAAAAGCGATTATTTATTAAATATTGATCGGCGTTTCGTTTAGAGAATAAATTCGTTTTATTCACTGGATGCCCTTGTGCCAGTGAATCTAAGTTGGACCTCTCTCCAACTATATCCCACGAAAGAGTGATTTCAGATTTAAGTCTTCAGCGTATTGACGACAATGAACGAGAATCAATTGCAGGCCAAATGCCTTTGATGTCGTATGAAATTTTACCAATTCCGGCAGTATACCACCAGTGTTTCGAGCTAAAGAGACCAGCAAAACCACGGGACACTTGGTACAAGTATGTAATGTGAAGCTAAGGCAGGCGTTAGTTTGGCTAGGTCTCAATTATTTTAGCCTTCTTCTTGTATCAGAAAGGGCATCAAATGTTTCCTCATGAAGTACAAACGTGCAACACTTCAATTGTGACTCTCTTCAGTTCTTCTCCGCTTCTAAGCTGATTGCGGACACATTCTTAAACATGTTTAGAGACTGTGGCAACTTCAAAGCAAACTATCTCCAAATGTCATGGTCTTCCAGATTAAGCAACAAATTAAAACAACATCGCTTATATCCCCTTATCCTTGGGCCACAGAATATCTAACCCAAGGCTGACAAGGTTCCCGTTCACCAACCAAAATGCTCATCACAGGAATATGTATGATTCTAGTCAAACTAATCAATTTTAATCGAATGAATAGATTATCAGAAATTTCAGGTTTATGAAAAAAAAATTCAAGAATATCCATGCTCATCGATCACAACACGCGACAGGCCACCAGCCCATCCAGAGTGACGTACCCATGATGTAAACAAAATGGGGACAGAGCTGATGCGATTCTCTTAAGTTATTCCTTTCGTTTTATCGAGCGTCAGAGACTCAGAGATTTCAACGAAACATTTATTTGCACACGCGAATGCCTCCATGAATATGTATTCTCTTCTCGTGGGTTTCTTTTCGGTGTTTACGTCAAGATTTTAGTACATTTTCTGTCGGAGGGGATTTACAAGATGTTTTCTTTGTTATCTCCGCCTAACCATCTGCAAATCCAACTCAGCGAAATGGAGCCAATGCGTTGGACTAAGTGAGCAGGGACTGCCGAAGGTTGTTATAAATATTTCCGCGACCAAAAAGAGTTGGTAGCATGCACAACTGTACGAACTACTTAGCGACATAAGCCCAGCCCAGCACCTAGGGTCCAACGTCTAAGGTGGCTAGGGCATACCACTAGCCTGTGGTATAGTGGAATGTAGGAAACCCGCATGAAGTACAGAAGTCGAGAAGGAAATCAAACCGCCTTGGTATGCGTAGTTGCAGGCGTCTAGCCAGAGCCAGAGCCAGAGCCAGAGCCAGAGCCAGAGCCAGAGCCAGAGCCAGAGCCAGAGCCAGAGCCAGAGCCAGAGCCAGAGCCAGAGCCAGAGCCAGAGCCAGAGCCAGAGCCAGAGCCAGAGCCAGAGCCAGAGCCAGAGCCAGAGCCAGAGCCAGAGCCAGAGCCAGAGCCAGAGCCAGAGCCAGAGCCAGAGCCAGAGCCAGAGCCAGAGCCAGAGCTAGAGCTAGAGCCAGAGCCAGAGCCAGAGCCAGAGCCAGAGCCAGAGCCAGAGCCAGAGCCAGAGCCAGAGCCAGAAAGAATGTCTTGAGCGAACTTCGAGTTCGTGTCTAGGTCACCCTTATCCTTATCCCTTGGCATATAATAACACCTTATGGTCTCTTCAGGTGAGAGCTCTACTCTGCAATGCAACTCCAGCCTAAGTTGGATCATGCACATCACAAACAACAACAGCCGCCAGCTAGGTCCCACGAATGGACCAAGTGCTCTGTTAGACTGAAAGCATGTTTCAGGGTCTTCTGACCTCCTGTGGTATTTGAAGGCTATACTCTGACTATGGTTGGTAATTTTTTGGTTCCTGAACACCCAAGAAAAAGTAATGATTTCCACACAGTGAACTACGGTCGATGAGAAGTCTTCGATGTTGCTAGATTCCAAACGGTCTTGCTCAAAATTAGTGTCCCTATCTCTAGCAAATACCCGCCCACCCACGCCATGATCGACTGTCGTTGAACACTCAAACTGAACCCAGTCTACGTTCGTGATCACAATTTAAGCGATTCTTAGTCATCATCGAATGATGTCAAATTGAATGCAAATCTACAACTGCCTCCCACTGGCGACGGTAGTGTTTTGAAATGAATGCGACGACGACACAAGCAATCACGGCACGAGATTCAATTTGGTTACCTCACTCTGTGAGTCATGGTGTGCACTGCAGTTCTTCCGATTCCGAATCCGAATCGACTTTCCCCGTGACAAGGTGATTATGTGGATTGTGAGTAACTCATGTCAGAGTTGAAACAAGCATTGTGATGGGAAGCGGATGCTGTTAACACGGACATTGGACACGCTGTTAACACGAACGTGCATAAACTTGGCTGGACAATACGATTCGAGATGCATGGGTAACAGAATTCAGGGTCACTTTTGATTCGTGCATTTATCTGGTTAAGGGGCGCTGGGTTCTATTCTGACACGCTGGTGTCACGTACTGACAGAAGACAAGTATGACAATACAGAGGACGATCTTCTGTATAGGCTCACGATAAACGTCTCCCGCCTCTACCCCAAGAACGTTTTAGTAGTTTTCGGCTGTTAAGACAACTTGGCAGCCCCGTTTTAAGTTCGCCCTCATTCAAATTGATCACACCGCGATCGAAGTTAGGATCTTCCAAAGAGCCTACATAGACTCATGTACCACAGTACCACATCGTTGATCGATGGTGAACTTCCCAGTCCTGAAGCCGGAATGGTGAGGACAACCTGATAGTTATTCACGATTGGTTTCACGAATGGTTGTAGGCGATGTTAAGGAGACTTATCTTCCGATAGTTGTCGCAGTCAAGGGGGTCTCCTTTCTTGTGGATCGGGCAAACGATACTAAGATTCCACTCGTCGGGCATGCTTTCGGTACGCATTCACCCTACCAGCTCATCTCCAGCTGCTTTAAAGAGTTCTGCAGACTGTCCGTCTGCACCAGCAGCTCTGTTCGACTTTAGAGTCGATATCGCTAACTTGACTTCGTCTAGATCGCGGGTACGGAATTATCTTCTATCGTCGTCCATTGCGTGGAGTTGAACGTTCTGCCTGACAGCGGTATTGGTGTCCTCTTCTCCGGTAAACAGTCTGCAGAAGTTATCTTTCCAGATTGTCAGTATCGACTGCGACCATACAACGAGTTGTTCCTCCTCGTTCCGACACGCTTCTGTCCGATGAAAAAAGTTACAATCCCAACAGACTGCTAGGACTTTTGCCAATAGAGTCTTTCAGAGACACACACCGCCACCATCATTTGTGATAGAAGAAGATTGTACGCGTAGTCAAGAGGCCATCAAGGAACCAACCACAAACTCATTGGCCTAGGGAAGTGGGACGATCTCTGTGGCTGTGGATCTCCATCCTATTCCTTTACTCGTCTACACTGTGCTGCTGTCCTTCCCTTAGGCTGTCAAATTCAGTCTCAATCTTAGGGACTTCGACTGGTGCTGCTTTAAAGGACTATCATCGATCTGCTTCTAGTAAACATCATATTTTGCGCTGCGTTCGGCTTGAATTGTCTGGTCGATCACAAAGTTGTTAAGGGATGCTCAATAACACCAGGATTCACCTGAGTTGACTTGAGTCTCTCCAAGAACAAAAAGGTGCGCACTATACTGATTGGCTGGCTCGACCTACATCCATAGGCCAATTATTTCCCATTCACGATCAACCAACCTTCCTCGTGATTAACGGAGGGGGTTCTTCAACATCAGCACGACCTCCTGGCAAGGTTAACTCCCGCAGCGTGTCCGTTAACTGACGGCTTCACAAGTTGACGGAATCAATGCTAATGACGGCAACAGGGGATTCATCATATTCAACTCCACAGCTGGCCCTGGAATGCTACTACACGCGGACATAACACGGCAATTCAGGAAGTCGAGTCGAACATATATTGGGTGATGACAAAAAGGTGTCGTTTGTGCTTCGACTCTTACACACTTGATCCTAGGGTGGCTCTAGGACTTTTTGGACGTTCGCAGTCGTCATCAAGCTCTAGACCCGTGGTGAACAATAGGACGCACAACACGAGTGCTTACTGAAAAATTAAGCCTTCTTGGCCTACTATAGGCTATCGCATCACCCATATTATTATTGAGTGATGTGCCAACCAAGGCACCAGTCCGAGAGATAACCTGCTCACCGAACTCGTTCTTCAATTGCTCCATCGATCAGGTTTTGTAGGGCTGTAGCAGGGCGTTCAGTATCTGTTGTTGATCAGGTTTTGTAGGGTTTTTAAATAAGGTGCGTAAAATCTTCAACGCACTCGAGTAACACAGACTCAATTGCTTTGAACGGGAGGAATGAACATGTCACGGTCTTCGTAAGCACACACAACAATAATTTACTCAGTACGCAGTCCACGGGTGGGTAGCTTGTACAACATCGTGAAATTTGGTGTCATCCACTGCCCTCTTAGACAACCAGCAAGCCTCTCCAGTTCAGTGTTTAGCGAGCTGCTTCTTACTACGCATGGCTGAGGCACTCCCACTTTTTACATGTCCATATCCTTAAGTCCAACATGAGGCAACTAAGAAAGACGTTTGTTCTTTAATATCATTTGCAGAGATCTGGCCAAGCGCTGGCGGCTTGATTCAAGGAAGTACCAGGCAAAAACAAATGAAACGTGCTAAGCTCTCCGTCTAAAAAAAAAAACACCATCTCAGACAAGAATCACTATAACTTCTCAAATCATTTGAGTCTTCTTCATTTTTGCAACATATTCCACAAATGAATAAAAGCACTCTTTATCGGGAACATGTTCCCCAATCACATTGTTCCATTTGCCTCTAGTCTGCTCACTGCTTGGACACACTGCTTCAACAACCGCGGCAAACCATCAAAGTAATCCTCTAAACCTTATCTTTCCATATTTGTATCGAAATCTCTGTAGCCATTCGGCATTCGAAAACTTTAAAAACAAGATTGGACTGTGGATCCAATAAAGTTTATGTATGTCTACAAACGGAGAGAGAGAGACAAAGTTCGTGAACTTTCGCGATTACTGTGAACCACATTTCTGTCCTGGCATAAAACATTAATTGCTCAATCGTGTCTAGTGATAATAAGGACAGATGCGGTGCATGTGATTACTGCTAAATGTCAAGAAATTGAGACAGATTCAGTTTCTAAGCTACTGACGTCAACGATCAAAATTACATTATTTTATTTCGTAGGTGGAGATTAAAGATGTGACAAATACAGTATTATTTATATTTAAAAAAAAGGTAAACGCTTAACTTAGGCGCAATTAAAAAATGTCATCTTTTAAAATAATGGCGAGCTTTGAAATTGAGTTCTATGAAATCGCTTAAAGGCAGCACAAACTGCAATGAATTTTATTATTAAATTAATGAGAAAAGCAATATTAAACAATGAATGTGAAGATTTCTTTTTTGAATCTGCTTCGTTAGTCCACTTGTATCCTCTCCTTATATCGGAATCAGCAGCAGTTCTCCACCACTTGTGAAAGCAATAGGCAGCACAATACGAGTGCTTGCTCTGAAAATAGGCCTAGGTGCCTCATCGCTAAACGCCCCACTTGTCTGCACTGTTTTTGGCATCACTTGTTGAAAATAGAATCAAATCTGGCCTCATCTCAATCCAAAGGACTATTAATTAATTTATTTACCGACTACTTACTTACGTGCTAATAGATTGTGAACAATTATAGGTGTTTCTATATTTAAGTAGATTCATCTCCCTAAAGGGATCAAAAATGAGTACTAAAATTAGGCCTTCACGCAAAAGGCTAGTCATAGTCTCTAAAGACTTCTACAGACGCTGCATAGACGAGTATGAGGAGGAAGTACCTAGAAGTATCTTCTCTGCGACAGTCCTGCTCTTGTAGGAAAGCCATTACAGGCTGTTGGCTGTCCATGCCCACACGCATGATATATCTCGATTTTCTGTTCCCCGTAGACTTCCACTCACACATACCTCAGCTCTAAGTTGTGTAGTGGTGGTCCGTGGCGTTGCGGGTATGTGCGTCGACTCCGACCTCGTAGGTTCGATTCCTGCTCTGTGCGACGAAAACAATTTCCACGACCTCACCTCTTTCGAGTTACTGACAATGCTCAAAGAGTATTTCCTGTCTAGAGAAAGCTTCTCAAACTTGGCCGTTCGGATTCGACATATGACTGTAGGTTCCTTCCACTCGTGGAAGAACAGTAGCACGCACAACACGAGTGGTTGCTGAGAAGCTAGGCCCTGGCCCCCTACGGGCTGTAGCGCCACCCATTCTTATAAGTTGTGTAGTCAATCTGCTCGGACACTCCTAAGATCTCCGAAAAGACTCTTTGTTTCCAATCGCCATCAACATAAACTGGACCAAAAATCGCATGTAGGTGCTACCAAAGGCAATTCAATTGTTCTATTTTGCGTATTGATTTAATACATCCCTTAATTGCAGAAGTAAGATAAGTTGCCGCTCACATTATAGTCTAGTAGATGGTGTCAAGTATTTTACCTCCAGCCCATTGCACTATTCGTCGAATAAAGCGAGGGATTTCTGCCAGTTCAACCTCTCAAAATATTTTGAATTGAAATCGGAGCGACATTTATTCGTGAATAGATGAAGCTCAGGCGCTTGGCACACCTAGACTAACATGAGCTCATGCCGTGATTAAAGATGAGTGGCAGTGCTAAGACATAACATACCTTAGCTGTCACAAAAAAAAGAACCCCAAGGGATATTATCTCTGGGCCAAGCACGAGTAGATTATGGACAGGACTGCTCTACAAAACTGCTGATGTTTACTCATGCAGAAGTAGCTGTGTCTACGGATGCAACGCGAATTGTGGCTGGTCCACCCAAGTGGAGAACTCAACCAACTTGCAGTTCAAAACTGGAGGTTTGTTGGTTAAGGCCCAGGTCCACTCCGGACTGTAGCGAAATACAAAGAAGAAGAAGTAGCTGTAAAATAAATCTATTGTTGGAGCGTGATTAACACAAAGTTCACAAAGTTCTCCAAGAGTCCCAAGCGCTAATCGGCACAATCTCATTAAAAATAAAAAAACCTTTCAAATCGACCAAAGACAAGGCTTCCTCTAGCTTGCAAGGTGGTGGGTGAGTGGCTTTAGATGAAGTAGCAAGAGACATCGATCAAGGACTTACATACCTAGAAAAAGTGATGTGATCATACCACGTCAAGTGAGAGCTTGGAATGCCAACCACTACACAGGGTATCTTTGCCCAAGAACAAGCGCATGTCCATTATGGCACAGAGAAACATTCACTGTAGTTAAGTCGAGTACAGTCCTGACCCGCAATCAACAGCCAATTTTTAGCAAGCTGCCTCCAATTACACATGGCTGCGGTCGGTATCTCTCCACTTTTAAGAACCGTCAATTTTGTGGGTGTCCTCTTTCGCGTTATTTCCCCAGTAAGGTGTCGAAGCGAAAGGCTTGAGTCGTGATACAATTTGCAATTCGTGGTTGAATGTTATTTTTCCAAATGGCATTAATGAAAACATAAACAAGCACAGAAAGATACTGCTTGCGATGTTAGCTCACGTAACGGCGGAATATGTCCAGCTTAGCTTAGCTCAGATTCCTGCGTAGCCAGTTCATCGCCCTTTTTCAGTTTCTGAGATATCACTGTGGCCTGCAACCCAGATAAGGGACATTTTGATCAGGTTTTTATAATAACGCTGGCTGTGCTCGACATCCTTGTACTAGTTAAGGATATGAAGGGAAATAGGCAATGGTTTCGATTACTGTTGTGGTTTATCAGCTCATATGGCAACCTTCTGTTGGGAGGTATTTGGATGTATGTTAGCCACACCTGACTAATTGCGACACTCGACATGCTAGGCTAAACAGCCATTACAGTAGCTTATCTCTGTGTCTCAATGTCGATAGAGCCGCCCCAGTGGCACAAAAGATGGGAGATGCTCTCAATTTCCTTCTCATTCCCGCAACTACTGAAGACCTGTTCAGAAATAGCAGCTGTCTTGTGTGCGTCTTTGAGTTACTGCCTCACGCAGTAAGAGTATACAAGCAGTGAGAAAGGAAGATTCACCGCTTTGCATTCTGGTCCAGTGGAGAAGAGCACGGCTGTGGCTCATAAGAGAACGGTAGCACATAGGCCTCAATGGACGGTAGCACATAGGGACTTCGGGAGAACTCCTAACCATAGCAACATGCGTCCACATCCTTCCATTATCGTCATTGAACTGCACTTCAGCTCTGTCACGAGAATCATGATCAAAATGCGAAAACAAGAGGGACTGTTTGAGGGTAATCAAACGTCACTGCTCCTGATTCGATCGCGTCCACCGTCCACAAGCAGTTCCTTGGAACAATGCCTGTCCTCTCCCTTCAAACCCGCTTGACCACTTGTGAATCCCAGTTCCAAGCGACATCGTCGACCTTCACCGAATCAAAGCAAACCGATTATTTCCTGTTGCAATTAAATTATGAAACGTACCTAAACCAGATTTGTCTGGTGCTGCCCAGTGAGTCAGCGGTGTTTACACCAGATTCCTACAGAGATTGCCTTCATTAACGAGCACCAGGTACGCCCATCAAATGCGGCTATCGCGCATATACAACAGCTAATTAAATTGACGAGTTTTTCGTCAATCAGAACTTCTTCTAGGAATTCGACGGAAACCGCCGAGTCATCGCCATCGAACTACGACTGAATCTCTCGAGTGCAGTGCGATTACCCGGAATGAGAGAAATTTACCGAACTGGAAACAACCTTGAAGTGAATCCTCGTGCGAACGTCATTTGCGTCCACAAGGGCATACCGCAAAAAGAGAAGGTACTCGCACCCGCAGCAACATGTTGCACAAGCGCAGGCACACACCCGGACGAATGGAAGGAAAACGATCTCTTTCCGCGTGCCTCACTGACCTGCAGCCACAATTCCTGTGGAACTTTTCCATGCCCACAGCCGCATAGCCGCGCTGGTGTTTATTTACCCACAAGTTGTTTGCAAACAAGTGTGGATACAAGTGCAACGATGCTCAACGCCACCGGTTCCCGTAGCATGCCCGCCTCACAATACGACACGCCGGAGTGGAAAATTTATTTCGTTCGCTAGCATCCCCCCGTGCGACCGCTCCCCGGGCAACCAGTAGTGAATTTTTGAGATTTTCTTTTCGATCATTTTCGCTGAAATGGCTCGAATGGTTTTGGAATTCAATGAAAACGGCGAAACAGCGAGACGCGGGAATGAGGAATCGGATACCGCATACAGGCCCACCGAGTTGTAATACAGGAATTTTGATTTACTGGTTTGGGTACGCTCGCTGGAGACGTCGATAATGGTTGCAACATCGGCTTTCGACTTCCTTCGACTGGCGACGACGATGTCATTGATATTGGCTGCGCGTCGCTTTGAGGCTGCTAATCGGGACCAGAGTTGTGCTAATTTTTTTCATTTCATTTCGTTCGATGTTACTGTTGACGTTTATTTGAGAGGAAAGATTTTGAATAAATGGAATTTTACACTTTTTTGGTGGTAATTAGCTGGATCGGCCTAATGACTGTGAGTGATGGGCGTTGTCGTGGCGAGGTCTTTGAATCGTTGTCATGGGTGTGTTAAGGGCGTTTTGCAGGAAAAATCCGTCAGTTATTCACCACTTATCACCTGAAGTGACTGCGAAGTTAAGGCGACTCTCAAGCGTTGACAGAAATTCATTGGATTTGGTACAACGAAACCGTCAGTTGGGTCTTGGCACCTTGTTCTTGACTGTCATCGCATTTATTCCCTCTTTGACTATTATTATCTTTCACAACGGAACTAAAAATTGACATTTTCAGCTGGAACCCTTAAGGTATATTTTCGCCGGATGACCAACTGGCTGTCCTCAGAAGTCAAAGGACAAAGACTTGATTGCTTTCTTAACTTTTGACTCTGAAATGATACATAGTTACTGACTTGTCAAGCCGGCGATCCATGAAGGGTCCGAGCCTGAGCAATTGCTGCCTTCCATCGCTGATGGTCCTAGGCACGCTGCTCCCAGTCGTCAAGACCAAGCTGACTTGCATTCGCGATGACTTGATCTCTGTACCGGAGGTTCGGTCTTCTTCTCCTTCTCGAACCAGGAGGCTCGGATTCGAAGAAAATCTTAGCTCAAGCATTGACTCTGCAATTAGAGCTATTGTTACTGGGACAGGTGTCAACATTATGAAAGCACTCATCAAGCGTCGTAATAATCGTCACCATACTGATAACAGAACGAGCCTACTCTGTCAGCCAGCAGTAAGCCATTACATTACAGCCATCTTCATCGCACTGACGGTGTGCGGCAGTGATCCACGCCCTTCACAGGAATTGAAAGTGACGCACTTCAATTTGGAGCGAATTTAGTGTCAAGCTCTTGCAATGCATCCTTGCGTGCGACAGTTTTAAGCTACATACAAAAGCCTAACCCCACATGAAGAATGGTTGTGGAAGAATACTGTCGAGACTACAAGAACTATTGATCTTGGGAAACGTCCACGACGGTCCTCACTAAGATCTCTCTCTTCACTTGGGTGCCCCAATTTAGACTAAGACGTCATACCCCAGGTTCTCTGGTAATCATCATATTTTGTTGATGCGCTACGATTTAGGCAATTATTTCTAGACTTACTCAGTCAACTGATGGTATATCAGTAAATACTAGTGCTTGAAAAAAAGGTGGGGTTTCTATTTACTCTCAATTGTCCAACGAATTCATTCAATGGCGGACCAATTTTGACAGTTGACAATCGGTTGTCGTGGAAATTCCTTCTCTGCAACTCCACCCGATTTGAACATGGTTAACCAACGCACTTAAACCTCGATATCTAGATTCGATTCCTGCTGTGTACGACAAAACTAATTTTCACGGCCAATTGAAAGGTACTTCTGTCTAGAAAAAGCTTCTCAAAACTGATCGTTTGGACTCGGCCTAAAACGACACGCCCCTTCCACTCGTGCAAGAACAATAGCACGCACAGCCCGAGTATTTGCTAAAAAGCTAGGCTAGACCCATATTATTACACATACTGATTGACCATCGTAGTCCAGCTATTTTCAACAAATTTGATGTTCATCTTGTCTTAGCTGTTATGTGTTCCGATCGATAATGGATGGATCGACTTCTTTGCACTGCAACTCAGCTGATGGTTAACCTTTTAAAGCATTTCTTGTTTAGCGAGATTCTGTCATAATCATAATTTAGGTTCTATGCCGTTAATGTGCCGAATTATCTCATCATTTAGCTCTTGAATTGTTGCTGTCTTATCAACGTACACCTTTTCTTTCAAATAACCCCAAAGAAAAAAATCCAACGGTGTCAAATCACACGATCTTGGCGGTCAATTGACATCGCCGCCATGTGAGATAACACGGCTATTGAATTTGTTGCTGATTTGTTGATGTGTGGCAAGTGGCACCGTCCTGTTGAAACCACATATCGTCCACATTCATATCTTTCAATTCACTCCATAAAAAGTTCGTCATCATTTCACGATAGCAAACACCATTCACAGTAACTGCCTGACCAGCCTCATTTTTTTTTCAGTCGTTCACAGACCTTTGAGCTGTGCAGTGATAGTGCGCGAGTGTTTCGGCTTAACAAAAATAAAAAGAAACTATACGAACAATAATTAAGTAGTGCTGGTGTCGCGTCTTGCTTTAACAAGCAATTGGGCGAAGTGGTAGAGTCAGCGCTCTTGGCTCCACAGGTGCCCGGTTCAATCCCCGCTGGGGGCGGCGACAATAAAAAATAAAACTTTTTTTTCTCGAAAGCCAAATAAATATTGGTATACAATAGTGAGCGAGAAAATGGAATCAGACGAGCGGTCCGCGCTCTTAGAAGCGGACAAAGGAGAGCAGCTACCGGCGGCAGAATCAGGCCACCAGTCAACGGTGCACTGGGAAGGCACTGTGAAAAGGAGGAGAAATAAATCGTCTCCAAAAAGTGCGAAACGCCGTGACACCAAGGCATCTGCCGAGGGGCGGCAGGAGGATGAGCTGAGTGAAGCCGCGAAGACGGTTGTAAATGCAACAGCCGAGACGGATGAAGAGGAGTGTGTCCACTACGTGTCCGATGGAGGGGAAGGACTGTTCGCTGTCAGCAGCAACAGTTTCGAATCGTTAGCCTCGGACACTGAAGATGAAGTAGAGAGAGTACTTCGCTCTAAAGAAAACGAAGTAAAAGACATTGAGGAGAAAAAACAGCGTCTCCTCGCCGAAATCAGAGTGCTTAGATCCAGTACGCTCGCCAGTCGAGCGCTGGAACAACAACAACAAAATCAGAAGCAAGTGAGAGCAGATCAGCAACGACAGACGACAGCAGCGCAACATCAGCCAGCTACACAACAACAAAAGCGGCTGACAACCAATAAAAATCATAAAGTAGCGTCGCAGCAACATCCAGCGACGCAGCAACATTCTACAGCGCAACAGCAGCAACTGCCAATAAGTAGTGACAAGCAGAAGCAGAAGCAGAAGACAACAGACCAACAGCAGCAACAACAACAGCCAGCAGTTCGTCAGCAACAGCAGCGGCCACAAAAAAAGGAGAGGGTGCCACCCATAAATTTGTACAAGCCGGATGTAGAGCAAACTGCCAAGGTATGTAAGGAGGCCATAGGTAGTGGCAATTTTATCATTAAAAAAAAATAAAGGTTATGAGAAATACTCGGTGCATTGCAAGACGGTGGACCAGTATAATAAAGTTATAAGGTGTCTCAAGATTTCGACACTGGAGTTTTTCTCATACACTCCCAAAAATGAGAAGTGTAAGGCAATGCTTTTAAAGATCCCCACGCTTATTGAAGCGGAGAGGGTCTTCCAAATGCTCCAGGAGCAAGTGTGCGATGGCGTCGAGATCGTCGGGGTCAAGCCCTTCACCACAGCTAAGGCAAGGAGAGAGGGGCGGAAGTTACCCATTTATGTAGTACAGCTGTCACCCACGAGCAAAGTCGATGAGCTTAAGAAAATTCAATTCTTAGACTACCGACATTGTGTTTGGGAAAGTATAAGACGGCGCGATGGCATTATCCAATGCGTTCGCTGCCAGAGGTTCGGGCACGCTGCGTCGAACTGTCAAATGCAGCCTCGATGCGTCAAGTGCAGTGAAAACCACATATCGGAGGATTGCCCGCTGGGGAAAGAGGGTACAACTGACAAAAGTCAGCTTAAGTGCGTACTCTGCGGGAACGCGGGGCACACCGCTAGCTATCGGGGCTGCCCTAAGTTCCAAGAGCGGAAAGCAAAAGCGGTTCTGCAGAAGCAGCCCCCAGTGAAAAATCCACTCGGGGCAGCCATACCCGTCACTCCTGGAGTGACTTACGCCCAAATGGCGTCCGTCATGGGGAGGACGGAAAAGCAGCAACTACCAAAGGTAGCGCCGCAAACCTCAGTGCCAAGAGCACACGGTCCAACGCCTGATTGGAAAGCCTCCATTGAAAGGCGTATGGACTCGTTAGAACAGCAGGTTGCCAAAATTCTGGCGCTCCTGCAGAACCCAGCACGTCACCAGTCCTAATGGCTGCGCAGACGGAGAGCACTTTTAAGATCCTTGCAGTGAATGCGAATTCATTGATAGGGGTCCCACGAAAAAATGAGCTATATCGATTGTTGGACGATCAAAGCCCAGAGCTATGTCTGATTAGCGAAACCAAGCTAACCCAGAGAGGCATATTGGAGCACAGTAAATATAATATTATTAGAAGAGACCGGCCCAACTCCAATGGTGGAGGCGGTGTTGCAATCTTCATAAAGAATAATATTAAACACAAAGTAGTATACAGTAGTGAGGTGCGACGGTTTCAGGTGTTGGAGGCCTGCATCGTGTGCATTTCTCTCCGTAGCGGGAGGAAGCTATTTGCGGTGTCGGTATACTCCTCCGGCTCCTTCAGTTCCAGAACTACCATATCAGAGCTCGATGCACTCTTTCGGTGTCTAAGTCTGGACTCGGAAGAGAACTATTTTATTTTGGCCGGGGACTTAAATGCCCGTCATGGATATTGGGGAAACACAGATTCCAACAACAGAGGGGACCTGCTTTACAGCTGGTTTTGCTTGCACAGTGTCGAGTATAGACTCGATCTGAAAGCAACAGAGATCTCGTCCTTCCCCAGAAGCGGGTCGTTCTTGGATCTCCTGCTGTTTGACGCAAGACTGCAGCTGACTGACATAGACTCACAAACTGTAAACTGTTTGAACACATTCGTGTATCTCAGTGACCATTGCGGACTCAGTGCCGAATTCAAAATCCCTAACGACATTGCGGAATTAGGAGAGTTTGTTCAAACGCATACCTACAACTACAGTAGGGCGCGTTGGCCACGCTTCTCCCGACAAATGACTCGAGCACTCTCTTCGAATGCGCTCCACATTCCGTCCAATAGAAACTTGTCAAACGAAGAGATTGACATGTATCTAATTCAATTGGACGAGACAATAAAACGAACTATGGACAGTACGATACCACGGTATACCCGAACTAACAACGAAAACTTGTACCGCAATGCGACAATTGACGCACTACACCAACAAAAAAGTAGACTCCTGTCAAGATTAAAAACCTTGTACAGGCGGTTCACTGACAGACGTAGCGAGGAAGTTAGGACACTGAAATCGCTTATTAAGAATGTACAGACGTTAATTGTACAAAATTATAGAGTCTCTGTGAATACGTACTGGAACACTAAGATTCGGGCTGTTAAATCTAACAACCCGAGTATGTTTCCACAAATTAACAAATTCTTCCGAAAGAAAAATAGTGATCTTCCGTGTCTTAAGCTTCCCAGGACGACAGACAACGAACACATACTGACTACAGCAGGTATTGATCCCAACAACGCCGTACTCGACGATGACTTCTTTGTGGTCGAAGACCCGCAAGAAAAAGTTGAAGTACTAGGCGCAGTTTTCCAGGAAGTGTACAAGGTGAACGAAAGTGTTCGCCCGAACCACGACCTGGAAAACAGCGTGCAAACTAGCAACTCTCAACTTCGAGAAGATCTGCAGCAATGGCGATCTGAGAACAACGGCTTTGTCCAGTTCAGTGACGAAAACATGGCAGACAATGTCATCGCCGACGAAGGGGTTCATCCCCCGTTCATCTCGAAGGCAGATCTTCAAGCGGTCTTCGCATCAATAAAGAAGAAAAAGTCGGTTGGAATCGACGGGATCTCCAACATTGTGCTAAGACATCTTCCTCTGGAAGTGGTTACTATGTACACAATCCTCTTTAACAATGCTCTGAATAATGCACATTATCCGGAGCATTGGAAAACCGCGATTGTACAACCCATATCCAAGCGAGGAAAAGATTCTTCGAATCCGTGCAACCTCCGGTCAATTAGTCTCCTTCCGAACATCAGCAAGGTATTCGAGAAGGTGATAAATAGAGCTCTGATCAACTGGACAGAGGACAAACATATAATTCCGGATAACCAATTCGGTTTCAGAGCGGGGCATGACACTATTCATGCCGCGTCGAAACTGGTGTCGGATATCCAATGGAACAAGAGCAAGAAACAATGCACTGGCGCCTGCTTGATTGACCTGGAGAAGGCCTTCGACACCGTTTGGTTAGAAGGACTTTACTATAAGCTCAATCGGCTAGGCATTAGTAAACCACTGCTGTACCTACTGTATAACATGCTTACCGGTAGGCGGTTCGTCGTCAAGAATGGCAACGTGACCTCTACAGGTATTTTTGAAATTAAAAATGGTCTCCAACAGGGTGCCGTTAATTCGCCGATCCTGTTCAACATTTTCTTGAGCGATCTGATAAGTTCTCTTCCGCACGCAATTGCGTATGCCGACGACTTGATAGTGTACAGATCAGGCAAAAAGATCGAGGACATCACTACGCTCACGCAGGGTGACTTCGACTCATTCATGAGAGATTGCGATGACTGGAAGTTGAATATCAACTTTCAGAAGTCGGAAACCATACTGTTCAGAACGCCGTTGTATAAAGCTTCCGCGGATACGAAAAAGAATTGGCGAAAATTCTCTATTGTAGGACGGCACGGGCAACCACTGGTGCAAAGGATTGTAGTCAGATACCTGGGGATCTGGCTAGATCAGTATCTATATTTTAACAAACATGTAGATGCTGCTCTAGCCAGGGCCCGAGGCGCTTTCGCCCTTACAAAGAGACTGTTTTACAACAGCCAACTCGATGCAAGGGTAAAGGTAATCTGCTACATGGCCCTCATACGGCCAATGCTCACATATGGCTGTCCCGTGTGGTTCAACGTGAGTGCAAGCTTGATGGAAAAGATTCGGGTGTTTGAGAGGGCCTGCCTTAGGGCTTGCCTTCGCCTTTACAGAACACCAGAGTCCCAGTACATAAAATTCTACTCCAATGAGGTGTTATACAACAGGGCGAACCTGATACGAGTGGACAATTTCCTAGTGAAGTTGATTCGAGGCCACACTGCGAGAGCGATGAACTCGGACAATAACCTGATCGCCGGGGCTTACTACCCCAACCCACAATACCACGAAAGGGTACGTCATAACGGATTCGTCCCCCCAGAAGCTTTTCTCCATCTAGACAAGTGCAGTCTGATACAAGACATAAATGCGGTACCGCTCATCTACCACGTCGCCAGGTCAACTGTGGATGGGCGACTCAACCACGACCGCTCCGTCGCACAACGAGCTGAGGAGGGCCTCCTCCGTTTTAGTACAGCGGTGTCGAGGCGGGATATAAGGGATGTTGCTAAGCAGCACCAAAAGTTCTGGTGGCTGGGGAGCGAAAGAACTCCAGCGTCGAACCCTCTAGACCCTGGGTAGAAAGGGTAGTGCGTGCCCCTTTATGGGGCGCAGTCGGTCTCCGTCTTGCGGTGAATTAGATGCAAATCTAGAAACCGCAACCTATGGCCGACTTACATATCGTAGGGTAGTTTTAAGGTAGTTTGTAAGCTGTATATATGTAAATAATAAAAAAAAAAAAAAAAAAAAAAAAAAAAAAAACAAAAAAAAAAAAAAAAAAAAAAAAAAAAATATATACACATTCGTACACTGAGTGTACTTATGTGTATAACATGTAAATAGGTTAAGTACACACATATATATATGTGCGTATATTATTACATACACGCATGTATACATGTGTGTATTATTAGTTAAGTTAGTTTTAAGTTATTTTAAGGTAGTATGTAAGCTAGTATGTAAGTTTTATCTAAAAATCCGTCCTGTTATTAAGTTTTTTTTTTTCTCTTGCTAATTTTTCTTAATATTAAGTTGTGCAGACAGTATGATGTCACTACAATTAAAATGCTAGTTTAAGTCGAAAGACATAGTTTAAGTTTAAGTTTAGCTTAGAGTGCCCGCCGAGGGCCAGTAAGTTAGTATAGTAACACTGTTCATTTAACTAGTTTTAAGCATTTTTGTCTAGTATGTAAGTTTATCCTGAAGTAGTAATAAAAATGAATTAAAATGAAAAAAAAAAAAAAAAAAAAAAAACCAGCCTCATTTTGGAAAAAATACGGCCCCATGATGCCGCCAGCCCATAAACCGCACCAAACAGCCACTCTTTGTGGGTGCATTGGTTTTTGACAATCACCCTTGGATTATCATTCTCCCAAATGCGGCAATTCTGCTTATTGACGAATGTCCACAACATCACTGAAGATGATTTTCTTCGAAAATTGATCATCCACTGTTGCCATTTCTTACCACCATTCTGACCATTGACGACGTTTGAAATGGTCAAGAGGCTTTAATTCTTGAGTTAATTGCACCTTGTAAGCGTATAAATGCAAGTCTTTGTGCATAATGTTCATCAGCGACGAGCGTGAGAGGTGCAGTTGTTGGGCACGACGACGAGTTGAGGTGGACGGCTCTTCAGCCACACTATCGCCAGCAGCAGCAATATTTTCTGCATGCATGCACTGGTATTTTCACATCTCCTACAGACCCGGTTTGCTAAAATGTTTGCACGATTTTTTCCGATTGTACGCACATTTGGATGATATACATTCTGATTAGAAAGCCCATTTTCATAATAAGCCTGAATAACTTTAACGCGTTGCTCGATTGCGTATCTTTCCATGGTTCAAATTGAGTTAGTCTGAAATTGAGAAATGTCAAGTGAAATGCAGAAAAAAACTTGATGACATTCAACATCGGCCCTTAAAATTCAAGCACCCTTTATGTTGCGATCGGCGAAAATAAGATGTAGCAAGATCATCAGAGCTCATGATGGTCTAAGCTTCCCAACGAGACGACGCTAGGAGCTCCTGTTCTTTGCACCTTACCAAGACTGCATCAAACTTATGCCCCATATGTGACTAGGGGCCGTAAAAGCCAGTGGGCAGCCACCAAATCAATTTTGTCGTGGAGTTCACACCTTTTTTTTATTTCTCCCTTGCTAAAGTTCCTCCTCGGCCACGGTTTCATTTTCGGCTGATTACAGCATCCAAAGCAATTTGTTGGTTCATTTCTCACTAAGTGGTCCACGTCAGACACACCTTTGAAAATGTCTCTAACTTGACTTAAAACTCGAAGACTAAGCTAAAGAAGAGCTGATATAACTCCGCCCTCTAGCATTCCCCGAAAACTTGGTTTTGCTATAATTTCCTCGGATGGGTTGAGCAGAGTCTTCGACACCGAGCCATTGCGACAGCGCAACAGAGGACGTCCTCGCAGTAGATGGTGCACACAAGTGGAAAAGGACCTCAACCAGCTTGGTGTGCGCAACTGGGGGCAGCTGGCGAAAGATCGTGCTGGCTGGAGAGGCATGTTGGTTGAGGTCCACCCCGGACTGTAGCGCCAATCAAGGAAGAAGAAGAAGTTGAGCACGCCTCGTGCTAATCATGGCAATGTCGCTTTTCCATTCCCTTTCCCATAGTATGTCAATTAAAGCATGGTCTCTGACTGGGGAAGCTGGCTGATCTCTTACAAGATCGAATCAGCTTATGAACTAAACCCTAGTGATTGGTTCCCAAGCTTCTTCGATTAAGCTCCAAAAATGTTGTAGGACCCTGTATGCCATAGCCTTAGTTGGATAACGCAGACGCAGTCCGGTAGCTCACCTGTAATTACATTTTTCCCAGAATATCCGCGCAGGCACTTGTTACGTAACAAAGTTAGCAGCGAACTCCCATCAATCAAATAAAACCCAGATTAACAGAAATAGCTTCTGACATCTCGCTCAACAGAGCGATGAAATGTAACCGGCTTTCGTCACAAGTTTTCACAACAATGCCTGCCACAGTGCCACTGAACAACAAAAAGTGAGCCCCACTCGCTAATGCGTCTGAATTAATTTGTTGACACCCGCAGAAGTCATTGAAAGGTATCACTGACCTTTCAAGCGGCTCACTCAATTAACACAAGCCACCGTGTTGACGCACGTCAAATGTAGGCAATCCCCCGTCCAACTGGGTCATTGTCATCAGAAGTCACTTCAGATGCAGTTCAACAGCCCAAGCAGGAACCGCAAGGCGTCCTACAAGAAGGGCATGAACTACACATGCCATGAACGAATGCCATCTACTTCCTGCATGCCCATGAATCACTTAAAGCCCCGCTAATGATGCTATAAACCCGATTCGAAGACGAAACCAGTTCGAACTGCTTTATGCAAATGCAGCGGGTGCGCGAGCAGCTATCAATGAACTCGTGAATGTCGATAGAATGACGAGTGTCTCTGCTCACTCACGAATACGTGAACGCAGCGCATTTGTGTTTCTCTTCGGCGACACATCTTCGCGGAGGCCATGGCGGTTAATTTGTGAGCCAGTCAGTATGCGTCGCAAGGCCACAGATCTGGTTGGCCAAGTCTATTTTGGGCTAACCGGGCCCTAATGAGGCGGTTTCACGTGAGAATGCCCAGACTGCGTAGTTGTGCGAAAGCGTGTTGGAATTTCATTTCGGGTCGACACGTGAACGTGGCTTTCTTGTTTACGACGTGGTAGCGGCGCGGTGGGGCGACTCTTCCGAAAGGGATTACTCAAGACGGGTTTTGCGTTGTTTACATCAGATGGAGAGGTGACGAGTTAATTGGAAGGTTGGAGTGTTATGTGTGGCGCCTTTCCTTCTGTTTAGGTAACCGTTTTGTTGGCCGGAGTGGGCATTTGGAAGAGGGAGCTTGACTTCGGGAGAGGACAACAAGGTGAACTTCGAGACGGAAATTGACGGAAAGCTGTGATCACTTCAAGGCAATGGTTGCGAGATGAGATGATCGAGAACGCTTCTGTTGTCTAATTATGTTGCCAAGTGATTCGTAGGACAATTAAAATCTCATCAGTGTCCCATCGGAAGTTATGTAAAATTATGTGACTCTGGCGAAGGAACCTATGTTGAGGCTTCTAATTGGAGTCGATGATCTCGGCGATAGGCATGAAAGAGGGCTGTGTTCTTAACGACATCGGATATCATTTCATCGCTGTTTTGGTTCATTATCCAAGGTCAGTGGACAAGATAGCTTTACAATTAGAGGAAATCGTTGCCGAAAAAGACAGACCTTGCGCATTTTAAGAAGCGACTCACTGAAATTAAACGAGTAAGAAATAATGGGCAACGCTGAGATCATTGGCCTACTGTAATCATCCATTGTTCTACAGCATAAATGGTTGATGGGACATGTTGGAGGACATTCACCTTTGAATTGGTTTAATTAGCTGTAAAGAGCTTCGTAAGGCTATAAAAATAAGAGATGTTCGGCAAAAAACAATTTGCTAAACAATATAGCGTCAGCGCGGCGCTGTTAGGAAATATCAACCCGCTTTCTTTTCTCGCCAGTTGTAAGTTGGACCATAAAAAACAAATTTATTTCTTCTTTTTGTCTGGCTGTACAGTCCGATGTAGATCTGGGCATCAGTCAACATGCCTCTCCAGCACTCACGATCTTGGGCTAGGCGCCTTCAGTTTCCTGGTAGACTAGATCAACTGCTGATCTTAGACTCTTTTTGCATTTTATCCATTTATCTTCAAACTACTTACTTAATTACTTTCTTACTTACTTACTTACTTACTTACTTACTTACTTACTTACTTACTTACTTACTTACTTACTTACTTACTTACTTACTTACTTACTTACTTACTTACTTACTTACTTACTTACTTACTTACTTACTTACTTACTTACTTACTTACTTACTTACTTACTTACTTACTTACTTACTTACTTACTTACTTACTGCCTGAGCAATTGCTGCTCTCCATCGCTGTCTTACATCTGTGATGAGTTGATCTCAAAATCGGCAGTTTGATCATCATCTCCTTGGTTCGAAGCTCTGATTCGAAGATACTCTTAGCTGGAGCGTTGGTGTCCATACGCTTAATGTGGCCGAGCCAATGTAGTCGGACTACATCCACATCCTCTTAAAGTTCGCAGGTGTGCTCAGCTCTGCAGATTTGCTTTTCTTCCAGCTTACAACTCCTGGCAAAATAAGAGTCTTGTAGAGCTTCATTTGATTCCTCCGAATCAGACCTCAGCATTGGTTGGCAAGGGCGATTCAACGTCGGATTTCCATTACAACGACTTTTGCAGAAGCTGCAGAGACGAATTGGATGTGGACGCTTTCTCTAGCCGTAGGAAACGTCCGCTGGACACCTACTCTCTGCTGCTACCAGAAGTCACTCACTCTAACCTAACATACCCAGCTCATACATAAATGCTGCATATGTTCTTAACACAAGATGCTTCAGGGCGTATACCTGAATATATGAGTTGGACATGGACATCCTGGTCTTTAGAGCACCCACTATTGCCCTATCTGTTGTATATGACTCCTGTTATATCTCCGTATGATTTCAAATGACGAAAATGGAGAAGCTTTTTCGAAACAGAAATACACTTCGGGTATTGTTTTTGACCCGAAAGAGGTCTTGAATTAAGAAACTTGGTATTGGATTGAACCTGTCACCCAAGACGTGGAAGTTGAAACACCAAACCACCACGCCGCGGCCGCTAGGGCGTATACATAATACAAATCAGAAATCAATGACCAAAGAGTTATCATCAACTGGCTTTGAAATGTGTCACCGCAAAGACCTCTCATTGAGAGGGAGCATTAACTGGGCTATGTGGGTTTGTGGAGCTCTACAAAAAATGTCCGCGGAACTTTATACATGGTATGTAAATAAAAGACTGGTGGTTGCCCGTGGCGTTGTGGGTATGTGCGTCGACCCCAACCTCGTTCGATTCCTGCTCTTTGCGACGAAAACAATTTTCGCGACACCACCTCTTTCGAGTTACTGACAATGCTCAAAGAGTATTTCCTGTCTAGAGAAAGCTTCTCAAACTTGGCCGTTCGGATTCGGCATAAAACTGTAGGTCCCTTCCACTCGTGAGAAAACAATAGCACGCACAACACGAGTGGTTGCTGAGAAGCTAGGTCCAGGCCCCTACGGGCTGTAGCGCCACCCATATTATTATTATTATTTAAATAAAAGACTGAACTGATTTTCTGAAAACTAATACCGATGCAAAACTTTCCTATACATTTTATTGACAGCTGTTGACAACTGTCGATACAAATCGAAAAAGCAAAGAACTTCGGGAATGACAACAAAAAGGGTAATAATAAGTAAGAGGGCCAGGGCCTAGCAGCAACCACTCATGTTGTGCGTGCTATTGTTCTCTATGTGGACGTGACAGATTTTCTTCGGTTTTTTGGCCACTCTGTCCCTCTGCGGCTTTTGGATACCGCTTTATTGCCTTAACTATAGATTTGACTGGCACGTTCTGCGAATGGTGTTAAGAGTCCAGACCAGAAATGAGACATCACTGTATCCAACTAAATCGCTTGTCCGTCCCAGATTTTTCTCAAAAGTCACGCATTCTTCTTTATTTTCATGCACACTTCTTAAGGTTCCAGAGCAGCACAATGTTCCTCTCGATCTAGACAGGTTCATTGTGATAGGATCAATGGGACCATGGAAAGCGCATGTCTGTGACAATCTTATAAGAAAAACAACGCTGTAAAATGAAGTCAAAGGGAAGAGAGGAAGAGGAATAATGTCTTCAATAAATTTTTTCTGGTCCAGACAAACAGGAAAGTGGGTCTCTACTTTCCCCTTATGAAATCTTTTCGTCTTCATTCCAGCGGTAACCGAACTGAACTCATGTTCAACATTTTGGCTGAGTCAGTAAGCTTGTAGGATGCAGAAGTACAGTGCCGCTGGAAAATACATGTCCAAGACTAACCGCCTTTGGTAAAGTCAAACTTATTTCTTAACTTAACGAAGAGCAGCGAATTTCCAAGACTAGCTTTGATTTCCGATGCAGAGAAGTAATGCTTAATTCCCAATGAAGTGACCAAAAAGTTAACGAAACTTAAAAAAACGTATCAAACAGCATTATTGATGTGTTTTCGTTGGAATTTTAAGCTGGATCGATGGATTAAGTTAACTTAAGTCTGAATGCGTCTTCATTATGACCCTCCTGTTGCACATCACATTTGACATCTTTAATTCGACTACCTGCAGATTGTATGAAGGCTTTATGTCGATATGTTTTTTGACAATTAATTACGCAGACCAGTGCTAATCGGCGTGTCAGACACTCCGTGTCTTAAGTGCCGCTTAGAATCAGAAACTAAATCTTCTGTGATTGGAACTGTAGCGTTCGAAATGCGTCTTTCAGAGCCTCCTAGCCAAAGTCTCTTTCGGGACGTACTGAAAGCTTGTGGCAGCCACGTAGTCCCATGTCATAATCGCTTCATTACGAGCACAAATATATTAGATTTGTCAATGAACTGTGTTGTAATAAAAAAGAGCAAACGTCTGTCTAACCTAAGAGGCTCACCGAATAGAGGACTTTGATAACCTATTTGTTGAGATGACTTCGACTAGTCGTTTAAATCAGTAGAAAACACTTTGGAGGTGGCCAGAGCCAACCCCATTTCCTACCAACCCAAAGTGTTCCCCTAAACCATTTAGTTTTGCTTTCTCCTCCTGAGAGTGATGAAACATAATGGATTGCTTGCATTTTAGGACTGCTCTGGCAAACCAAGCACTTCCTCACTTCACATAATGCTTCCGAGCTAATTACTTTCACGTGCGCCTTGTCGACAAGCGGCGAAATGTGTTGCATCACCTTGCGCGGTAGTTCATAAAGGTCTCGGTCTCTGAGCACGAGTCGCATGCGTCGCACAAAGGCGGTGAAAAGACACTCAAGACCCACAACTTACGCAAGACGATATCTCTGTGTAACTGGAGAAGGCATCAGTGGCCGCAGTGAAATGAACTAACCCAACTCAAGGCAGAACGACTTGGTCTAAAGGACGCATGCCAGCGATTATCCCGTGCAAAACCAAAACAAGACCCTCACTCGTGCCCTCATTGAGCACGGCAACCAGCACAGGAAGTGGAACGTACAAGAAGACAAGTTGCTCCAGTGGGCACGGCCATTAGCCGAGTGTGCACACAACACACTCATTGGCTTGCGCAATTACATGCATCCAGCGAGACTCGCGCTATTAACTTGCTCACCAGCCTCAACCAGACACTGCGGCACTTCGGAGCCCATCTGCCGCGCAGCCACCCCCCAAGCCCGACGCGATGCAGACTTAATCTGCTCGCCAGATGCGCTCTGAAGATAATTTATGCAAATTAATTACCAATCTCCAGTCGGGCGAGCAAGTCTAATTCATCGTCGAGACCGAACACCTTCGAACGTCAGTCACTGGTGACCCAGTTCGGCCGGAGCACACCTCCTCGGGGCTGCAGTCGCGACGCGGCGCGGTTGCTGGTTACCCGCGGCTAAATTATCTCACGATCAGACTGAAGCTTCTGACTTGTAAAATGTTGCCAGACTCGCAGGCTGCTTCGAAACCAGTAACACTGGTGCGTGCGAGTGCGAGTGGCGGGCAAAAAAACGGAACGTAGTAGAAACCAATATTGGGAGCAAACGCCTTTTCGGTCGACTCGATGCGCCTTTCACTTTTTCAGCAAACCGCCAAGAAAACGACACCAGGCGGCGGCACTGATTTATCCATTCGGCCCGTTGCAGCCGCCATGACGGATGCCCGCACAGAGTCTGCATCTGCATTTGGCAGCGGTCCCGGTACTTTTCCGACGCGATTGTCAAAAAATCTGCTCAAACAACACCCGGCCTGACCGACTGACGGTCGCGACGGGTAAATGGAAAATCACTCGATGACACTTCGCATTCTTGCGAGCAATTGGATTTTCTATTTCTGCGACTGACTACCGGTCACACACTGCAGACGAGTGTCGCTCGAGTGAGTGATCGCATTGCGATCTGCTTGAACTTGACATTGCAGCGTAGGGGAATGCTTCCGTGGTGGTGGACGACCGCACTGTCGTCTGATTAAGATGAAATCTCGTGAGTGCCCTGCACTGCAGGCGAGTCGGTCCCGCCCGAATGTGTGCCAACAATTAAGTAATTTGCTGAGAATACATTTATCTTGGGCTTGTCGTGTGTCATCCCAGCGATATTCATTAAATCCTGTAATTATTCTTTTAAGACTGTTTTAAATGTGTTCGCTGTTCGTGGCGGATGGCGGCATGAGCATCACGAGGCAATGCCTGCCTGCAGTGGATACGCTTTGAGATTATTTTCGTGCGCTCTTTGATGTAATTGACAATGAGCTGACGTAGGACACTTGAATTGAAGTGAAGGAAGATTGAATTTGAAGGTTAATTGCGGGGGACGGCCAATTTATGTGGTTGAAGGCGATTTTCATTTGGAATGGGAAGGTATTCATTTTGATTTTCTTTCCCGAGTGCAGTCAGGTGCGTCTGGCCGCTATTTGAAGAGCTTTGGATAGTGCATTGGATTGGAAGGGGTTGTGCAATTTTTTGCAACAAAGTAGTACAAACTTGTGCATGGGTTATGGAAACAGAGCCTTTATGGCAACATGACTGTCGGTCGGTGGTAGGCGGCCAGTAATCCTCATGAATTGTTATTATTTCTGCATGGAAAGTGGTTGGAGGGAAGGTGCTACACTACAAAGCCCTGCAGAGCAGTCACTGTCCTGCCTTGGTAAGATTGGGGCGGCCCATGGCGTTACGGGTATGCGCATCGACCCCAACCTCGATGTCGTAGGTTCAATCCCTGTTTGGTGCGACAATAACAATTTGCACAGTCCCTCCTCTTTTTGATTGTAACTAAAAACTAAGTTTTGAAAGTGATAACCCGTGTGACAGTTGCTCACCCAATCCAACTTCTGTAATCCCTGTTATAAGTTAATCTTCTCGTACCTTTGTACTTAGCTGTGTTCAAGATGTTTTATATAACTCAGTACGTCATGTCTTGCTCTTAATTTACCCAAAGGCTCTATACTCGGTCCGTTATTATTCCCAAATTATAGTTCTTATTCAGTCATGATCTGCCTAAAGCGCCTGCATGTTGCAGAAGATGTTCAAAAATTATATTATGCGTCTTCCTGTTAGTAAAGTGATGATGTAGCTGTGCATGAGGTCTTGCTCAACCCTTTAAACACTTCCATATATCGCCGATGATTGAACCAGATAAGAATCAAAAATTGCAGTGAAACTACCTATGTACGTCTTTGCACAGGGCTTATATCGATAGTGACTCCATGATGTAGAGAGACTAAGCGCATGCTACCGAACATTTGCAAAAATCTGGGGTATTCTTGACAGAAAAGACTACAAGCAACTTACCTTAACAGATCAAACAAAGATCTAAATGTGCTTGTTCAAAGCGGCGCAACCCTCGGCTACACTCGAGGAAAAGATGGCTACACTACAGAGCACTGCAGAGAAGCCACTGTCCTGCCTTTGGTCAGATCAGCACAGAAGCGCCTGCTGGTATTTCTTCAGAAGTCCCTGGTGAACAGATCATATAGACACTTAGACAGTGTAAGTCCATGATATCAGCGTCTGAGAGAAGAGTTGTGTCAAAGAATTGGAAAATGCATAATATGGGTGACGCTACAGCCCATAGAGGGCCACGGCCTAGCTTCTCAGCAACCGTTCGTGTTGTGCGTGCTATTGTTCTCTCACGAGTGGAAGGGACCTACAGTTTAATGCCGAAACCGAACGGCTTTGTTTGAGAAGCTTTTTCTAGACAGGAAATATTCTTTGAGCATTGTCAGTGACTCGAAAGAGGTGGAGTCGTGAAAAATGTTTTCGTCGCACAGAGCGTCGTCGCTACCCACAACGCCATGGGCCACTACTTGAAAAATGCATGCTCCATTGTAATGTCAAATAAAAGCTTGCCATAGAGAATGACTGTGAGTTTGTTGTAATCGCTTAGCAATCGCTTTCATTCACCTTAGTTTTCACTTGGGAGCATCGCGCAGTCATTTCTTCTCCTACATCTGACTGTCATCTATCCGATTGTCCCTATCTGGAATTGAGATGATAAGGTTCATCTCAACAACTGCGTTCCCGCCTATTGGAAGATCTGATCCATCCGTGGCACTGTCCGAGTGCAACCGATGCACTGTTGGCTATTACTCAAGGCAGGCAAACGAAGGGAGAAAACGCTCTAGGGCGATTGACGGTTGGTAATACATCTGTATTGACTTGGTTCTTTAAAACAGGTTCGCTCAAAATTTGGTGGACAAAGTCTATGAAATAAAATCTCAGGTCATCAAACATCAAAGAAGGAAACAGTAACTTCCCATTCTTCTTCTTCTTCGTGTGGCGCTACAGTCCGGGGTGCACCTGGGCCTCGGTCAACATTCCTCTCCAGCTGGTGCGATCCTTAGCCAGTTGCCTCCAATTTCGCACTCCAAGTTGGTTGAGGTCCTTCTCCACTTGAGTGCGCCATCGGGTTCGTGGTCGTCCTCTATTGCGTTGTCCCACTGGTTCGGAGTCGAAGACTCTTCGGGCTGGAGCAGTGTTGTCCATGCGCTCAACATGGCCTAGCCATCTTAGGCGTTGAATCCGTAGACGCCTGACTAGACTCTCGTACAATTCGTGGTTGAATCTTCTTCTCCAAAGATTGAACGCAGAACTTTTCTCTCGAAGAGACCAAGTGCGTCTTCATCCGCTCTTGAGATAGTCTAAGGTTCCGCGCCATACAGCAGGACAGGGATGATCAAGGTCTTATATAAGGTGAGCTTGGTCTTTCGAGAGAGGGCTCGACTACTCAATTGCCTCTTGAGCCCAAAGAAACAGCGGTTGGCAAGAGTTATTCTGCGTTTAATCTCAGTACTGATGTTGTTCGCACTATTTACTTGGGAGCCGAGGTAGACGAAGTCCTTCACTACCTCGAAGTTGTAGCTGCCTATGGTGACGTTCTGACCGAGTCGTCGATGTTGTGTGTCCTTTCTTGATGACAGCATATACTTTGTTTTGCCCTCATTCACCGCTAAACCCATTTTTGCCGCCTCCGTTTGAATACCATCAAAAACAGCAGTAGCTTCCCATTGATTCGGCCAAAATTCGCTTTCGAGCTTAACACTATTAATGAATCAAGGGATTTTGTGGCAGTTACGGGCGTCGACCTCAACCTCAACGTTGTAGGTTCCACCAATGATCGGTGTGACAAAAATAATTTGCACGGCCCCACCTCTTTCGAGTCACTGACACTCACTAGAAAAACCGTCACAAACTTGTCTGTTCGGAGTCGGTCCCTTCCACTCGTGCGAGAACAACCCCGGGTCCTACTAGGAGTCTGCCCATCAGACGCTGGAGAGTGAGAATTTTGATAAATGGATCGAAAATGGATGCAGGTGTGGGTTCTGGCATCTATTCCACGGATCTTAACATCCAACTGCCTTTCGCTTACCCAATTATTACAGCGTCTTCCAGGCCGTCTACCATAGCAATTGAGGAAGATGTGGCATCAAGAATAGACATCGTTGTCTGTACAGCCAGGCAGCAATCCAATCTCTAATTTCAGTCACCCTTAACTTTAAGTGTGCGAGAACAATAGCACGCACAACACGAATGGTTGCTGAGATGCTAGGCCCTGGCCTGCCACGGACTGTAGCGCCACCCATAAACCAGGCAATTTTCTATGATACAGCGGAATGAAAGTCATATAATGTAGATATGGGATCTGTTTGAGCCAATCTGATGCTTGGACCTCGAGCAGTTTTGGGAACGCAGGATATCTCCAAAAATTGTGTCGATTTTAAGAAACTGAGCCCAAGCCATCAATCTCGTGCTCTTGCAAAGAACAGAAAGGTGTTGGCACGGGCTTAAAGTTTACCGACATTGACAAATATAAGGCAATCGAATGGAGACACGCCCATTGACACGTGAACGACGCAAGCCAGAATTCAGCAGACAGAACTTGGCATATCAGCGGACACACTGCAGTCTATGCTCTGACCAACGAGCAAAAGGTTTCTGCAGCCCAACAAGATGTTGATAGACGTCTCCTGGCATCAACTGATAATAACAACAGAAACTGGGGATGTGGCGAAGAAGAGGACCAAAAACAACCTCCTCACAGCCTCAGTCACTGCTCCAGTTTATGTGATATCAAAAATAAAAAACTCCACCTTTCCCGCCGCTCTACAGTGTGGCAGTTGTGAAACATCCCAATACATCCACCATCACCCATTTGAGACGCACCTTATACTGGTCCAGTAAATTGCATTAAAACCCACAAATCATTACCCATCAAAAATGTGTTTAATTTTTCCCAACACCATGCTGCTGCTGATGACTCAGGGTTCACGTTGCAGTTGGCGAACTCCCACCGTCCTTGAGCTTTGTTCGACATGAATGGCGATTGCTCATAGCACTTCGAGTTCCACTTGATCGACTTAAGATTGCACACGCCCCTTTCATCGCAAATGGCGAACCACGTATGATTACATCATGGGCGCCCACCTACTTTTACTTGACATTGTCATTGTATCTCGAAAAAATGTGTGTTTTCAAGTGTGGGCCTGTCCTACTTAACATCACCCAACGCCACACACGTGTGTCAACACTGCAACAAGAAATCCGCATGAGCAAATTTTGGCACTAAAGTGTAATCCCCCGAGGTGAGGTGCTTCGGATTCAATTAGTGTGGCTACACGTTTGACGATAATACAAATTGCACGCAAATTCCGTGTGATTTCCTGAACAGAAGGAAAAGAAACATCGCCGAAACATTGCACCTTTCAATGTATGTTGCTGACACATGCTGCTGGTGGCTATCTTTAGCATCAAAAGAGACATTCTTAGAAATTTATTTTTGAAATCCTTGCCATTCACTGAATCAGCGATCCCGGCAGCGAATAAATTAAAATTACATTGCCAAGGAATGTGAACGTAAGCGACTTTGTTTGCTCTCCTCGTCGTTTGTGCCTTTTTGTCGCACATTTCTTTGTGATGTTTATTCATTCAGAAGAAGATCAGAAGACAATGCAACTCACAGCATTTGCAATTCACGGCGAAATTAAGTCACAGTTCCGAGTGTCTCTCTCTGAATGACTGACCTGATTTCTCACTTGACTCGTGTCAGAAATCTATCCTCGATGATATGATCCACAGATTAAAGTCTGCCTAGTTCCCACACAACTTTCTTTGCGAATTGCCGTACACATCATTCTGATTAGTTAATGACTGCCAACATTTAACGACGAACTGGAAGCAGTGCCTCCACCACAGACTTTGCTCGTTCGACATATGTATGAGCACCACGTCGTTGTGACACTTCAAGGTGTTAGCGAGGTATATGTAAAATATGTTCCCTTCTTTGGGATTTACAATGTACTCCACCTGTTGCGAAACGATCTGCTTCGCTAACGATCGCCCCCTTGCATCATCACAATGCGTTTGACCTTAGCACGCGAGTAAACAAACAGCAAAAAAAAACGAAGAAGAAGAAACAAATAAATAAAAGAAGACAAGTGCTGTCAGTGAAAACGATGAATGCGCGACTATCCGAACCGATACGGGGAGGCTACATGTGATCGGGGATGATATGCGACACCCTATGGTGATGCATTTTCACGCAGGATGGCTATGGTAGCTTTGAGAAAGACGAGTTTTACCAAACATTTTGCATTGAATACTTATTAGGGGAGATACAGTCCCGAGAATGTGGTGGTGGCCCGTGGCGTTGTGGGTATGTGCGTCGACCCCAACCTCGACGTCGTAGGTTCGATTCCAGCTCCGAGCGACAAAAATAATTTTCACGACCCCACCTCTTTCGAGTCGCTGACAATGCTCAAAGAGTATTTCCTGTCTAGAAAAAGCTTCTCAAACTTGGCCGTTCGGAGTCGGCATAAAACTGTAGGTACCTTCCACTCGTGGAAGAACAGTAGCACGCACAACACGAGTGGTTGCTGAGAAGCTAGGCCCTGGCCCTCAACGGGCTGTAGCGCCACCCATATATATACAGTCCCGAGAAGACCTCACCTTTGACTTGAGTTTTACTTGCGTTAAGTGGGGAATTCTGGGGGCGAACTAAAATAAAAATCTTGTCAGAACACCAGCCGCACAGATTGAAGTTACAGCCTGAGGGATACTGTGAAACGTCTGCATACAAAAGTTCTAACTTATTAGCAGTGCCCACTTGCTATTCGTGTATCAAATTGTATGTAGACCTTGACTCTATCCAAATTATACCGATCTTGGATTGAAGGCCAGAAGCTAAGGTTGCTAGTCGGTAGACAGCTAGCAGCAATACGGCGATCAGGTTGAGAGAGATTGCATTACTGGAAAGAACTTCGATCTGGACACTTTACGATCCTCAGAAGGTACAACTCAATACATAGAGGCACTGATCTCATGACGCCTGAACTCGTGCGAGGAGAAATGGCCAACCAAATCGCCTCCGGGTCTCATTGTCTCCTGAGAACTTTTACAAATTAATCGAGAATGGATGCAGGTGTGGGTACTGGCGTCTGTTCCATGGATCTTCCAACTGTCTTTCCGATTAACCAACCATTACAGCGTCTTCCAGGCAATCTACCGTAGCAATTGAGGAAGCTGTATCCAGTCTAAGAAACAATATCGTATGAGGAACAGACATCGTCATCTGTTCAGACAGCCAGGCAGCAATCCAATCTCTGAGTTCAGTCACTTTTAACTCCAAGACGTCCGCGATTGTCGCCTATTGCTTAACGAGATTACTCATGTGGGTGGCGGGACACTGTCTATTCCAGAGAATAGAGAGGATACATGCTCTGCACTCTTCCTGGACGGCGACCCTTCACCCATGCGTTACTGCAAAGCTTAACTGAAGATGGATACACTTGATCATAAAAATTGTAAATGGTTAAATTCCTATGCTAGACCCTAAACAATCTTATCGTGCCATTGCTTCTAGAATGGGCATCCCTTAGGTCCTTACCTAAGTTTGTTGGGCCGCCAGCGAAATTGCCAGCACCATTGTAATACTCAGGGCCGTTAATTTGATCCCAGCGGTAACCTGGGATCCCTATAACAAAGGTCAGGCACCAACCCAACAGCACCATCCAGCCTGTTAAGGCCTCCCTTACAATGACAACTGCAGGAGCAGCAGAGAAAGAATATGCACCAGCAGTCTCTCATATCGCATATATGGTACAGGAGCATATCGCTTCAACATCTTGGCTGAACTAAGCAACGTAAAAGTCGGTCGTCATCTTTGCAAAAGCACAAATCAGTTTGGGACATAAGATGGCCTAAGTGTGACTGGTGCCACTTCAATCTAGCTCAACCTACTCATGCCGATTTGCTTGTATGTATAATCGAGTTCTGTGTTAAAGGTTCGTGAGTCTATCCAGTACAAACACTTGCAAAATTCGGCAACTGTCAACAAAACAGAATCTCAAACTTCAGCCTTGAAGGGCAGAGTCAAAATGAGCGACAGAGTGAACGATACCAACACGGGGTCCCTTGCAGAAGCTGTCTCACACACTCGGCCACAGTCGATCGCAGAGGATGACATGATTGATTTTTATGACGAACCCCTTAAGTTCCGTCATACGAAGGTGTTTGGCTAACATCAGCATTGGAAAGAAGTGAAAGCTTGGAATGAGTTCATAAATGAGCCTGGAAACGTATGCTGGAAAACATGGGGTATAATGAACTGTCGTCAGTTATGGCCTGGGGTGAACCTGGGCCTCAGCCAACAAGCCTCTCCTTAGCCAGCTGCCTCCAATTTTGCGCACCAACTTGGTTGAGGGCCTTCTCTGCTTGAGTGCGCCATCGGCTTCGTGGTCGTCCTATTACGTTGTCCCACTGCTTCGGAGTCGAAGACTCTTCGGTGTTTTCCATGCGCTCATCGTGGGCCTAGTCATCTTAGGCGTTGAATCCGTAGACACCTGGCTAGACTCATGTCGCTGTACAGCCCGTACAGTTCGTGGTTGAATCTTCTTCTCCAGAAACCAAAACCAAAACCCTCTCGAAGAGACCAAGCGCGTATTCATCCGCTCTTGAGATAGTCCAATATAATGTTAGGTTGGTCCTTCTAACACCTTCGTTGCTGGCATCTCGCCAAGCTAAGAGCAACAGGCCTTCCAAAATGAATAGGAGTCTTATTCTGGAAATTGAGATTGTCGCCCAAGGAGTACCAACATGGCATTATGGCCAAGTCAATACAAAATTGCTAGGCGTTCTAAGAATTAAAAAATTGTTCTGCGTCACCTGTCACTCGAACCAGGAGGTCAGGAATTTGACGACTTAGTCTTAGCTTTAGCTTCGATGCAGTTGACGTGGCTGACAAAGTACATCGAAATTTTGTGCAGCTTGAGTTCACCATTGTGCCTTCCTCACAGACAAGACCAGTATCAAGTCTGCCATCCTGCATATTATTCAGCTTTCAGCTCTACACAGCAAGACTGCCGGTGCAAGGTTTTGCTAACAACATTCTGATCCCTTTAAGTGAACAGTCTTGGCCCAAATTGTGTGGACAGACCCAATTATTAAGGGCGACGTACCTTAACTGAGACTGGACCTGGTAGATACATTTCTTACTCAATCAGGAACATGCCGATTAAATTCTATCAAATTGTGGAATCAGAAAACCGTACCCAGCTATCCACACGCAACCAAACCATCACCTGTCCCCACGGCCACACCAGCCCAGACTCATCAAACAATGAGCATCCACCCTATAAACAGTAGACCACAATAAAATGCGAACAAAAACACGCCGTCGTGGTCGTCTTCATTTATTTCAAAGTCAATGAAATCCGAAACCCAGCTAAAGGGGGAATAAAAAACCAAAAACAAAATAAAACGAAAACAAAGCGTTATAAAAAAAAAAGCATTCGTGACACCACCATGACGTGAGCGGAATTCTTAAACGGAAACGATGCGGCGCGGATTAAAGAACCGTCTAACAACTGTAAATTGCCCATTAGACAGTGCTTAAGACGTGCTTAGAAGCAGAGCACTACTTGCCACCGCGCCACACGGAGACAGCAGACGATCCACTGCTTAAGTTGATTACGAATTTTGACGTTTACGCGCCTACATTCAGGCGAACCGTCGCACTTTGATTTATGCCCGAGGTCAGGTCAGATCGGATGCTTCGCACACAACGTCAGCCCCGCCAGCGGCGAACACGTAATAATCCCAAGGCATTTCAATTACATAAATTAAATGAAGCTCCGGCATATCCGAGACCGGCGGCCGTCAGCCAATCTGTGGCACAACTGTCTAATAGCAATTTCCGATGTCATTGTGTCACATAACGGCCCGGATTTGAAGTGAAACACGTTCATTTGGCAATCGGCTTGCTGGTGGTTGGATGGGACACGGGGTGTCAGTGTTATCACGTCAGTCGATGCAGTGATCGCTGCGCGGCGCTGTAACGAAAGTGAGTCATTGCCGGTCAAGGGTAATAGCCACCAGGGTGAGATTGTTAATCATCCATCACCGGCACAACGGCTGTAATTGCATTGCACTGCGCATCGTCCGATTGAATACATTAAGAGGGCAGCAGTTGCAATGGTGTTCATCGGCCGGCAGGTGGGTGTGCAATTGAGGGGTGGTTCATTGTGCAGCTGATGTGCGTTTTTTTGTGTTGTCAGTGATTGCTAATTGCAGGAAGTCGCTGCAGCGAGTATCAAGTTCAGATGAGTCACATATCTCGCGAAAAGAATTCAAAAGCGATAATCTGAATTTTTTTTTTGTTTTGGAGTCGTGAAAGTTGGTTAGACCACAGAGAAAAACGGAATGCCTTGAGAGCTACAGCATCGAGGAGAAAACTAAGTCTGAGCACTCTCTTAGACCATCAACCGGATAGAGCTTGGTGCGAGAGGAAGATAACATTGCCGAATACCCACAAATTCAAGCGATTCGGCGTTGATCAACTGGAAGCTCTGGGCATCGCCAGCAGACGGTTGGATTTGGGCCTACATCCATGTAAGATTGTGCTAAAGGCGACGGCTTTTTGGGTTCAAATCGCAATAATGCACAACTATTCGATGCGATTCAATGCGTTTACAAAGATTGGCTGTATGGTGCAGATTATGTCATGGCGGCATCGTTGGAGTTTATTTCTTTTGAGGAAGTAGCTATCGTTGTCCTCAATGGCCTCAGTTATAGAGCAGGTTAACCGACTTTTTGTGGTCAGAGCTCGTGAAGATCAATGCATTCGATCTATTGCTTTAAGAAGTCGGGGCTGCATTCGAATCAAGCGACGGAACACTCGACGTTATGAAGGTGACTTTGGCGACTGGGCCTACTTAAGATAAGTGCCGTCCTTAATCGCCGGAAGTAAGCCAACTAATTTGAGTGAGCTTGAACAGAACATTCGAGACCCTATTGTGGGAATATCGCTGCATATATCGAACGCAATCGTCTGTAAGTTGATCGATCCGCAGTGTGTTGACTTTATTTGACGAAAATCGAGAATGCGATAAAATTGTAATACTTACTTACTTACTTGTCAAGCCAGCCACCCATGAATGGTCTGAACCTGAAAAGGGAGTCCTGCCTTCCATCGCGACGGTCCTAGGCACGCTGCTTCCAGTCATTAAGACCATGCTGTCTTGCATCCGCGATGACTTGATCTCTATACCGGAGGTTCGGTACTCCTCTCCTTCTCGAACCAGGAGGCTCGGACTCGAAGACCCTCTTAGCTGGAGCATTGATGGCCGAGTCAGTGTAGTCGACAGATTTTTGCCTTCCGGACTACATCCACATCCTGGTACAGCTGGTAGGTAGCAGTGGCTGACTGCTACAGAGCAGTCACACTTAGGCCAGAGTAGGCCCATTGTGATAGCACGCGGATTGACTTCTCCTAACGCTGGAACCAGTCGGTGCTGCTCATGAAACGATTTAGTTGGCCATTGCTGGCACTTTTAAGCTCGTTACTGCCGCTGAAGTAGTAGGCTCCTAGGTGCAGGAACCTACGACTGGCAAGAGCACTGCAGGAGCAGAGAAGGTGATAAGTGTTCTCTGTCGTCTCCCTCGTAGACGGGACCAAATATCCGGCTAACATTTCTCTTTCGAAGGCACCAAGAATCAACTCTGCTCTTTTGGTTATCGTCCAGCTTTCAGATCCGTAAAGCAGGACTGGCAAACTACGACTCTTGCAGAGCATGACTTTGGTCCTTCGAGGTCGAAGGTTTGGCCCAAGTTGTCTTGACAGTCCGAAGTAGGGTAGGGTACGTCGGATCTCCACTGTGATGTCGTTTGGGGAGTTTTGTTACCCCAAATTTATAACTGTCGATTCAAATATTTTGTCCTAGGTGGTATGTGAAGGGCCATTTCTTTATCTTCTTTGTCAACTCGTTTCGCCTCTTCTTCAATTGTCGTAAATGCTTCCACTACGGCACGTTGGGTAGGGGCGACAATGTCGATATTATCCGCATATCAAAACAGACTGATTTATAGAAGATAGTGCCTTTCATGTTGACTTTTTCCCGCCGCACTATCCTCTCTAGCGCATCTCCTAGCCTTAAAAAATGATAACTTCTATTAAGTGCCAATTCCTGCCAAATTGCGCAGCCGTGGCACGCACTTGACTACGGTGTCAAAAGATCTATAGGGCCGAATCTTGGTACGAACGAAATAATTTTCACGGCCCACCTCTTTCAAGGCACTTACAATACTCAAAGAGTAACAAGTGTATAGTAAAAGCCCCTCCAACCTGTGTAGGTTACTTCCACTCGCTACAACAATCGCACGCACAATACAAGCGGTTGCTGAGAAGCTAGGCCCTGCCCCTATACGAGTTGTAATATCAATTTAAAAAAAAAACTAAACAATTTTGAAAAATAGATTTGGACATCGTAAAATGTTTATCATAATGTTGGTGGTTCAAGGATTATGTTTGAAGTTCACGAAGAATAAACAATTGCACTGTGTATTGCACTCTTAACTGCAGCAATGTTCCCGAAAAGGAACAAAGTTTGTCAAGTGTTACGATACTTGGTTAAAAATTGACTTTATGCTTCCTCAGAGTATCATTCTTTCTTTTACACAATGGCACACAATTTTAGTTAATAATTACGGCTTATTGCAGTTGCACGATCCTTGTTCATTAGATTTGAGAGCAGTCTTGCGTTGTGTAACTCCTTGCGCAATGTCCAGTACATGGATTTCCCTTTCACGTTCAGTGTTTTTCTTAACTTTTAAAAGAAGCTCTTCTGCATAACGCACATGCAACACATGAACTTCAGCTGCTTGGGAAAATTGATTCATGAATATGGATTTCACGACATTACCTGGCACTTAGTTATAGGTTTATTGGGCAATTGTAGTAACCTCTTCACCACATGGTTTGTTGGAGGAAGTGTGGGAGTAGATGCATGGCTGCGACAGTTGATTGAGCTGCAGATGCTATAGTGCTGTCATTCATGGCCTATGGGCCATGGATATGTTGCGATTATGACAGTTGAATTGAACATCGGAATGCTCGTGATGGTGACAAGACATTTACCGGTAGCAATGGAAATTTACTGGCTCGGCCTGATCGCGTATCATTGCCTGTACCAGAAGGCCCGTATCATCGACAACTACACGCGCTTTAATAGTTTTCGCAGTTGTTGATTTCGCTTAGGTATCTTTCTGCTTATGTATCCAGCTGTAATCATGCCGATTCTGATTGCCTTCCAGGCACCCTTCTTTTCACCAATCATTCGCAAGTCGTTGGCCTTGTCCTCGATTATCTGCAAGTGCAGCTCGATCAACTGTCGCAATATTTCCTTCTCCATCCTATTCAAATTCTGCTCCCTTTCTCGCTTAGTCTGAAAAATAATCGTTTGCTTTCATCTATCATAGGGGCGGGATAAACTGGCAGAAGTTTCGGACAGAGCAACTGTTTGCTGATTCATAAAGCACAGCCGAATTTTTATTTTTGATTGCTTTTGATCCCCTTAAGTTTGTTGACGACAATACCGGCATATGCCTCTTATTAGGTCTTATGAGTTGTCAATGACGCAATGCACGCAAGGGATTCTATGAACTTCGGCCTTTAATCCACTGATATGTACGTTCATCATGTCCTCTTTCTCAACTTGCATTGCTTACTTTACAAATCACTATGCGAAGGCTTAATGCATTTTACCAACGCTGAGGTAGCCATTTGACTAGCATTCTCTTTAGTACATAATGGCATGAATGCAGCTTAAAAATAAAGGCAGACACAATTCCGTACACCGCAGCGTTGTTGGTTTATTTAAATATCGTTTCCTATTGCGTTTATTTGTTCACAGTCTTTGACACGGGATGTGCTTCACCAACAACCCATACCTCCTTCCTAAAATTTCTCATTTCAATGTCTCCTTATCCATTTTCAGCCTTTCCTTCATTTCCCAAGGACCCAAGGACATTTCCGACGTGATGAGTAGAAATCTTAATGGACACAACAATGCGGGGTTTGTTAGCGACAACGACAAGGCCATCCAGACGGGCGAAAAGCCCCGCTTCAGTCTTGAGCTAACCGAGAAGGGTAAGATCTCCCTCGATGGCGACTACAACCCGTACGAGAATCGAGAAGTGGAACATCCCACAACGTGAGTAAACCGCCACAATCTTCATGAATTCCCTTTGATTTTGCTTTCCCTAGGAATTCCGAAACAATGTTTCACTTGTTGAAGGGATCCCTGGGCACCGGCATCCTTGCCATGCCCAATGCCTTCCGAAACGCCGGCTATGTAACAGGAACCATCGGCACCATCATCATCGGTTTCATTTGCACGTACTGCATCCACCAGCTGATCAAGGCCGAGTACGAGCTGTGTCGGCGGAAGCGAGTGCCCAGCATGAACTACCCGGGCGTTGCTGAGGCCGGCTTCGGTGAGGGTCCGCCGTTCTTTAAGCGAATCGCTCCATACATTGGGTGAGTGTGTGGTTTTCTTACCGCGGTCACTTTAATTCAGCAACTCCGCATCCTTGCAGCCACATTGTGAACACGTTCCTGCTGATCTATCAACTGGGCACCTGCTGCGTGTACGTTGTGTTCGTGTCGTCGAACATCAAGTCAGTGGCCGACTACTACATGGACGAGCCCACAGATGTCCGTCTCTACATGGTGTTCATTCTGTTGCCGCTTATTCTGATCAACTGGGTACGTCTGGACTGAGCTGAGAGACCATAGGAAGCCTAAATAACCCCGCTCTTTCGTTTTAGGTTCGAAATCTGAAGTACTTGGCGCCGTTTTCGACTCTGGCCAACGCAATCACGATGGTGTCCTTCGGCATCATTTGCTACTACATCTTCCGTGAGCCCGTCTCCACCGAGGGCAAGGACGCCTTCGGAGCACCATCGAACTTCCCACTCTTCTTCGGAACGGTCTTGTTCGCCCTTGAAGCCATTGGCGTTGTAAGTAGCTGCGGAGGGAGATTTACTCTGCTCACATTTTTCACGATTAGTGCTGGGGTTAAGATAAGGCGGAGCAAGCGAATCCGCGTGACAACCTCGAAATAGAATGCGTTCACGAGTTATTCGTGGAGTGCAATAAATCGATTCGAAAAGAAAAAATGATTTATGGCGATAGGCTGAAGAGGCAGTAAACGGGTTGAAGTGGGCGATAAGGAAGTTGGGATTAAGAAGCTGTTTTGTGGAACATGGAATTATGTTATCTCAATTTATGCTGCTTTGGTAGCCTTGGGAGTGGGTGTGAACACGGTGTGAACTGTGAAGTGGATACTTATCAGAAAATGTGTAGATCTTTGCAATTAGTTTCTCCATCAATTGAAAGAACCTGATGAAGTTTTAAGACCCTACCCAGCTCAGCAGACACATTGTGGGCCCGGTGGTTGATGTACATACAGTGGCGAGCAAAACTGGATACATCTATATCTCAGCAGCTGAAAAGAAACAAAATGAAGCGCACTCCTTGTTTCATTTTCCACTTCACATTTCGACTGAGGATATGCCTACTGATTCGTCATAAGGTCACCCTCAATGGCGGCGCTGGACACCAGGGTAGAGTTTAAAACCCCAGCTCCAAGCTCAAAACGTAGACAAGAACATTGACAGCAGTTAAGCTTGGAAAGTGACGTTCCGTTTCAGCTGGTAATGCATTTGGTCATAATTCAAATGTGAAACATGTGAACAATCCAGCAAGATGAATGTGGAATGTAATGTTTGGACAGCACCTTGATTTCGTATTCGCTTGGTTGTTAATTGTCAACAAAAAGTACAGGAAAACGAAGTGAATAGATCATTAAAGTTGATATATCTCAACTTGACATCTAGTCACTCTGCACAAGTTTTGAGACTGACCACGTCTTCATTTAATAAAGAGTGCATATTTGAGTCAACTTCTAGCATATATATACAAGAACTACTATCTTTCTAGTCTCACTTCTTTTTAAACCTGGCATTGAAGCATAGGCGACGTATACACAAAAAAGAGAGCTATTCTTAATTACCAGACAGAAGTTTCTTGCAGTCTTCTTAAGTCAACTCACCGTTCATGTGACTCACAGATCATGTGGTCTAAGTCCCTCAATTCTTTACTCACAACGTTTGATCGTTGAATACATTCGAGGTGAATGTTGCACTTGTCGGTAGGAGGAATTCGTTTTGAGGCTATGGTAGAGTACGTTCGAATTAAAACTTCCCATACAAACTTTCACATTTCTCAAACACACATAATCCATTTCGTATCTGGGTGCTATTGTGAAGGAGACAGTGAAAATGACTTCGAGCTCGGATTAGTCTTCGTTCTTAGAACATCTGAATAAGAAAATGCTGCCTTATTCAGATATAGGCTTTAAAATGTTGAGTTTCAGAAAACTATTCTTGTCGTATGACATATGTCATGAACCGAGCTGTCAAACATCACTCATTAGCTGTCGCCTCTGTTTGTAATCTGGTTAGCCTTTCACTCGCTGGATCAATTCGAAAACCTTATATATATGTATTGAAGTTCATGCGAGGCAGAAGCATGTATGACTTGATTCCTCGTTTCACTTTACAGTCATCGAAGTCATGAGCAAGCCTTACGAATTACGCACAACAAGAAGTAAGAGGTAATGTTCCACTAGTGTGGGCCAAATTAGACGTGGCCGTCCTCCGTTTGGCTCTCCCACAGCCAGATCACATCCCTGCTCAGCCCGTGCAGTTTGGAGATGAATTTTCTCATTTAAATGCCAACAACTCCGACAGTACCTAAGATCGCAAGCAGAAATTTTATCTCGAAGAAAAGAATGATTTCCTCACTTGCTCTTGAAAGTGTCCATGGTTCTGCAACGTGTAGTAGGATACAGTGGGACTAGCGATCAGAGGTTTATATGAAATCAGATTCTTTCTTGGTGATGGAGCTATCTTACTCCATTGCCTCTAGCCAAATAAACGTATGTGTCTATCGTCTTCTATACACGTCGGCAGTGAAACGAAAGGCTATAATTTATTTGTGACCATTGGAAACTAGGTACCAAAGTGAAGTGAAATAGTTGAGTAATATAAGCAGTCATGTGTCGGGAGGAGTAAGCCTGAAGATAACGTCAATCGCGTTGAATTGGTACGCCGTGGATCAGCAACGCCCTACCATAGGCAGTCCTGTCGTTGAACTCTCCTCTCCTGTTCTGGCATTACAGTGAGTTTGTTGTAGTATGAACCACTTATTCCCCAAATCACTTCGTTTGCTGTTGTAGCCCTCTGCCATATCGCAATAACTCACGTCTAGGGCCTACTATTTCCAATATAAGCCTTAGCCAGTTTGACCAGCTTATTATGGTACGGATTGACTGGTTAAATTTGACAGGTCTTCTGAGCAATCACAATGTCATCTTTACGCACCTGTGCTAGTAGTCATTTGAAGTCAGATTCACCAGCTAGGAGTGTAAAACCTATTCGTTAAAAATTAACCTCTTTCATAGAATAGTTCCATACACCTTAACCTTTGCTCCTTTACTTCAATCTCTCTTGTAATTTCACTTATTAATTTTGACATCGAATCAGATTCTTTAAGATGAGTTCGTAGTTAACTGTCAAAAACTGTTTGAGGTTAACTATAAAAAGCTTATCAAAAATTATGGTTATCTGTCAAAAACGTATGAAAATTCGTGGATAACTCAAATTCGTTGGTTAACATGGTACAATCAGCTCTAAAGTCGATAGTTGATTTTTGCTATACCACGAACTGGCAGAAATAATGGGGACTAAATATCATCTATCCCTTTCTGTAGGTGCCGTTATGCGCTCTTCTCTAGCAGCTATACATTGTGAGCCCTGTAAGTCACCGCAATGTGGTAATGTCGTCACAATCCCACGGATCTTCGGAGCGAATTTTAAAATTTTACCCAATATCTCGCCAGGCCTCACAAATATGGACTATAGCCAGCTCTCAGTTCATTCTTAAATTTAAGTCCTACGAAGAAGGCGTAACGAACCATGGAACAATGCTCCAAGTTCTCAATAATCACCTCCGCCTTTCTCCCCATCTAATACCCTCTGTATTTCATTGTCCAACTGATCAACTCCTTTCCATTCTTTTTAGATCCTTCCACTTGAAAATGAAATGAAGAACCCCAAGGCATTCGGCGGCACTATCGGCGTCCTCAATCTCTCAATGATTCTGATTGTCTTCCTCTACGTTGGCATGGGCTTGTTCGGATATCTCAACTACGGCGCAGGGGTTGCTGGCTCAATCACCCTCAATCTGCCCGAAAAGGAGATGTAAGTTGACCACAACACGACGCCCCCCACCACCACCCACTTAACAATCACTGACATTTCCCCCTCAGCTTGGCACAATGTGTAAAGGCGATGCTGGCATTCGCTATTTTCATCACTCACGGCCTGGCCTGCTACGTGGCCATCGACATCACATGGAACGACTATGTCGCCAGCAAACTGGGACCACAACGCAAGAAAATCTTCTGGGAGTACGCCATCAGGACTGGCCTGGTCTTGGTCACATGTAAGTATTTCCCCGCAGAAAGTGTGTCCGACACTGGCGACTAATGCTGCTCTCATTCCTCAGTCCTGCTGGCTGTTGCTATTCCCAACCTGGAGCTGTTCATCTCCCTCTTCGGAGCACTCTGCCTGTCGGCGCTCGGTCTTGCCTTCCCGGCGATGATTCAGGTCTGCACCTACTGGTACCACTGCAAGGGACTCGCAAAGGTCTGGCTGCTGTTCAGAAACTTCTTCATCATTATTGTCGGCATCCTGGGACTGGTCATCGGAACGTACACCTCCCTCTCGGAGATCATCGCCACCTTCTTTGTGGAAGAACACTAGACGCGTTGCTGGCCGCCCGGCAGAAGGGACCAACGGATCAACGCATACAAATGAGACATTCCTGTTAATAGAAAGTATTATTCGCCGCTCGATAGCCGAATGAATTAGTGTTATATTGTAGTTTTTTCTTTTTGTTTTTCATTTTTTAAACAATGATGAAACATGTGATACACACCCATAATTTGTTTATCGTTTAATTTTAATTTTATTTTTTATTTTTATTTTGTCTGTTTAATTTAATTTTAATTTTGTGTATTTTTTTTTTTTTTGTTTTATTTGTTAGCTTTTCTTTGCTTGTGATTTAGAGCCGTGTTTGCAATAATGAAACGTTCCACCAACCCACTCTGTTGCACTTACCATGTTACGTTGTGAAATTAAGTAATTTTAAATGTCCTTGTATTTGTTTTTGATTTATTTAAGCCATTTTAGTTGTTAAGGTTGTGTAGATGGCCATGTTTCCGTGAATTTGAGATTCAATGTCGACGAATTGTTTAATGTACAATGTTTTTTTTGTATTCTATTGTTATCCCTATTGAATAGGGAGATTCAATTACACTATATATTACCACAACATGAGTTTATGTCTAAGCTATGAAATAAATAAATTAATTAATTAAACAAAAAATGGTTGAGTGTAATATATTGTCTGTTTGTCCGTGGTCAAACTCAAGTCGAAAGAGATCTCTTGTATTGAAGGGTTGGAGTTAGTCGGTAAGATCTACTATTTCGCTTATGAAAGATAGCATGTCCTTTGCAGTGGCGTGTTAGAGGTTGGTTAAGCGACATGTTCCGATAAAGTAATGGCCTGGCGTGAATACGACACAGAGGCCTCGAGTTAAGGCATGCTTCTATCTTATTCAAAAGCGTTGTCAACTCTTCATACGTATATGCCTCCGTACCGATGTCTCGATTCAGTTGACATCGAAGCAATCTCACTCCTGCTTCCCATAGACATCCAATGTGAGGGAAGGCGGGAGGAATAAAATACCATTGTATACCGTCCTTTAACTTGTTGTCGCGAAACTGTCTTACTAATCGAACAAACCTGTGCATGGGGCTTTGCATCAAGGAACCACGGGCAAGTTTGTCTTGCTTTTTTAAACGGTAGCAATAGACGATACCTTCCGTTCGGTAATCTTTTGGTTGCATCTAAGACAAATTTCTACTGGAATACTAACTTTATGGAAGATACGTTTCCTTAACCAGCTATTGCCGGACATTCTCACAGAACATGTTCCAATGTCTCATCGTCTTCGAGGTGAAGCCGACAAGCTTTGGTCTGAAGACAGATTTAATCAGTTTCCCAAATTTCCCTTATCATGAGTTTCGGGCGAAAATTTCTTTATCCTCGGGAAATTTCGCATGGAATATGACCCTTTTCCAATGCAAAATTTTCATTTGTTTTTTTTTTGGCGTAAGAGAGGTCAGCAAAGCGGAAAATGTGAATTGTTTCTTTTTTTGAACGCCAAAAATTAAGTATACAATAATTGTACTCTAAATAAACAACAGAGTGATGTTTTGCTAAACAGAAGGACTGTAAAAACGGATATTGCAAAAGGATCTGTAAAGGAAAATCGGGAGAAAATGTACAAGTAAAAAATAAACGAGTAAACCACTTATGCTAAACTTTCCCTTTCTGTTGTATGACATACGTCTATTTGTTGAAAGGGATACAATATTCACATTTGTTCCATCAAAAAAACATACAACGCATTCTACGCAAGAAACCTGTTCAAAAATGTCTAAAAGATGATAGTACCAAGCCAACCTCCTACTTCTTCTTCTTTGTGTGGCGCCACAGTTCGGGGTGGCCCTGGGCCTCAACCAACATGCCTCTCCAACTAGCTCGATCTCTGGCTAGCTGTCTCCAGTTTGGCACACAAAGTTGGTTGATGTCCTTCTCCACTTGGGTGCGCCACCTTAAACGCGGGCGTCCTCTGTTGCGTTGCCCGACAGGTTCGGATTCGAAGATTCTTCGGGCCGGAGCTCTGGTGTCCATCCGCTTCACATGGCCTAACTACCGTAGGGGTTAGATCCGTAGACGCTTAACTAGGTGCATGTCGCTGCACAGCCCGTACAGTTCGTGGTTGAATCTTCTCCCCCAGAACCCGTCAACGCAAGCAGGACCAAAGATCGCACGTAGAACTTTTCTCTCAAAGAAAAGAGCCCAAAGAAACAGCGATTGGCAAGAGTTATCCTACGCTTGATCTCGGCACTGATGTTATTAGTACAGTTTACTCCAGAGCCGAGGTAAGTGAAGTCCTTGACTACCTCGAAGTTATAGCTGCCCATTGCTGCCCACGCTCTGTCCAAGACGTCGATGTTGTATGTCCTTTTTTGAGGACTATGTGCTGTCCTTCGTTGTTCCCTCATTCACCGCCAGACCCATTTTAGCCGTCTCAATGTTAGCAAAAGCCTCACTGACGGTTCGCTGAGTTCTGCCAATCACGTCAATGTCGTCGGCGTGTGCTAACAATTGCACGGGCTTCTGGAAGATCGTGCCTCTAGTGTTGGCGTTTGAGTTTCGCATGTCTCTGAACATGTTTCTTTTTACGTGGTGAGGGCGTTAACCCCACACACAACCCCCAACTGGGAGGCCAGGCCCATTTATTTTATCCTTGGGCGAAGGGTCCGGATGATTCCGGTAACGGTAACCTCGCTGAGGTGACCGCCGTTGATCCTATATGAAAGAGTTCCTCCGCCGCCAACTCTACTTTAAAATCCCGACATGACCTTGAAGGCAACCTTTCAGATCTGAGCTCCGTATATGTCAGAGTGGCTCTAAAAGGGTGTGTAGCAGGTAGCTCTGGATGTCGCCGTTGGCTTATCTGGTGATAAGCTCCTCCTCCGCCATCCGTAAAGAGAGATGAGTCCTGATACAGACTCATCCACTCTCCCCCTCTCTTGTTTGCAGCCGCCAATGAGGTCCCACGGGGGACCATCTTCAGTCGAAGGTGCTCGGCTCACGGATTTCATCACGGGGAGGTGAGTGCAGACGCTTGTGCCTGCGTAAGTCGCTTGTCAACGTTTCGAAATCCGAACCTCCTACTCCTGTGCAAAATAAAAAATAAAAACGCAAACAGTCGACCAGCTTTACAATTGGTGGTCTAGCAAATTTTTTATTTTGCTTGCCAGTCGATTAACACATCCAGCTAATATTTGAGTGCTGTTGGAATCTGAAAAACCAATGATGTTAGTAATTATTTTATCAATCATTATATACATAATCTTACAATGCTTTACGCAACTCCAAAGGATTGGAATTATCTCCCGAACTCTTGCAATATTCTCCTCACTTCAATTATTGTCTTTTCAAAGATTTGACAACTGTCATGGATACCCTTATATTGGGCCCAAAGACTCGTGTCTCTACTCCAAAGTGCAACTCTAGTGTGACAACACACTTTGCCAAGCTTACACGACCCAATCACCATTATTCAATGTGACAAATGTGACAAAATGCAAATTGTTGCCAAATTTGTCACAGGCACCGGTGAATTATTCAACCTCAAAAACAATGTCGAAACAGTGGTGCTGTTGGGGATTGAATTGAGTATACCGAGGAGACCTGTTAAGCCATCGGCTGTTCTTGCTGTATTTTGATGGCATATCTGACAGCGATCTTCTTAACGAAGATTGGTAAGGGGCTTAACCCTACGATAGCTATTAGAGCTGTTATGGAGTAAGTACGCGGGGCAACTGTTATTCCCATTGTGCAACCTGCTTGACGTTTTCTGTTGAAGAGTGTTTGCCCACCAAATGATTTGCGCGTAATGCGTCGCGCCATCATTGTCTAATTTCTACTTCAAGCTAAAAACGACGCTTTTGTGTATAAGCTTTTGCGCAAACAAACTGCTGTTTAAAACAAATTTTTAAGTCTGGTCTTGCCTGCCTAGGTACACTTGGCTTCGATCTTATGCACTGTTCATTCGGCGAAGTACTGTGTCTCTCGCACAGCAAACCTTTGCTTAAGGCTCAACACGCACCAGTTCACATCAAGAAATCACAGAAACGCTGGTATTCTTGGTACCGAAGACCATCACATTCAGGCAAATGTTGAGGGGCTGACTAATAGCAATCGATTGTCCATTGTTGTAGTATGTAAAACCCTCGGATCAAAAAAATAGCTCACCTCCAGGGTCTGATCTCATCAGATCCAGTCTTTCTCCTGCTACTGCTTCTGCTGAAATCCTTTGTGATAATGTATTATCTAGTAAAAACAAAGAGCAAACGTGCTTCAAACTTTCGACGTCTAGTCTAGGCCAGACCTCTATCTTCGAGATTTATCATGTAGTACGCAGCCATCTATTGCAATTCAATTCGTTCACTGTCATTGGAAGATTGTCGCATTCCTCCGACGGTTTGGGGTTGGGAGTTTCTGACCAGACCCCACGCGTGACTCCGACCTGGCAGCCAGCAGCAGAGTTTTGTCTCTCGCTTGGCTCCTTAAACCGACAACACTCAGGCACTACATCGAATTTCATTAAATTTCCTTACAAATTATTTATGTTTTTATTCGATAACCTCACCAAATTCCAAAATAAATATTCACAAACCTAGTTCTTACTTTTAAAATGTCGTGTTTTTTTTCTAGAAAGCGTACTATTTACAAATGTCTTGACAGAGTGACCTTAGATGCTAGCCTAAGAACAACTGGCTTAGTCGCTCTTATTCACAATCTCCCAAATGCTGACATACGTGCCGATAGCGCCGCCAGCGACCCCAAAGACGATCAGACAAATGCCCTTGCAGAGGTGGAAGTTCCACTTGCCATAGGTTGACGTATACCGGACGCAGAGTTCCATCAGAGCTGGGAATATGATCCCCAGCAGAGACAGGCAGAATGCCCCCACAAGCGACAGGAACAGCGACAGGTCCGGGATGGCCACAGCGCAGAGGACTGGAAGAAGGATGCGGTCATCAAATGGAAGGAATATCGAAGATGGTACTTACAAGTGCACACCACGATCAGAGCACGAACGATCAGCTCGTAGAGCACGTGCCTCGACTCATTCTTCACCTTCTTCACGAGGTAGTGGTTCCAGATGATGTCCGCCGTGACGTAGCCTTGCAGGGCGTACGAAATGAGAGTGGTTATGCCGAAGAGCACCTTCGCCACTTGGGCGAGTCTGAAACGATGAACTGCTGGGTGAGCTGAGGAGGTCGCCATTACATTTGCAACAGAACTTACATCGCCTGCTGGGGAATGTTCAAAGTCACACTGCCCTTCGCCTGCTCGCCGTACTGCCAGTAGCCGAAGAAGCCCAGCATCAGGTACAGCCCCAAGACGATGGCCATGCCGCGGTTCATGATGCCAAACCGACCGACGTACGACTTCGGTGTTTGCATGTTCTGCTCGATGGCGAGGACCTGGAGGTTAACATTAGACACACCTGCTCATAACCAGTGACCACGACGACACTTACCACACCAACTGCTTCCAGCGCAAACAGGACGGTGCCAAAGAAGAGCGGCAGCCGCGAGGCCTTCTGGAAGGCGACACGAGTCGACAGCGGCGGCAGGTTGACGAAAATGTAGTACAACACAATTCCGAAGCCTAAAAAGAAAGAGAGCGTTTGTGAACGAGCAAGAGCCCAACTCCGCACCGACTTACCCACAAACGCAAAGACATTCGCGAAGGAGGAGAACAGCACCAGGTGCTTCAGGTGCCGGATGCTGTAGATCAAGAAGAGCGGTACCAGCACGAAGCACATGTGTATCCTGATGTCGATCTCGACCAGGTACTCGTCCACGATCTGCTTCACGGTCTCGGCAATGAAGACCACGTACACGCAGCAGATGCCGAAGTGATAGAACGCCAGGAAGCCATCCACGAATGGTCTAAAATCGGCCAGAGGTCACGTGAAAGGATAAGCTGCAAGGAAGAGCTACTCACGTTGCAATCTTGGCCAGGCACCGCAGGGAGGGTGGGCCGCTCTTCAAGGCCAGCGTCATCGCCTCCGGGTACGTGAGGTAGGGGACCCTTTGTCGCTTGCACAGCTCGTACATGGAGTTTATCTGTGGAGCAGGGGCTGGGTGAGAATCGAGTGACGGGTCTGGAAACAGTCATTACTTGCCACTATGTGCAGGCAGTAGACGGCCACGCTGCCGATGATTAGCGTCAAAATCAGTCCGTTGACGTAACCGGAATTGCTGAACGCATTTGGCATTGCGAGCACTCCGGTGCCGATGGATGCCTTCAGGAAGTGGATGAACGTTTCCGTGTTTCTGTGGGAATTGGAAAGAAAAAAGCAAATGTTAGAAATTAGATTGATCAACAGCTTCAGCCAAAATAGACGCGATTTTAGACTAGCCTACTAAGCAACGTTGCAACGAACAATGCGAGTTGAGAGCAGAGACGAAAGAAAAGACTCGGCGTCTTAGGAGGTAAAGGAGGAGCATGGGATCAATTCGATCAGGGATATGGAGAAAATGGACAACAGATCGACACAGAATAGAATCACTTCTGCAGAGGCTATACACAAGTACTGCTGTCAGGCAAAATATGTGACAAAAAGTTACTAAGAGTGGTAGTTGCAGCCCGAACCGACCATAACCAACTGAAATTTCGTGAAATGAAAATAAAACGTTCGCATGATTGCAGAGGCTGTGGTGACGAAGAAGAAACTATCTCTGTTACTGCCTAGAGACTATACAATTTCGACTTCCATTTCAGTTTCATTAGGATGTCGGGTTCGCTGTACAATGAGCGGATATGATAAACGCTTTCGAAGCGTATCTCTTCCCTTTTTGGGCATCACAGTGAGTTACATGTGTTCCTCCACACAACTGACCACGTCTAGCAACAGCAGGAACATGTTCAGCGCTTGGAGACAAACATGTCTACCCGAAACCAACATCAGCAATCGGAGCAAGCGTCCCAATAAAGTATCACAGCATTGGCAACATTAGCCCGCTATCCACATGTTACCTCGTAACTCAGCATGGTAACAAAACACAGTCCAAACAATGCTGTGAGTGAATGCTATCAGCCGCACGCATGTTGTTACCCAGCTATGGTACAGGCGCAACCTGCAACCACTAGTCCACCTGATGGCTTGGCTTTGTATGGCTTGGCATGGCTTGGCTTGATGTACTGTATACATCGTATGTGCGTTTCTTTCTTTTGTTCTCTGTTCGCTTTACAATAATATGGTTGCCGCTAGAGCCCGTGCCTAGCTTCTCAGCTACCACTCGTGTTATGCGTGCTACTGTTCTCTCACAAGTGGAAGGGACCTACAGTTTTATGCCGACTCCGAACGGCCAAGTTTGAGAAGCTTTTTCTAGACAGGAATACATTGTCAGTGACTCGAAAAACTGTAATGGGCCGGCCAAGAAGAGGATGCGGATTGCAGCTGAGAGAGGCGCTTATTTGGATGTTGATTTGTTGATCGAGGCAGACTTAGGCAAAGCGTCTTAAGCTTTGTTTGTAAAAGCGAACGCCTCATAACAATGCGCATCAAGGTTAAATTCGGCAACGTCAGCCTGATTTGCGCCCATGCCCGACAGAGGACAAAGATGACAGTAGCAAAGATGACTTCTATGATCTCCTAGAAAGAACATACGATCAATGCACCAGCTTCGACACCAAGATCGTTCTAGGAGATTCCAACGCTAAGCTGGGTAAAGAAGAAACACAGCCTATACGACACCACGTCCAGTAACGGACTAAGTCTGGTGGACTTTGTCATGGGACGTGACCTCTCTGTTGCTAGCACGCGGTTTCTACACCCCAACATCCATAAAGGGACATGGTGGTCCCCAGATCAATCAACCGTCAACCAGATTGATCAAGTTGCGATCGACGTCAGACACTCCTCCAGTACTCTTGATGTCCGAACGTTCCGAGGAGCCAACATCGACTCGGACCATTTCCTTGTTGTAGCCAAGGTAAGGATGAGCATATCAAGAGAAGTACGGAGTCGAGAAAGAATACTACGGTTTGACGTTGCAAAGCTACAATCGCAACGAACTTCTAGGATCTTTGCCGACCGAGTCTCCCAGAAACTCTCTGTAAGTTCGACACCGCCTGCACAAACCATCGAAGAAGAATGGAGTCGTTGTCAAGAAGCCATCAAAGAAGCTGCCACTGATGTGCTGGGTTTCACGACACCACCCAGAAGGAACCCATGGTTTGACGACGAGTGCAGGTAGGCACATGCAGCCAAGCAGGAGCCCTACAAGGCAACGCTGCATCGAACAACGAGAGCTGTTCGTGAGCTCTACGAACAGAAGAGATGGGAAGAGAAGCGGCTTCTCAGAAGGAGCATAAGAAGCGCGCGGTCGAGGAGATGGAGAGGTGTTACGACAGGAAGGAGGTCCGAAAGTTTTACCAAAAAGTGAAACAAGTATCCGGAAGATATAGACCTCGGACAGAAGCCTGCAGGGACGAAAATGGACAACTAGTAGTAGAATTGCAGTCGATTCTGAAAATCTGGAAAGATATTTTCTGTAGACTGTTAAACGGCGATGAGGACCAAAATACCGCTGTCAGGCAGAATGTTCCACTCAATCTGGACGATGACAGACGTGAATACCGTCCCCCAGACTTAGACGAGGTCAAGGTAGCAATATCAAGACTGAAGTCTAACAAATCTGCTGGAGCGGACGGTCTGCCCGCTGAAATATTTAAGGCAGCTGGAGATGATCTTGTTGGGCGCATGCACCAGCTCATCTGCAAGATATGGTCTGAGGAAAGCATGCCCGACGAGTGGAATCTCAGTATCGTTTGCCCGATCCACAAGAAAGGAGACCCATTCAACTGCGCCAACTATCGAGGGATCAGTCTTAACATCGCGTATAAGATCTTCTCTGCCGTTTTGTGTACCCGCCTGAAGCCATTCTTTAATAATCTGATAGGTCCATATCAGTGTGGCTTCAGGCCAGGAAAGTCCATAACAGACCAAATCTTCACGCTACGGCAGATCCTGGAAAAGACCCAAGAAATGCAAATCGACACTCACCATCTGTTCGTCGATTTCAAGGCCGCATATGACAGCGTGCATAGAGACGAGCTATACAACGCCATGTCTAGTTTTGACATTCCTGCCAAACTCGTCAGGCTGTGCAGGTGGAGGATGACGATGGATAACTCTCGCTGCTCCATCAAGGTCGGTAACGAACTCACCGAGACCTTCAATGTCAAAAAAGGTTTTAGACAAGGCGACGCACTGTCATGTGATTTCTTCAACATCGCCCTGGAGAAGATCGTGCGAAACTCACACGCCAACACTAGAGGCACGATCTTCCAGAAGTCCGTTCAACTGCTAGCATACGCGGACGATATTGACGTGATTGGCAGAACTCAGCAAGCCGTCAGTGAGGCTTTGAGACGAAAGCTGCTAAAATGGGTCTGGCGGTGAATGAGGGCAAAACGAAGTATATGCTGTCCTCAAAAAAGGACATACAACATCGACGTCTTGGACAGAGCGTGGGCAGCAATGGGCACCTATAACTTCGAGGTAGTCAAGGACTTCACTTACCTCGGCTCCGGGGTAAAATGTACTAACAACATCAGTACCGAGATCAAGCGTAGGATAACTCTTGCCAACCGCTGTTTCTTCGGGCTCAATAGGCAATTGAGTAATAGAGCCCTCTCTCGAAGAACCAGATTGACTCTATACAAGACACTGATCATCCCAGTCCTGCCATACGGCGCGGAGGCATGGACAATCTCGAAAGCGGATGAAGGAGTCCTTGGTCTCTTTGAGAGAAAAGTTCGACGTGCGATCTTTGGTCCTGCTTGTGTTGACGGGTTCTGGAGGAGAAGATTCAACCACGAACTGTACGGGCTGTACAGCGACATGAGCCTAGTAAGGCGTCTACGGATCCAACGCCTACGGTGGCTAGGTCATGTAGAGCGTATGGACACCACAGCTCCGGCCCGGAGAATCTTCGAATCCGCACCTGTCGGACAACGCAACAGAGGACGCTCGCGTTTAAGGTGTCGCACCCAAGTGGAGAAGGACCTCAACCAACTTGGTTGTGCGAAACTGTAGACAGCTAGCCAGAGATCGCGCTAGTTGGAGAGTCATGTTGGTTGAGGCCCAGGTCCACCCCGGACCACTAAGAAGAAGAAGACTCGAAAGAGGTGGGGCCGCGAACATTATTTTTGTCGTGCATACCAGGGATCGTACCTACGACGACTAGTAGGGCGGTCGTAGTACATGCACACAACGCCACGGGTTACCACTCATAAGTAGTAGTACCAGAACCTATAAACCGCCTACAATGTGACAAAAAGTTACTAAGGTTGGTGCCCGAACTGGCCATAACCAACTGAAGACATGAGAGGCTCGAAGTGACGAAGAAGAAACTATCTCTGTTACTGCCCCAGCTTTTGTCAGCTGAGACAGAGTACAAGGAACGTATGTTTCTTCCAGTGAATAGCCGATATCAACCTAAACTCCATTTTCAGGTTTAATAGGATGTCGGGTTCGCTGTACAATGAGCGGATATGATGAACGGATTCGAAGCGTGCGAGAAAGGTGTGATGAAGAACCTATTTTCCCTTTGGGCATCACAATGGGGCTCACAAGAACCTAAGTGCTTCGGCGCGTCTACCCACAGATCTAACCTTACCTAGCATGTGGGACTTCATTCGAAAGAAGTTCAAAATGGAATCGATGTTCACACTGCGCCAGACTTTGTAGAAGATCCAAGAACTGCAAATCGATCCACAGTGCCATCAAGGAATGAACCCACCAAGACTATCAGTGTGAAAAAATGTTTTGGGCAAGACGGGAAGGATTTCGTGTACTTCTTCAATCAAACGCTGGACATCTATGTCGGACTCCAAGCCTAATAACCATCTTAGGCCATGTTGAGTGAACAACATGGTACCAGCGCGAGGACTTCAGTGGACCAACGCAGTAGAGGACGCCCAAGAAGTGGAGTAGATGTCAGTCAAATCTGTGAAGCAGATTACTGAAGATCGTGCCAGTTGGAGAGGCTTGTGGGTGTTGATCACCTTGTTGGTATTTCGTTTGGAATTTGTTGTTCTTCTTGTTATTCTCTACGATGCGGGTTGGATCTGTGGTCTAGCACGATCTCTGGGTAGCTGTCTGCAGCTTCGCACCGCAATTTGGTTGAGTTGCTTTGCCACTTGAGGGCGCCGTCTTACACGTGGGCGAACTGTGGTGATTAGTATCTCGACAACGTCACGCAATTAAGTCATTAATTCGATTGGCAATTATATCGATAGTTGCATAAGGTAGGATCATAACATGCAGTATTTCATTGTGCTGACACGTGTATCTAATCGTTTTAAAAAGGCGATTGAGGTGACTGACTACTAATGTTGCTTAGTTCGGATATGTAACCCGGACTCTTACTTCGCGCTGCGTGTTCCAAGTTCCCCCTATTCCTTGTCTCTGGAATTTCTTTGCCTTTGGACTGACCCACTTTACAGGCGTGCCTTCCGATGGTGCCTACTGGAGAGCCCGATTACACTCTAGAGAGACGGCCTTCTCAATTTGATCGTTTCAGATTGAAATTGATGTGATCAACCGTCGCATCGAGAGGTGTTTTGCAGTGCCGAGAGGCATTCTTGGCAAATCTCCAGCCGGAGGGAGCGTTTCTAGCGGAACTAGTGTCCTTTCTAGCAAGTTTTCTGGAATGTCACAGTGTTCCAACACCCATTTAAGGTGGTTGCTAAGAAACTCCACATCAACTCCTTAACACAAAAGCGACATTTCAAGGAAGTCTTCGATTTAGAAGTGCCAGCTTACAGAAGCTTGATTGATGCCTGTTTCCTTAGTCAAAGCAAAGCTTCCTTGATCGCTGTAGTTTCTGCCTAAGGGAGGATACAGCTGAAAATGATTATTGAACAGTTAGATTCTTTGCCCACGCCTTTGGTCATCTTCGATCGATCAGTAAAAATCACAGCGCATGGCAATTAGTACGCTCTAGAGTGCTATCTCTTAAGAATCGACTTCTTTAGAAACGAGTTGAAGGGAGCTCAATCGCGTTGCAGAAATTCGAACGAGATGGCGCGCAGGCGTGGTTGAAGCTTGAAAGGACTTAAGTAAGTTAGTAAGAGTGCTATCTTCTCGAAAATGGTCTTTGATTATAAAGAGGATATAAGGATCCTTCAACATTTGCAATGCGTTCAGTCCAACCGCTGTGCTGGCCATTATCTGCCGATTGTATACTCCGGTGGAAGATTAAAGAGTGTGTTCAAAGCTGTGGTGGTGGGTTGTGCTGTCCATTTTTTGCACATGATTGATAAGGTTGCAGCTGGTTTACGTTTTAAGCCATGTCCAACCTTTACCAATAGATTGGGTATGACTACCGATACGAACAGCCAGTAGACCATGCAAGGCTTTTGCCTTCGCTTTCATTCTGATGCCTTCTTGTTGCAAGGCGTAGAGGCTTAGGTTAGGTTAGGTTAGGTAGTAGTGGCTAACTGCCATTGTGTTACCACGCGGATTGTCTTCTCCTAACGCTGGAACCAGTTGGTGCTGCTGATGAACCGATTTAGTTGGCTAATGCTGGCACTTTTTATCTCGTTACGGCTGCTAAAGTAGTAGGCTCCTAGGTGCACGAACCTACGACTGGCAAGAGCACTGCAGGAGCAGAGAAGGTGATGAGTATTCTCTTCCTCCTCTTCATCCATGCAACTTCTGCAAGAATCATTATATGGAGCACCCATCCTGCGAGCATGAGTGCCAATTACGCAGTGCCTGGTTATGACTCCAATGAGGGTCCTAAATGAGGGCTTGCTGAGTCCAAGTAGACGGAGTGACCGTTTTAGGTAAGTGATGGCCAGATGTCTTTTGTTTAAAGGCAGATGGTGCCTTCTAGCCATTTGTCATTAGTGGTTTTAGTTGTGTAGATCTTAAGAAGATGGTAAGCTGTAGCGATCGGCAAGGAAGGTGGTACCCCTGTTATCGATAGGGGTGAGGTTGTACCACACCTAGCGAGTTCGTCGGCTTTGCAGTTTCCCAGTGTCCCGGCACCCACATGAGGTGAATGTGAAAATGCTCCGCCATCTCGTAAGAGACAGCCTGCAAGTAAGGGATGTTTCAGAGCAGAACGTGACATTGTCCAGGGATTTTATGGCGGCCTGACTATCGGAACAGATGGTGATATCCCTGTTTGATATCACATTGTTTTAAAGCCACGACAGCGCCTCTTTAATCGCTATTGTTTCTGCCTGAAAAACGCTACAGTGATCAGGGAGCTTCACGGAGATAGCAATGTTGAGGTCTTGTGAATAGACACCCGCACCCACCGCTTCTTTTGTCTTCGATCCATCTGTGACAAATGCGCAGAGGATCTTTCAGCGTTTGCCTGTCAGTCATCCAGTCCGATCTAGAAGGAATGCTGATTGAGAGTTACTTTTCGAAGATGGGTTGGGATAGTAGGCGGTCGGTGTCGCTAGGTAGGAAATTGAATACCTTGAGAATGGTTGAGTGGCCAGTGTTGAGTTCGGACCACAATCGAAGTGTTTTGAGTCTCTGTGCTTGCTGTGCTTGCTGCTGCTTGTTTCTTGAATATTTCCACAGGTGGGAGATGGAGGAGAATATTCAGTGCGTCTGACGGAGTACTTCTCAGTGTCCCGCTGATACACAGGCCGGCCAGTCTTTGTACTCGGTTGAGTGCATTGCAGTTTATAGCCTTGTTTAGTGCTGTCCACCAAGCTGAGACACCATACAGAAGTGTCGGTCTGACGATAGAGGTGTAAATCCAGTGAGCGATGTGTGGTTGTAGGCCCCATTTGCATCCAATGGCCTTTTTGCAGCTAAAAAGTGCAGAAGAGGCTTTTTTTTACCCTTTCTGACCTTCCAATTTAGCTTGCTGTCGGGAGTGAGACCCAGAAATTTTGCACTGGTGGTTAGCTGTAATGTAGTGCCGCACAGCAGTGGGGGTTCAAATTGAGGGATTTTGTATCTTCTGGGTTGACGCATGTTTGTGTCCATGCCTCTAGCTTGTCAAAGGCATTCTGCATTATGTCTCTTCGAGTAGAGACGAATTTGCCGGATGCCGCTATGGCAATATCTCTTCCAGTATTAATAGCGTTTCATTTACCGATACGTTCCAAAGAAGGGGTGAGAGAACACCTCCTTGTGGGGTGCCCCTATTAACTCCTCTATGGAGGCGTGGAGGCTTGATGTTTGAGAAATGCTGCAACCCGATCACTTAGGGCTGGCTTTCAGGTTTAGCCCACTACCGCACAGGGATCAAATTAAAAAATTTGTGAAGAGCACTAGCTCTGGACTTTGCAGGCTTTTACCTTCCCTTCAGTCCCTTATTTATGTTCGTAGAAGGCTGCATCTTCGAATCCGAACCTGTCGGGCAACGCAACAGAGGACGCCCGAGTTTAAGCTGGCGCACCCAAGTGGAGAAGGACGTTAACCAACTTGGTGTGCGAAACTGGAGACAGCTAGACAGGGATCGCGCTAGTTGGAGAAGCATGTTGGTTGAGGCCGAGGTCCACCCCGGACTGTAGCGCCACACAAAGAAGAAGAAGAAGAAAGGAGGCTGCATAATATCCCTCATCGCGAATATTAATTGCGCATAGGTCGCTACAGCAACATAACCACACGACCGTGCACCTAACCAGTTCATTCACTGCTACGTTCCGTCATGAGAGAAGTGAGCACACCGCCCTGTGGTGTACCCTTGCCTACTACCATTCTATAGTCCGCAGCTTCATTAATTGTTTACAACCACACCCAATTTCCTTACCGCTAAAACACTTGCTCTCCATTCCTATTTTCCCTTTGAAATGTTGAAGCATAATGTTAAACAATTCATTTTTACTTACGTTGTGGCATTTTTCACATTTCTGTGGTCATGTGGATCGTAGTCGCCATCAGCAACCTTTATGTTCCTAGAATGTGGGAAATAAAATTGTACTAGAATCGCAAATTGTCACCAATTATTGACTCACGTTTCTGTCACTTTTTTCATCGTCATTCTGTTGCACTAGCTTTTTACCATTCTCCGGAAGAGTCAAGGGAACTGAAACAATGTCTGTGTGATGCAAATACTAAATCAATCGACCATACAATCTGAAAGATAAACACGAAGTGAAGACAATTCAACATAAATTGTTCCCGAAACTGTGATAAAATGCATTAGTGTTTCAGTTGAGGGACCTCGAACTTGACGTGATATCACGAACTATAAACTACAGAGATAACAATCACCGCTTTAGCCGGGACTGTTATGCTTGTAAATTGCTGTAATACACGAGAACTCACTTGCGCCGAAACGATCGTAATCATTTTGTCAGATAATCGATTAACCAACCTTAGTCAAGCGACATTCCAGAGCAGAGAAGTCATCTAAGGAACGTACATTTACGATAAAAGTGCTTACAGTGCACGTCAATAAAATAGGTCTTTTGACCAGATTACCTCGGAAGGGTTCTTTGGAATCCACTAATCCCTGCAACAAGATAAGAGAACTTTGAAGCGGTTCAAAGCGGAACCTTTACAACTGCTCGGGGGAGGAGGTTGTTGTTTTTGCAAAAATAGTGAAATGCATAAACAACAACAAGGCGGATCATAAAATTGAAGTGTGGAAAACACTGCTAATGGCACTCGTGACACAATTGCACTTATGTCAGCTTTGCTGAAAGCCAACACAACAAGCAGTTAAGTGCGAAACGATTGGCAACGCATTTGAATTGGAAAATCCTAACTGGAGCCCCTGTTGTCAACTTTAGACGATGGCACTTCGTTTGAGGTTTAACTTTGAAGTGAAATCGCATTTTGAGGACCAGAGACGGGGCTTTATTGAAGTGACCTAGTTGAGGGGTTGATGGGGAGCTACTCAATCAAATCTTAAATTAAGGACATGCTCTGCTAACGTAACCTGATAGTTAAGTGCTGTAAATATCAGCGTCAAGTCGTGAATAGCGAACTGCTAATTTCACCAGCTATGACATTCCAGTTAAATTTCTATGTTCGTTGATAGCTTCTATGCAGAATTCGTCACTTTTTTAGTCGCGATTTTATGGATCCATTGAAAAGTCACGAATTCAAGCCACGAATTGCGAACTTCGCAAACTCTGTCAATTCGTTCATATGGAATTTTCTCATTCGCAGAGAGAATGGTGCAAACTGACACTTCATTGAGAATTTTTTGGTCGTGGAAGTTGTGGATTGCGTTTGCATCTTTATGTATTGCGATCTCAGCTTGACAGTTCGCAAAGCGAATGATTGATTCGCAGAGAAAAATTCTCAAATCATTACAAATTACATTTAAACTAACTATCGTCCAAATAATTCTGTATCAAAAAGCTCGATAAATCAATTCCTATAGTTTTGCATAAAAGTTTTTATTTGCTGGAAAAGGTCTGTTTCTAAAAGTTTGAGTTCGCAACTCGCCGCTCCTATGAATAGGCCTTAAAATACAACAATTAATTCGCAGAAAAAAAGGATTTTTTTTAAAAAGTGTCCGTTTTTCGATTCAATTTTGACATCACCAATATTTTCTGAAAATTGATTTTTCCCCGATCGCTGATCACGACTTGTGGCAGATATTTATTCCCCCCTGCGAATTGTAAACAACTTGAGAGTGACATTGTCGCACATAGGTGTACTCTCGTGAACCAGAGAACACTTGCCCTTTGTAAGCAATGACTGTGAAAATATATAAAACTGTGAACAGAGTACGTTCGAACTGAAACCCCACATTTCCAATTTCTGAAATAATAACACTAGCCGCAACTAATTGAAAACCACATGCATCGTAAGAGGGGAGTGCTTGTTAGTGAAGCGTGTGTGGGCAGTTTCAATGTCATTTCAACAGTTTGTTTTTTAGCGACTCAGCGAAAAATTGTGACAGTCATTGATCATTATCACTTTTGAAAGTTCAACCTGAAATTTCTTAACCGAATTAAGTTACTTGTCAACACAAGTTAAAAACCGAGTCAACCCAAGTTTCGTCGAAACCGAGTTGAATCGAGTTAAATGTATGTCAAACCGAGTTGCTGAAACATACACAAAGTACATGCTGTCATCACGAAAGGACGCACAACATCGACGTCTCGGACAGAGCGTTATATTGGGCAGCAGAAACTTTGAGGTAGTCAAGGACTTCGTCTACCTGGGCTCTGGAATAAACAGGGACAAGAACACCAGTACTGAGATCAAGCGCAGCTTTTGCCTATCACTGCTTCTTTCCCCTCAAGAGGCAATTAAGTAACCGAGCCATCTCCCGAAACACCAAATTGACTTTGTATAAAACTCTGATCATCCCAGTCCTGCTCTGTGGCGCAGAGACATGGACGCTATTGAAAGTGGATGAAGAAGCTCTTGATTGTTTTGAGAGAAAAGTTCTCAGTACGATCTTTGGTCCTGTTTGCGTTAATGGCGTTTGGAGGAGAATTTTCAACCACAAACTGTGTGGGCTGTACAGTGGCATGTACCTAGTTAAGCGTCTTCGGATCCATAGATCATGTAGAGCGCTAGATCACGTAGAGCGGATGGACACCACAGCTCCGGACTGAAGAGTCTTCGATACCAAGCCATTGGGACAGCGCAACAGAGCACGTGCTCGCACTAGATGGCGCACCCAAGTAAAGAAGGGCCTCAACCAACTTGGTGTGCGAAACTCGAGGCAGCTGGCGAAAGATCGTGCTACCTGGAGAGGCATGTTGGTTGAGGCCCAGGTTCACCCCGGACTGTAGCGCCAATCAAAGAAGAAGAAGAGTTGCTGAAACTAAAACGAAACGAATAAATGAGCATCAAATCCGCGAACCATTCAACACGTGTGAACAAACTAGGTTGACTTGGTATATGGACTCGGGTTGGCCATGTTGGTACCTAAATGTGATGATGTGTTTGACAATAAGGGTTGTTTTTTCTGTAGTCTTTCAAACCAATTGTTAGTATCTGTACCAAGCTAACCCGAGTTTGGTGTTGCGTTTGACTGTTACAAAAAGGAATATATTTTGAATTGGGAATCGTGTTAGTCAACACACACATTAGAGCTTCGAGTTGTAACTCGGTTCGCTTCAATTCGAACCCATGTTAACTCGGTTTCTCTCTATTATGTATGGATAATAGAAATGTGCCCACACTAGTCTTGGGTGTAACTCCGGTTGATTGGGTTAATCAACTCGAGTTGACCCCTCTCTCGTGAATGTTTAATGTTCCACATAAGCCAAGTTAAACCCAGTTACCGAGTTGCGCTTGAAGTTTGGCGATTACAAATGAACGTGCTGTTATGTGATATTTATTAATTTTGTTTTGTAAATTTGGTATCATTTTGCGGATATAATTTGAATTACAAAGCATATAATGACGGAAAAATGTATAACTCATAAGAACTATTAAGTGGAAACGAGGCATGAATTGTGTGGGGTTGTATATATTCCGAATGCAACGTACATATTTATTGAACATCTCATTGCAATCCAGCAAATACAACTTTTGTAGATTTCAACCGCAACGTAGCACATCCAACGGATTCTATGAGCTCGGGCCTTAGGTAATGCGGAGAAAACATAATGCAGGTGCTCTCAAGGAAAATATCGTCAAAGGGGAAGTATTCTGGGTCCATGCGGGTGGGTATAAAGTTCAATCTGATTGAACGTTTTCAATTCTTAATGAAGGCCTGTGATGACCCTGCATCTGCAAAGGACAACAAAGACAAGTGCAAAAAAAATGCATGAATAGACTTATCGCAACCATTAGTCACGAAGCCAATACGTGGTATTCAATCTAGCGATGGGCAATTGCGAATAAAAACAATCGAATAATTCGATTGTTCTCACAATCGCAATTATTCAAATTCAAATTAAGTGTAGTCGATTGTTAATTTTCGATTTTTGTAGGTTCGATTCCAATCGTCAATGAATGTGTGCATTCGCCGATTCTCGCAATTGCCAATCTCTTTTTCATTTCGTTTCACTACTACAATTTAAACTTTACATATATGAGAGTGAGAGTACAATGGGATATTAGTACCCGGCATTCTCTTGGTTGTAATAGGTACTGAGAATAAATTGTACAATTCGATTCGATTCGATTGTTTTCTGATTAGATCGAATTAATCGACAATCGAATTAAATTTTTAACAATTGCCAATTTATTCGATTGTGAAATTCATTTGCAACCGCCCATCGCTAATTCAATCCGCGTCAAATCGATATGTTCATTTGGTTCGATGGAAGGCGCATCTGTTCTTACGCTATCTAGGTTCTTTGTTTAATCTTAGAATTTAACAATTTAATTAACGACTTTAGCAACAGTCACTAATTGCTAAATTAAATCGTGTACTGAAGCAAGACTGCGAGAAGCAACGTCCAGCCATCGATAGGAGCTCAAAATAGCACTTTTTTCAAAGTAACGAAATGACTAGTTGAATGATTGGCCTCAAATGATGAGCCTTTTAATGAATGAATTTAGATTAAGATGTTGAAAAAAAGCTTTAAATATATTAACTTTCTGAGAATTTTAAGCGAAAAATGTCTGATCAAAAATATGAAAGAAAATTAATTAAATGAAGACAATTGAGAGTTTTATCGAAAATAGCTCGTGAGAGATGCACCTATGTTGGAATAAAAACTTTTCGAAAAGGGCACATGAAAAGAATCGTAAACATTTTCAGATGTAATATAACTACCTTTAATCGAAGACGGTTGCCACGCGTATTCAAACGATTAAATTGAAAAAAAAACGCGTTCACCGAATTCCGAACAAAGTGAAAAAACAGTGCTCCATCTCTTACCATTGAAGAGTCTATACAGGACGCCCGTAGCCTTGTGCGTCGACCCCAACGCACTTCAATCTCGACGTCTAGATCTGTACGACAAAAAAAAAAATAGTTTGTACTTCCCCGTCCTCTTTCGAGTCACTGACATGCTCAAATAGTACTTCTGTCTAGAAAAGCTTCTCAAACTTAGTCGTTCGGAATCGGAATAAAAATGTAGGTCCATTTCACCCTCATATCTCCAACTATATGGCAATACAAACATCAAATATCTTAATCAACTTGTAACAAAGATGTCGCTTTATGTCGTATTCATGTTGTAATCTTTTTGACATATTCCTTTGCTTTATAGATCTTTCCTTTGAACAACGCAACGTGGCTGAGTTTTTCTTTGTTCTTTAATAAATACTTATATATATTAAATTTAATAAATATTTTAATACACCTGTTATAGAACAATAGTAGGAGAGTACGAACAACGCGAGTGGTTGCTGAGAAGCTAGGCCCTGGTCCTCTACGGACTATAGCGCCACCCATATTATTATTTATTTTATTAAGGACAAACATGCGAACAAACATGATTATTGTTTATTTATGTAGAAAATTATTGGAATTTGCACAAGCTTTTGAAAACCTTTGTGGGGCCCGTGGCGTTGTGGGTATGTGCGTCGATCCCAACCTCGACGTCTTAGGTTCGATTTCTGCTCTGTGCGACGAAAACAACTTTCACGGCCCCACCTCTTACGAGTCACTGACAATGCTCAAAGAGTATTTCCTGTCTAGAAAAAGCTTCTCAAACATGGCCGTTCGGAGTCGGCATAAAACTGTAGGTCCCTTCCACTCGTGTGAGAACAATAGCACGCACAACACGAGTGGTTGCTGAGAAGCTACGCACTGGCCCCCTACGGGCTGTAGCGCCACCCATATTATTATATTTTTGAAAACCTTTGCAAAAATAAGTCGAAGAACGTCACTATTTTCATTGGCAGCTGATTTGACAGTTCTCGGTTGTCTTGAGATTAATTTGGATTTGCAATTTGGGCATACAAATTCTCGTTCTGTACTCTGCATTCTCATGCCCGCCCATAACCCCATGGGCCACCACAGTTTACAAATTCGGGATAGGGCAATTTTAAACACAGCTACCAGTTCTTGTGCAGAGCCCTTCAGATTGCAATGTTATACCCTTTTAGAAAGTTTAACGATTAACTAAAACAGCAAAATGAATGCTGTTGGACGAACAGATCAATGCCAGTAGTCGAGAGAAAGGAAGCTGATGGTTAGCAAGTAAATCATGCAGAATCGGAAAATGTTATAACTCCGTACAGAACTGTCTGTCGCACTGTGCGCAAGCAAATACATGCTTCAACTCGAGAAACTAAAACCTTTGTCGAAACACCATTGCATCGGGACAAATTTATCGATGCATCACTGGCCAGAAGTTTCATAGCTTGTCCTTCTGCTGCAAGCTTAAAGTGAAGACTTGGTATTAAGTGTGAAACAAGGCTGTCTCAGTTTTATCCGTGTAGGGGCGAGGAGTCTTACCAAAATGGCAACAAATTTTCCAACAAAACGACTTATATTTGACCAAAATCGAACAATTTATACCACAGCCTTAAATTTAGTGCAGAATTAGTAGATCTGTTTTGACAGCACTTGAAATTGTCAATAAGAACGTCATCAGAACACCTCTGGTTCGACTCGATTCATGAACTAAGATATCACATGGATTTTCCATTCAGTAAGTAAAAAAACTGTGCAAGCAAAAATACTAGTTCAAAGTCCTGCCGTAATCTTGAAACACGCAAATCGACGTTGTTCGGAAATCACAATCAGTCTTTATTTTATTCGCTTATGGTGGAGCTAATCCAAAATGAGGCGGCCATAAATCTTACACCACACATTTTTATTTTCATTGGCAATTATCACTTCAGCTCACAACGTGTGTGGCTTTTTAATCACTAGTCCGTCGATATCGTACGAAAGAGAGTCCTTGCATTTTATCACTGTTCACACAACAAAACAAAAAAAATCCCTCAAAGGACTTCCTTCTACCTTTTGCCAATCTCAAGCCGAGAGCACTTTCCACCCGGGAGTAGTTCAGAAACAGACTGACTGACTTAGTTAGCCACCAGTTGATGGCAGGCTTGTATTAGCATGGATTTTCTGTCTTTATCTCAGGCAAATAGATTAAAGCGAGACAATAAACCAATAAACCAATTGATATGGCGAAAGTCGAACAGTTACTGAACTTCTCGCGGGCACACCGTTCCACCGTATCTCGGCAATCAGCGACTCATAACACTGTTTATAGCTGCTGTAAATGGAAATAAACTATAGATTTATTTCCCAGCGAATACATTTTGCATTTTGTGCAACAATGGCGATAAGTTTTATCCCCACGCTGCTTGGCGTCACGCTTCTGTTTCAGCTCGGCTACTCTGCCATCCGGTATCTGAAAGCAAACATAAACAGAAAATCCGCTGGGGCATGCTTGAAACATTCCAGCTCGATGCTCGTGTACTCCAGGGGCAAGCTGTGATGCTGGCCCGTGTTCGTAGTTATCTCACGTGAAACTATTGCCAACAGTTGAGGTGAAGGTTGCGTTTGTTTGCAGGTCTTCGCTGTTTGCGTGCACTGAATGGAACGTGCCGTTGTAATCTTATCTAGATATCATGGCAAGGGCCTAGTTCCTCTGATCGTTAGCGGTAATAAACTGAGTGGATAGCTTGCTTTAATCGGGATTGACGTCTGTGGGAAGTAGGTTAAATCAGTTAAATCAATTGTCAGTGTTTCAATCGATTCAAAATTTGTGCCATCAAGGATATCCATTGGTTTTGAAGTTGTGAACATCAGACGTCATATTATGTGACAGACTTATAAGAATAACAAGGACAAAATTACCACTTAATGGGCTTTGATTTAGAACGTTGACCGCCAATGAATCTGAGTTTTTTCTACTTTAAGCTCACTAGGAAAGACTGGGATAAAGTCCGTAACGAGGCTTCAATGAGAATTTTTTACAGAACGATCCAAATCGGATGAAGGCACGTGTTCAGGCATATACGCCAATTCGCAAGTGATATCTATGCCACTTCGGCAACCGAGCCTCTGCAGTGTATTCCGGCAGAAGTTACAGCCGTTCAATAGGCAGACCACGGACTATCAATGAGTCCGAAAGGTGGCAAATCTGTTTTACAGTCTGTTTGAAAAGGTCGTATACGACAAAAATTAAAGAAAAACTTATAATAATAAAAAAATCCATCGAACTGGTTTATTTTCTTTATTTACTTGAATGCTTTTCAATTAATATGTTGTCCTCCTCTCATCCATTATCAATTATTGCTTCGAATCTTTGAGGCTGGCTTTCTAATAATCTTATAGCATACTCTTGAGGCAAGGATCCCCATAAAACTCGTATTTTTCGTGATAATTGTTTGACCGTCGAGATCTTTTTTCCTTGGAGCTTTAGCTTCATGAATGCCCAAGCATTTTCAATTGGAATTGCATCCGGTGACTGTGATGGCCCATCCACAAAAAAGGCGATCCTACCTCCTGCAAGAACTACAGAGGTATATCCCTGCTCAATGTCGCCTACAAGATCCTATCCAGCGTACTGTGTGAACGTCTAAAGCCGTTTTGCACCGCACTAATCGGCACGTACCAGTGCGGCTTCCGGCCCGGCAAATCGACTACAGACCAAATCTTCACACTAAGGCAGATCCTGGAGAAGACCAGCGAGTTTCAAATCGATACTCACCATCTTTTCATCGATTTTAAAGCCGCATACGACAGCATTCATCGCAAGGAGCTATTCGAAGCGATGGCCGAATTCGGGATCCCGGAAAAACTGATTCGCTTGTGTCGCACCACGCCAACACATACGCGATGCACCGTGCAGTTCGGTTCAAAAACCTCTGAACCGTTCGAAACCTGCACCGGATTTCGGCAATTAGATGCGCTGTCGTGTGATTTCTTCAATCTGGTACTGGAGAAGAAAGTGCGGCGGGCAAAAGTCAACACGGAAGGCACTATCTTCTACAAGTCAGTCCAGCTGTTGGGATACGCGGATGACATCGACATTGTCGCTCGGTCCCAACGTGCCATCGTGGAAGCTTTCACGGCAATTGAGGAACAGGCGAAACGAGCTGGTCTTAAGGTCAACGAGGACAAAACAAAATATATGCTGTCGAGCAAACAACGATCCGCCGCACACCACCTAGGCCAAAACGTTACAATCGACAGCTACAATTTCGAGGTAGTAAAGCAGTTTGCCTACCTCAGGGCAAATGTAAACTCCACGAATGACATCGTAGTGGAGATCCGACGTAGAATCGCCCTTGGCAACCGATGCTACTTCGGTCTGTCAAAACAACTGGGCTCGAAACTCCTGACTCGAAGGACAAAGTCATGCTCTACAAAACCCTTATCGTGCCAGTCCTACTTTATGGAGCCGAAAGCTGGACATTAAGTAAGGCTGCAGAGCTGATTGTTGGTGCCTTCGAAAGAAAAATTCTACGTCGGATATATGGTCCCGTCTGCGAGGAAGGCGAATGGAGGAAAAGACACAACCGCGAACTCTACGAGCTGTACAAGGATGTGGATGTAGTCCGGAAGGCAAAAATCCGTCGACTACACTGGCTCGGCCACATCGAGCGAATGGACAACAACGCTCCAGCAAAGAGGGTCTTCGAATCCGAGCCTCCTGGTTCGAGAAGGAGAGGAAGACCGAACCTCCGGTACAAAGACCAAGTCATCGCGGATGCAAGACAGCTTGGCCTTGATGACTGGAAGCAGCGTGCCCAGGACCGTCACCGATGGAAGGCAGCAATTGCTCAGGCTCAGACCCTTCATGGTTCGTCTGCCTGATAAGTAAGTAAGTAAGACTGTGATGGCCAATATAAAACAACGACGTAATTTTCTTGTTTCCACGCACTGCACAAATTTGTATCTTCTCGCTGTAACCAATTCTGATTAGTTCTTTTAAGTAGCCTAAACATGAACAAGCCAAATGCTTGTTTTGAGAAGCATCTCCATACTTGCACCTTTGCCGGTTGTTTGACGGTCCACTGGATTATTTTATTCGATTGTGTACACCAGGTATGAGTGATAAGATACCACGCCCAAAAAGAAGCTTCATCCGAAAAGGAACGTTGTTTCAGTCTCTGTCCAAACTGAGGCGTTTTTAAATAAAGTAAAATAAATTTTCCTACGTCTCTGAACAAAACTCTTGCCAACCGCTGTTTCTTCGGGCTCAAGAGGCAATTGAGTAATAGAGCAGTCTCTCGAAGAACCAAGTTGACTCTATATAAAACCTTGGTCATCCCAGTCCTGCTATACGGCGCGGAGGCATGGACAATCTCGAAAGCGGATGAAGGAGTCCTTGGTCTCTTTGAGAGAAAAGTTCGACGTGCGATCTTCGGGTCTGTTTGTGTTGACGGGCTCTGGAGGAGAAGATTCAATCACGAATTGTACGGGCTGTACAGCGACATGAGCCTAGTTAGGCGTCTACGGATCCAACGCCTTCGGTGGCTAGGTCATGTACAGTGGATGGACACCACAGGTCCAGCCCGGACAATCTTCGAATCCGAACCTGTCATGCAACGCAACAGAGGACGCCCGCGTTTAAGGTGTCGCACCCAAGTGGAGAAGGACCTCAACCAACTTGTGTGAGAAACTGGGGACAGCTAGAAGGCTGGATGGAGAGGCATATTGGTTCAGGCCCAGGTCACCCCGGACTGTAGCGCCACAAAAAGAAGAAGACATTTAATATTTAAGTACTCTTTAAACTTTTTTATTCAACGAGTTTTGCCGTATACGATCTTATCAAACGGTCTGTACACATACACAAAGGCCATAAAGGCTCGGGAAAAAACCATCATTATACTCCAAGATGGTAAAAGCTTGCCGTCAATATATAAGTGAGATAGCGAGCACCCTACGCTGGGTTCCTGGGCACTAGGGTATTCCACCCCATGAAAGGGCCGATAAATTAGCAAGAAAGATGGTTGATTTGCCACTAGCACCGAATCATGCGACACCCAACCCACCAATGAAGCCAATATATTTGCTGATTATGACCAACGCCTTAAACGACACCAATCAAATGCAGGTGGGCGGAAATGAATCCTTGCTGATCATGGAAATCAGAGTGGCTTCCACTAAATCAAAGGAGGACTGATGATCTTCTCGAATTAAACAAGAGACTGCGTGGTAGGCAACAAGACGTGTTAAGTGCACTTTGCAACAAGGCAGAAGACTCTTTGACATCTGTGGCATCTGTTGGGAGGAATATGAAGAGGAATACACACAAAATTGCACTATCTCGGGACATCACTTGCTCTTGTAGTTACCTCAAGTCAACACAAGATTTGTTTCCTTTGTTCTTTTTCTGTAATTGGGTATTTCTATGGCCCTGACTGTTAAAATAAAAATGCTGGGAGATTACTAACAGCTCTACTTTTTGAAATATACAGTCGTAAATATAATGCATTATATTAAAAAAATTCTACTGAATCCTCGTAAATGGTCTTTTATACGATTTCCTTGAATGAACCACAATTAGGAGATCTTGTTGCAAACTTCGACAGCCATCATATGTTACTCTCATCGCCCCTTATAAGGCTCTCCCATTCTCCAAAGCTCCTGATGGAATCATTCACCTTGTTCCTCACTAAAATCACCCAGCTTTTGTGGACATCTGTCCAAATGCGAGTACAAGAAGTGTACAGAAGCGAGTAAAGAATGCTCATGCTACGGCTTAGTTCTTGCAGTATCGACATGACAGATCTGTTTGCCTAAGAAATTGCTCATAACCAAAGCAAATCAAATGAATTCCAAGCATTGGAATCGAGTTCAGTCACTAATTTGACAAAATTGAGATCCTTCACGAGTTGCCTGATTTGTGACCCGTTAAAAAAACCCGCTTTCAACTATCTGTACTTAATCCTGGAAACTTGTGAGAGGATACAAACAACTTCTTCTTTCCTTGTCAACCAGTGTCATATATTTCGTAACAGCAAGGGCAGAAAGTTTAACAGGGAATCAGGTTTGACAAGTGCCAGATACTGACAGCACAAGGGTCTAAGCGGAGCTTAGCTTATACGCAATGAGTAAGCTGTTTCTACCAACCTACATATTTTTAGGCACCAGCAGCCGCTTTATTTATATTCTGGGTTGCTCAACCAATCTTTTGAGACATTTTTCTTTTTTTGGGGCATTGGTAATCGGGTCCTTGGCTTCAACCAATAAATGCCTTTCGTGGATGGTGCCAATATTAGACTGCACCGGGGTGGACCTGGGTCTCAACCCACAAGCCTCTCCAACTAGCGCGGTCTCTGGCTAGCTGTCTCCAGTTTCGCACACCAAGTTGGTTGAGGTCCTTCTCCACTTGGGTGCGCCACCTTAAACGCGGGCGTCCTCTGCGTTGCCCGACAGGTTCAGATTCGAAGATTCTTCGGGCTGGACCTGTGGTGTCCATCCGCTGTACATGACCTAGACCAACCGTAGGCGATGGATCCGTAGACGCCTAACTAGGCTCATGTCGCTGTACAGCCCGTACAGTTCGTGATTGAATCTTCTCCTCCAGAGCCCGTCAACACAAACAGGACCAAAGATCGCACGTCGAACTTTTCTCTCAAAGAGACCAAGGACTCCTTCATCCGCTTTCGAGATTGTCTATGCCTCCGCGCCGTATAGCATGACTGGTATGATCAGTGTCTTGTATAGAGTCAACTTGGTTCTTCGAGAGAGGGTTTTATTACTCTACTGCCTCTTGAGCCCGAAGAAACAGCGGTTGGCAAGAGTTATCCTACGCTTGATCTCGGTACTGATGTTGTTAGTACAGTTTACTCCGGAGCCGAGGTAAGTGAAGTCCTTGACTACCTCGAAGTTATAGCTGCCCATTGTGACGCTCTGTCCAAGACGTCGATGTTGTATGTCCTTTTTTGAGGACAGCATATCTTCGTTTTTTCCCTCATTCACCGTCAGACCCATTCTAGCCGCTTCCGTCTCAATGTTAGCAAAAGTCTCACTGACGGTTCGCTGAGTTCTGCCAATCACGTCAATGTCATCAGCGTATGCTAACAATTGCACGGGCTTCTGGAAGATCGTGCCTCTAGTGTTGGCGTGTGAGTTTCGCACGATCTTCTCCAGAACGATGTTAAAGAAATCACATGACAGCGTGTCGCCTTGCTGTACAAACTTGGCATTGAAGGTCTCGGTGAGTTCGTTACCGACCTTGATGGAGCAGCGAGAGATCTCCACCGTCTGCACAGCCTGACGAGTTTGGCAGGAATGTCAAAACTAGGCATGGCTATGTATAGCTCCTCTCTATGCCGATAAACTTACGCCTTTACCTGCAGTTTTAGTTAGGGCTTCCTTTGATGGTTCGGCTGTAAAAAAAACCGTACCGCCGAAGATTTCATAACTCTCCACAATGTAAGCAAACCAAGCACATGCTCCCTAGCGTATGTAAGGAATCCGCGCCATTAACGTTATCTCTTGACAGACGAGTTACCGGCTTACGTTCCACTACACCTTCCGCAAGCACCATTCTTGGCCTAGGTGATGAAGCGCTCTGCGACGACGCTGCAGATCACTTCATATGCAGCTCTTAAGCCCTAACTCATCAACGTGTCAGTTGATAATTGTTCGGCGCTGATTAAGTGAGAACTGATGATGTAAGCCCCTTGTCACAGAAGCGCACGCTGGTCCTCTTTCGGATGAATTAGTAAGTAAGTACTGCAAATATTGGTAGATGCATGGTAGTACAATAAACCAGTTTTTGAGTTATAGTGCACTGGAAGTGTTAAAAGATAAGAAAGCTTGAGTTTGGTGCAAAATCTCGTTAGGCTGCTACTGAGCACAATGGCTGACGAAGTAGTTGTTATGGTGGATGAATGTGCATTTGTGTCAGTGAATGTAATTTTGGACTCTAAATCTTCTGCGTCATGGAACACAATGCGGGATTAGTTGCATATCGATCACAATGCCTTTTATGCGACATCCATCGCTGCGCCTGAATATATACTCGAGTTTCGAAGCACACTGCCGCCATTTGACTATGGAATTTTGTGTGAACCAAATGTTGAACAATCTGCGCTATGTGCGGTTTCCTGAGCGCCCTCTATTGCATTGTCCCACAAGCTCTGAGTCACTCTCTTCCACTCTTCGACATAGCACTTCTTCTTTGATTGGCGCTACAGTCCGGGGTGGACCTGGACCTCAACCAACATGCCTCCCCAGCCAGCCGGCATAGCACTTGCTTGAATAAATTTGTCAACAATGCACGGTGTACACATTAAGTTTCACGAGCGGAATGGCATTGAAAATTCTAATCAACTTCACTGCAGTGGCTGTAGGTGAGAGAAATCGGATATAATTTTGATGTAGTCACAGTCTTCGAGTTGGGTACGAACAAAATCAACACCGAGTCCAACTGCAAACAAAAACTTGGCAGCCACCTTTGGAAACTGGCGATGCTATTCGTTTCATTGGTGGTCCAAGATGCCATCGCATACACTGATTCCTGAACCAGCCTTTTTTGCTGGCTATCAGAGAAAGTGGGTTACGTTGGGGTTTAACTTGTCTTGGGCTCTAAGGAGGAGCCGGCCTTTGGCATTTAGGTTAGGTTAGGTTATTGAGCTGCCAGCGAAAAAACTCCATATTCAGACTACTACCACAGATCGAGAGCTTCTGTGAGTGTGCCATTAATTTGATCCCAAAGGCAAATGGTGACTGGACCTAATTTGAAAACCAGATAAAACCGTATTAACTTTGCTTTCACTGGAATCTGAGGTAACCGAGGATCCCCCTAACCAAGGGCAGGCAACAAAGGACACACGCGACTTATGTGGTACACACAAGTTGAGAAGGAGACACAACTCATTAGTTAGTTTTAACCGGGGATAGATAGCTTCAGATCGCACTGGCTTGAGGGGCTTACTGGTTGAGATCCAGGTCCACATCGGACTGTAGCTCCTCAACCAACAGGCCGTTTAAATAACTCTTACCTCATCTGACAAAACCTCTCTTCTTTGAATGAACATGACTAGAAACGAATAGGATTCATCGCCGCCTACGCAACAAATAAAAACTCAATTTCAGTATCAGTTTGTTAGATTATTTAATGATGCCTGCAGCATTAAAATCATAACTGCTTTAAAAATACAAAATTGCTCGTCAACTCTTCTTTCAACAAAATCCAATGACCACACGAACATACCCTCACAACCAGTGCACATTTTATCCCATCAAAATGGTATAAAATCATATAAACAAAGTGTGCAACTGACATTTCGCAAACTTCACAAGCAAATTTCCGTGCTCTGGCAAACGGTTGCGATTTTCTTAAATTTTCTGACGATTCTGACTTTAATTCGTGTTCAAAATGACTTCACTTAAGCAAGTGTTTATTTTCCTCATATCACTCGTAACTTTCGTCTATTCGTTTTATGTAATCGGCAAATTGATGGTGTTTTTATCGCAGCCCAAGAGCATACCCACGGCCTATGTGTGGGTCTTTAATTTACTGGACAATCGCTCGCGCATCTCTGCCGCCCTACCAGCCGTTGTGAACAATACACTGTACATAACTTTGTTCATTTTTCAGCATAGTTTCATGAAGTCCGGATTTGTTAAGAAAATCCTTCAAAATATCGGCTTCACCGCTGCGGAGCGTTCTATTTATAGTCTGACGTCATCCCTATGTTTACATGTAAGTTGTTGCGGAACATTTGTCGTGATACATCATCGAACATTCACTGATATCGTCTACAGTACTTGATCAAAAATTGGACGTACGCCCAGTCGATGGTTCTGTGGCAAGTTGATGTGCACTCGAGTAAGGCGCTGTGGTGGACTTTTATGTTGATTCATGGTTTCGCTTGGATGGTGATCTACGGAGGGAGCATTATCATGGACTTGCCTGAGATTCTTGGAATAAAACAGGTATGGAATGTGGCTGGAGATTGAATGATGAGGAGGTTCTGATTTTCGATTTGTTTCAGGCTTACTACGATCTGAAGGACTACGCCCCACCCATTGCATACAAGTCCTTTGAGCTAAGGCACTTGTACTCTCACGTTCGTCATCCGTCCTTCACGGGATTCACCGTCATCTTGTGGGCGGTTAATTTGATGACCATCGACCGGCTGGTGCTGGCTGTTCTGCTGACGATTTACATGTACGTGGCCTGGTCCACGGATCACAACGACATCATCTATCAGAAGTGTCAGCTAAAACGCAAAATGAACGAACTGAAATCGAATGTGGACTGATGTCCGAAGGCGGACTAGCGTGGAGCGTCTGGGAGTTGAATCTTATATATATTTTTGTAAACTCAATTTCTTACAAGTTTGTGTACAAAGTGTTTCCAATAAACCACTGCACTGTTTTTTTATAAGTTTACGAATTTTCTTTTTGAAGCACTTGTTTCCGCGCTTATCGCCTCCACTGTAGCTCACACTCGCTCAAGGTTGCCCAGCCTGACTGTCAGTTGATCGGTGAAGTTTCCGCATACTTTTATAGTAAACCACTTTTCCCTCAGCAGCCCAGCATTTGAAAACAAAACAAAAATTGAAATGGACATGTTAAGATTGGATAGTATGCTGATGGAGATATTGCAGGAGAGGAAGACCATCGCCGGGTTCTTGGACGCAATTTTTGGTTTCCTGTCACGCAAGTAAGTGGTCTCTCATGCATAAACAAGGCAATGGGTATCTAAAACACTCCATGCACAGCACTGACTTCTACTACGAACAGACGAGCAAGGACGATAAGATCGGCTTCCCTCCTGGAATGAAGGAGAAAATCGTCCTAAAGGTAACCAATTAAACGCCCAGAACAAACATCCAAAAAAACTCCTGATGCTCTCTAGGTTCTGCAGAAGTTTGATCCGAAATATCGCTACGTGTCAGAGAGTTCTGATGTTCCCCCGGCGATTGCCGAAGTTGAAGTTGCCTCTGAGGAAAAAATGTCACCTGTGGAACCGGCAGAACCTCTCACAATTGAGGAGATCCCTGCGGAGGAGCCCCACCCACCAACAAAGGCCTTCTTTGCACCAAACGAATATCACAATGGAGCCATGTTTGAAACATACTGCTGGTCACAAACATCCACCGAAGTCGACGTACACATCCAACTACCGGCCGAAATCAAATCTGCCAAGCACTTGCAAACTACCATCAAACCCAGTCACATTACAGTGCAGTCCAAGCTGGACCCACAAGCTCAACCGATATTCGACGCCGAACTAAGTGGAAAATGCAAACATCTGGACACACTCTGGACAATTTCTGAAGGAAAACTACAAATCGTCTTGGGTAAGCACACAGAAATCCACTTTTGAACGCAGATCCATGTGAGATTCATTGCAGACAAAAAGGAGGAAGCTTGGTGGGATCGTCTTACCGAAACCGAGCCAGAAATCGACGTGAGCAAAATTGATTGCACCAAAGATGTGAATGACTTGCCACCGGAATCACAGGCGGCCATAGAAAAACTGCGCTGGGAGCAGCAAATGAAGCAAGCACAACAGCCCACCGAGTTGGAGGCGAAAAACCTTAAGCTGCTGCGCGATGCGTGGGATGCTGAGGGGTCTCCCTTCAAAGGACAACCTTTCGATCCGTCGTTGGTAAAGTTTAACTAAGAATGACATGTGTACTTATGTGTGGAATCGGTTATATTTGAAATATATTTTTGTTTGATTTTCGCCTGCGTGCCTGTACAAATTTTTCGAAGGTTATTGAGCCGAGCGGATGGCTCGTGACTTAAAAGTGCCGCGATCTTATTTGTCGTTCATGTTGGTGTAATAGTGGATGTGTTTATGCGGCATTTCCGAAAGCAGCCTAGCAGGCCTGACCAGGAGAGAATAATTGGGAATCGGGAAATCTCAACTGCATACGATGAAGTAGGCCTCCCACCCACCTTTGAAGAAGTCGGCACAGTCAACAAAAGAACAACAAAGCCATAGGCTCAGATGGGTTATCTTCGGAGCTCTTCAAAGCTGGTGGCAGAGAGCATGTACACAGATCACTTGCTGCATTTGAGAAAAACGAAAGCTTCCCTGATAATTGGAATATGAGCTCCATAGGCTACATCCCCCACAAAGGCAGTCCTTCCTCTCGCAACAACAACAGAGGTATATGAAGCTAACACATCTGCGCTGAACCGTGCAGTTCGGTTCAAGAACTTTTGAACTGTTCGAACCATGCACCGAATATCGGAAAAGACATTTTCTGCCGTGGGATTTCTTCACTCTGGTATTGGAGAAGATATTGTGGCGGCCTACTGTAAACACTTAAAGCACTTCTACAAGTCAGTCCTCATGGGATCAACGTGAGCGGCAAGGGCGACATAGTTTGTACGCTGTCTTGTACACGTATACAGTACTTGTATCAACATTTCAAGGAAGGTTCTTCTTCTACGTTTATCGATACATTCCGGGGTGGACCTGGGCCTCAACCAACTCCCCAGCCAGCACTGTCCTTCGCCAGCCGCCTTCAGTTGCAAACACCAAGTTGGTTGAGGTCCTTCTCCACTTGTGTGCACCATCTCGTTGAATGGATGTCTGCTGTTGCGTTGCCGATATGGCTCGTAATCGAAGACTTTTCGGGCTGGAGCTGTAGTGTCCATCCGCTAAACATGACCTAACAATCTTAAGCATTGGATTGGAAAACGCTTAACTAGGCACAGCCCCTACAGTAGTCGACTCTTCTCGTGCAGACGTCAAAAACGCAAACAGGACCACAGACCAGCCGCAAAAATTGTCTGTCAAAATGATCAAGAGCTCCTTTATCTCCATTCGATACCATGTTTCTGCGCCATATGACAGAGGATAGGGATGACCGGAACGTTGCATGCAGTTAGCTTGGTTCTTCAAGAGACGGCTCTGTTGCTCAGTTGCCTCTTGAGGGAAAATAAGCAGCGATTGGCAAAAGCTGCGCTTGATCTCAGTACTGGTGTTCTTGTCCCTGTTTATTCCAGATCCGAGGTAGACGAAGTCCTTGACTAACTCAAAGCTTTGTCCGAGACGCCGATGTGGTGCGTCCTTCCGTGATGATAACATGTATTTGTTTTGCCCTAGTTTACTGCTGAACCCACTTTATCCGCTTCCGCTTCAAGGCCATCAAACGCCTCATTGATGGGTCGTTGTGTTCGTCCAATCAGAACAATTTCGTCCGCGTAACCAAGTATTTGAGCGCCCCTTTGGAAGATCGTGCCTCTGGTGTTGACGTTTGTGTTTCGCATAATCTTCTCAAGTATGACACCGGACAGTTGCTAGCTAGTTATTGCTAAGCTCATTCGCAGATTTGGTCCTATTCCATGATCCATCCACTTGACAATTTCGTTTATATTAAATTTTTCGAAATATGTTAAAACCGCTTGCCGCTTGAAAGTTCACAAAAACTCTCTTCTGGCAATGCTTTGCACACATCCCGCGTAAATGATCAAATTGGTATAACATCTGTCAAAACTTCGACACTAGATGTCAAAAATGAAACGTCACAAAGGGCGAAAACTTTATGCGCGTAGACAGTTTGACTAACCGAGTTCATCGTGATTCGTGAATCTCACCGTTGTCAACTATAATTCAGCTTTTCCTCTTTCACACACATTTAATTCAGTTGTAAAACTGCGCGCCAAATTCAATAACATAAAGTCTGTATAAAAAAATTTTTTAATTAAATAATATACACTTGAAATATGGTGACAGTGCTTGGTGTGGTCATCCGAAAGGCTGCATTGTGAACTTTTGGAATTTCGTGAATAATGTTCAATTTTATAATTTCCATATTTACAAACACTCGCATTGGCCAAGAGCTCTTCGATTCGCCGTCCGCTTCTGATTTAGAGTCGTTCTCCATGTTTATCGTGTTCTTCTACATCAAGTTGCTTTACATTCTGCTGACGATCTACCTGACACTCTACCACATCAACTTTAACAATCTTTAACGATTTAATTGCAATTCCACGGATCCAGAGAAGAAAGAGGAAAAATGCCGTCGTTATATCACTTCAATTCGGATCAATTTAAGGAAAATCTGATTCTGGGCGGCCAACAGCACATGGTTGCTGGTAGACTGTGTCAATATCTTAAGGGTTGGCAATTGGATGGTATACGTTTCTTATACAAGCACTTCGAGAAAGGTGAATCGTGCATATTGAACGACGAGAGCGGTCTGGGAAAAGTGGTAACAACAGCGATATTTCTGGGTGCCGTCTTAAGCAATGACACAACGAAGAAATGCTTAATAATTGTGCGGGATGATGAATATATCGATGGGTGGCGATTTCATTTGAGTGTGCTCACACAGTTGTCTGTAAAAGTGATCGAACGAACAAGTGGTGAGTATGTGACGATGTGACGATGTGACGACGATCGCGGCGGTAGGAGGTAATGTTGCAATGCGTTTGTCTAATTGATAGAGTAAGGTGGCGACCTCCAACTGTGGCGATGCGTTGCGACGCTTTAACATAAGCGCTTACATGTCTAGTAACTGAGTATGAGTGAATCTAATCTTAGAACTTTTCAATTGTGTACTATCAAAATGAAGCAGAAGCATTATCAGCTCTTTCTGTGCATTGCACAGTGTTTGTGTGTGTGACTGCAATGAAATATTTATGAAAACGAGTTGTACACTTTTAGGGCATGACAGATCGTGTTTATGGACAGGTTTTGTCTCGCATTGAATTGACGTGATGCAACGACGACAATGTTTTCCTTTTACACATGAAATGGCTGCATCTCGACAGGATTCAATTTGGATTCGTTAAGTGAGCGCACTGCTCAATAACACGTCAGTCTATCTAAATCAAATCAATCGGTCATTAGGTCAGTTGCTCCGACGCAACGTAAACATAATTGAAAGACAAAACAAATAAGTGGTCGTATTGTATACAAAACCTAATGTTTACAAATAAAACGTACATTTTTTTCTTCTTTTGAGTCTGCCCGGTATGCCGAATAATGGGTGACTCATTTTGGGATACTTCGATCAGAGTCTATCTTGTTTACTGCCTCGATGACATTCATGAAGTGTCTCTGCATGAATTATTGCAGGTAACCGTTTGTCTTCCATTTCTGCACCGCTTATTGTGGGTAGTGACTACCTGCGAGTTCTTGTGCACATCATTGGGATTGTTAGCAGCGTTTCTGTTGCTGATTTCATTGAAATGACTTTCTTTCTCTTTCAAACACTGAAGATGAGTAGCAATTCACTTGGACCGCACTTATACAAATTTTTGTATTCTGTTCACGGCACAGGGAGGCTTGATGCACCGACTTCTACGATGGGTCTCTATCAGTGTAACCACAGGGACTCCTCTACTTCTTCTTGTAGCGCTACAGTCCGGGGTGAACCTGTTCCTCGGTCAACAATCCTCTCCAGCTGGCACGATCGTTAGCCAGCTGCCTCCAATTTCGGACTCCAAGTTGGTTGAGGTCCTTCTCCACTTGAGTGCGCCATCGGGTTCGTGGTCGTCCTCTATTGCGTTGTCCCACTGGTTCGGAGTCGAAGACTCTTCGGGCTGGAGCAGTGTTGTCCATGCGCTCAACATGGGCGAGCCAGCTTCGGCGTTGAATCCGTAGACTGACTAGACTCATGTCGCTGTAGAGCCCGTACAGTTCGTGGTTGAATCTCCTTCTCCAAGAACCTTCAACGCAAACAGGAGCAAAAATTGAACGCAGAACTTTTCTCTCGAAGAGACCAAGTGCGTCTTCATCCGCTCTTGAGATAGTCCAGTCTTCGACGCCATAAAGCAGGACAGGGATGATCAAGGTCTTATATAACGTGAGCTTGGTCTTTCGAGAGAGGGCTCTGCTACTCAATTGCGTCTTGAGCCCAAAGAAACAGCGATTAGCAAGAGTTTATTCTGCGTTTAATCTCGGCACTGATGCTGTTCGCCTTATTTACTTGGGAGCCAAGGTAGACGAAGTCCTTTACTACCTCGAAGTTGTAGCTGCCTATGGTGACGTTCTGACCGAGTCGTCGATGTTGTGTGGCCCTTCTTGATGACAGCATATACTTTGTTTTGCGCTCATTCACCGCTAAACTCATTTTTGCCGCCTCCGTTTGAATACCAGCAAACGCTTCATTGACGGCTCGCTGAGTTCGTCCAATCACGTCAATGTCGTCCGCGTATGCTAACAGTTGAACGGACTTTTGGAAGATCGTGCCTCGGGTGATTACGTTTGAGTTTCGCACGATCTTCTCCAGGACGATGTTAAAGAAATCACATGACAGCGCGTCGCCTTGCCTAAAACCCTTTTTGACATTAAAGGTCTCGGTGAGTTCGTTACCGACCTTGATGGAGCAGCGAGAGTTCTCCATCGTCATCCTGCACAGCCTGACGAGTTTGGCAGGAATGTCAAAACTAGACATGGCGTTGTATAGCTCGTCTCTATGCACGCTGTCATATGCGGCCTTGAACTCGACAAATAGGTGGTGGGTGTCGATCTGCATCTCTTGGGTTTTTTCGAGGATCTGCCGTAATGTGAAAATTTGATCGATAGCGGACTTCCCAGGCCTGAAACCGCACTGATAGGGACCTATCAGGTTGTTGACGAATGGTTTCAGGCGCTCACACAGAACGGCAGAGAAGACTAATCGGCAGACTAATCCCCCAATAGTTGGCGCAGTCAAAGGGGCCTCCTTTCTTGTGGATCGGGCAAACGATACTAAGACTCCACTCGTCGGGCATACTTTAGGTTAGGTTAGGTTAGGTTGTAGTGGCTGACTGCTGCAGAGCAGTCACACTTGGCCAGAGTAGGCCGATTGCGATACCACGCGGATTGACTTCTCCTAACGCTGGAACCAGTTGGTGCTGCTGATGAACCGATTTAGTTGGCCAATGCTGGCACTTTTAAGCTTGTTACGGCTGCTGAAGTAGTAGGCTCCTAGGTGCAGGAACCTACGACTGGCAAGAGCACTGCAGGAGCAGAGAAGGTGAGGGATATTCTCTTCCTCCTCTTCATCCATGCAGCTTCTGCAAAATTCATTATATGGAGCACCCATCCTGCGAGCATGACTGCCAATTAAACAGTGCCTGGTTATGACTCCAATGAGGGTCCTTAATGAGGGCTTGCTGAGTCCAAGTAGACGGGCATACTTTCCTTTGACCATATCCTACAGATGAGCTGGTGCATGCTCCCAACCAGATCATCACCAGCTGCTTTAAACAGTTCTGCGGACAATCCAACTGCTCCAGCAGCTTTGTTCGACTTCAGTCTCGATATCGCTACCTTGACTTCGTCTAGATCAGGGTGACGGAATTCTCTTCTATCGTCGTCCATTGCGTGGAGTGGAACATTCTATCTGAGAACATTATTTGAAATGTCATTGCCATTTTCTATGAATATTGATACTCTCGATCGTACCACCAATCTTTTATTTCTGATTTGCATGATCCACTTAAAGAGTATCGGGGTTGCAACACGCACTGGACATCTTCAGGCCACTTGATCATCTGCTATGGACTATAACTCATCAGGATTGAAGAGATCGCCTCACATAATAAATTCAGTAAATCCCTCACTACATTTGCTTGACAAGAATGACAAGAAATGTCAGCTCCTCCCGCTCAAATGTCAAAACCACACGACATTCCCCAAAGAATGCGGTGCGACATTCCCCGAGTTTGTTTTTGCGACTTTGTTCATAATTCTCCGACATTTCATCGAGTGATAATATTTATTTATAGTCGAGTAGTTTAACGTAAAACCGTCGTACATAGGATCTAGAACAATGGTGCCCACTATACTCGTCACCGAACGCAAACTAGCAACCCTACGCCGCAGTGTTACGTCCTCATGTGATTTGTGTGAACCCAAATAATCTTACACAAGCTCATTTACAGACATCAACCACGAAACAGTGTTTCTTATCAAATGGAGTACGATAAAGGACCTCGGCCAGATAAGCAAAACCACATTCGATCACATTATCGTCGACAATCGTGGTGAAATGCTCACAAACAAGTTCTGCACTGGAATTCTACTGAGATACTACGAGAGCAGAGTGTCCATTGTTATCTCCAGTAGCGATGTGACGGTAAGCAAATCAATTAGTCATCCTCCTTAAATGTTCTAATGTTCAACTCCCTCCCCAGTCGGACGTTAATTTACTTCACATCTTGTTGCGGCTGTGCGGACGCCTGGACAGACAGTATGCGGACATCAAGTTATTCGAGGAAAAATTTCAGCTGCCCGCGCTGAAGGAGGGCGTCTCCAACAAGATCGATCTGGAGGACTACTTCCTGAAGCGGGAGAAAGTCATCAATTTCTGCCGGTAAGTCAGTGAGGCTCTTTGCCGAAACAGAGATTAAAGTGAATCCTATTTGTGTTTGCATTAAATATGTCTGCCTTCGGGACATTTGACTCCTTTCTGGACTCCTTTGGTATGCTTTCCTGTTTCAGTAGAAATTCCTCCTAGCCACGCCACAATGACTCAGTAATGACACGTGTTTTTGTTTTGTTTTGTTTTTGATTTGTTAGAGAATTTCGCTTAAGACGCTACCGCCACCAATTCGAAGACCAATTCCCACTAGTGCCATGCAGTGACTTCAAGCGACACCTGGAGCAGTGGCGGAGTAATTTCAACACTCAAAGTTCCGGCTCGGCTAAGCTGTGCAGTTCATCATCGGAGAAGGACGTCGAGGAGTTGTTTCAAGCGTACTTTCGGGTCAAGCAGGAGCGGAAAGGCTGCCAGGAGGAAAAGCAAACGACGGAACCCATCGCGTGTGATGACGATAAATCGAACTCATCCGACGAGGTGGTCGTCATGTCGCCCTTGTTGTTTGTCTCCGAGTCTGAGTCGGACAACGAAGATACTCAATTAGTCGTGCCGCCGACAGTGATTTCAGATGAAATCAAGGAGGAAGTAGAGAATAGGAACGAGAAACCCGAAGAGACGAGTGAAAAAGAAACCTTGCCGTCGAGTGTGAATCGGAGGAAGCTCACGAAGCCAGTCAAGAAACCGACACCGAGTGATGCCGAGGCACTTGCTGCTAAGAGTTTGAGATCTCGCAAGGTAGACAGTTGCCCCAAAACACCTGTAAAGGCTAAAGCAGGTGATGCACTGCTCGATTCGGCGAAGAAAAGGGGGCGTCCATTGAAAACGAAGTTACCTCTGAACGACGACGCTGAGAAGCAGCAGCAGGCTAAGAAGGAATCCCCAAGCACTAAAGACACACGCGACGCAGAGAAAAAGGAGAAGAAGACGGACAAAATCGACTCAAAGACACTCAAGGGCGAAGCAAGAAAAGCAGATCTCAATAAGAGCAAAACCCTGGGGTCCATAGACGATGACAAGAAAAAGAAAAAGCTTCCACTGAGGGAAGAGCATACCTCAAAGAAAGACAGCAAATCCCCGTCAGTCAAGAGCGCAATGGAGACACCCACAGAAAGTGGGACAAACGCAACCGCAACAGGAAAGGAGAAGCAGTCGAAGGCTAAGACCACTGTCGATAAATCTGCTGAAAGTGGGACAAAAACAAAACCAGTAAAGGAAAAGGAGGCGACGGCGACTGCCCCACATAACGCCAAGGCGACTGAGAAGAACTCCTTGAAGCGAATTTGCCCTGACAAGGAACACAGCCCACAAAATGATGAAAAGAAATGCGCAAAAGCTCTAAGAAGAACCCGCTCAAAGTTAGATGACGACGAGGATTACGATCCGATGGAAGGTGCGGTCAAAGTGAAGAAAAAGAAGCTCACAGACGATGGTCCCAAGACAAAGCAACTCAAAGACGACGCGAATCACAAGCCTCAGTCAAAGGCAGCCAGTGTGAAGGATCAAAAGAAACCTGACCTAGAGGCTCATTCCGCCAAAAAGAATTCACCCTGCATGAATCACTTGCTAGAGGAAGCCAACAAGTTCCTCAAACTGAAGACACCATCCGCAGTGAAGGGCAACGAAGGCAGTAGTTCAAGGCGAACGACAAGGACATCGGAAAAGTCACCACTGCGCGGCAGAGCAAGCAACTCAGGCGATCGTGGTTCCAAATCCAAATCGAAATCCCTCAATAGTTCAAAGAAATCGAAAGAGTCCAGCAACACCTCTCCGAATGGGCCAAAGCATGACAAAGACAAGAGTGACACTCCCAAGCGAGGCAAGCCACTGACCGTGTACACCCTGCTCGGGGTGCACAGCAAGTCCACGAGGGGCATGCAACGATACACCCGATCGTCTGCGGTGCAGAATAAGTACATGAAGGTAGCCGAGGCACAAGTCGGGCTAGATAAGCTCTCCAAGCCCAGGCGCCCGGTGCTACGCCGTCCATTAATGGCACGCGTAAAAACAAAAGCCAAGGACATCAAACGAGACGCAGACTCCGTGCCCGAGTCTTGCTCCTCGGTTCTGGAGAGCATGCAATTAGGACAAGCACTCACCCCAACAAACGGCTGCACGGTAGCCGACCTAGCAGTGCCGATTCCAAAAAAGGTAGGCTACGACTTTCCCTTAATGCTTGACAAAGATATTCCGGACTCTGAATGCATTATAACCAGTCAGAGCAGCAATAAAAACGAAGTTATAATACTCACAGGGTCCTCGGACAATGAGAGTGAAATGGAACCGCCAAAGTCGACTGTAAACCATCGCCCGTCGTCGATGAAGCCACCCATGGTCACCATCCCCCGCCACAATCACAACAAAGCGAAATCGCCCGATCTCTTTAGCACATGCAGTGACCTCAGTTTGCCCTGTTCCCAGCAGAAGAGCAACAAGTCCACCTTCGACGGCTTCAAAATCTTCGGCTCCGAGGTGCGTCAACGCCTCAGCTCCCCACTCTTAGACGGTGTCAGCCGCCTTCCCCACCACCAATCCGATAGTCTTCCAACGAAAAACGACTTTGCCCTGAGAAAGGATCTGCTTCAGGTCTCGCCCACAAACCACCCGGTGGAAGATGAGGACGCCATGTTTGAGATAACCTCCAATGGGACATTTAGCAATATGATCCGCGTCAACTCGAACGGCGAGTTGTCACCGCTGCGCAATAAAACCCTATCCACGCCACCCTCTGTCTCCCACCAGCGGAACAGAATCACCAACTACCTCATCGGTAGCAATCCCCAAGTAAACGGGACCTCCCCGTCCCCATCGTTAGACGATCAAATAGATAATTTGCAAAAGACACCAAAGCGGCGAAAGTCATTGTCCGGCACAATGAAGCGCTCGCCACGCGGTATAATCGGCACCAATAAAATGCAATCCACAAAGCTGACACAGTGGCTGATCAAGAACAGCCCCGTCGTCAGGATTTCAGACAAACCCCTGAAATCGTCCTCGACAAAGAGAAAACGTCTGGATCTACTGTTTCCAGACGATAAATAGGTTAATTTTCAACAAATACTAACCATCATTAGTTGGTTTTCCTAGAAGTTATGGGAAGTTTAACTAATGGCTCGTTAATTGCTTCCGCCCCGTAGTTAGGCTAATTCAAAGGTACACATGAGGAGTTACGTTACCGTTCATGATTACAAACTATGAATTTTATCATTTTCTAATGCCTTTGTATTTCATTACAGTTGTTAGATAAATTTTATTGAAGAAACCATTAGATGAATATTTTATGAAATAAAGAGAAAGAAAAATACTTTTTTGTTGTCTTTTTTGCGATGCGTGGAGATTGACACAAAGAAACACAACGATTGGCTGCAGAATTTGGGAAAAGGATAGTCGTACACGCTGCCGGAAATATCGGTTCCATGCACAACGTCGCCCATTGAAGAGCACCCTAATCAAATTTAAGAACGTCGCCTATAAGATCCTGTTCAGTGCGTCGTCTTCCCGCAGGTACAAGTGTGGGTTCCGGCCTGACAAATAGCCTGCAGATCAACAGTCAAAAATGCCTCAACTACATTGGCTCAGCCTTATTCCAAGCGCCAAACGTAATCACCTCGTTACACCAGCACATCATGATTTTACTTGGATGCAATCGAAAACTAAAGGAAATCGCTTCTGATATCGGAAGGCCTTCTTATCGCATCAATTCGCTAATTATATACATAGTCTCTTAACCCGTTTACGGCTCCCACCAATCTTATCTGTCTTCTGACTTATGCCGCTGGCCACGTCGAAGAAACGCAAGAAATGCAGATCGACACCCACCACCTATTTGTCGACTTTAGGGCCGCATATGACAGCGTGCATAGAGACGAGCTATACAACGCCATGTCTAGTTTTGACATTCCTGCCAAACTCGTCAGGCTGTGCAGGATGACGATGGAGAACTCTCGCTGCTCCATCAAGGTCGGTAACGAACTCACCGAGACCTTCAATATCAAAAAAGGTTTTAGGCAAGGCGACACGCTGTCATGTGACCTTTTCAACATTGTACTTGAGAAGGTCGTGCAAAACTCACACGCCAATACAAGGGACACGATCTTCCAACAGTCTGTTTAACTGGCATACGCGGACGAGATTGACATGATTGGACGAACTCAGCGAGCCGTCAATGAAGCGTTTGCTTGTTTTGAAACGGAGGCGGCAAAAATGGGTTTAGCGGTGAATGAGCGCAAAACAAAGTATATGCTGTCATCAAGAAGGGACACACAACATCTACGACTCGGTCAGAACGTCACCATAGGCAGCTACAACTTCGAGGTAGTAAAGGACTTCATCTACCTTGGCTCCCAATAGTGCAAACAACATCAGTACCGAGATTAAACGCAGAATAACTCTTGCCAACCGCTGTTTCTTTGGGCTCAAGAGGCAATTGAGTAGCAGAGCCCTCTCTCGAAAGACCAAGCTCACATTATATAAGACCTTGATCATCCCTGTCCTGCTGTATGGCGCGGAAGCTTGGACTATCTCAAGAGCGGATGAAGACGTACTTGGTCTCTTCGAGAGAAAAGTTCTGCGTTCAATCTTTGGTCTTGTTTGCGTTGAAGGTTTCTGGAGAAGAAGATTCAACCACGAATTGTACGGGCTGTACAGCGACATGAGTCTAGTCTGGCGTCTACGGATTCAACGCTTAAGATGGCTACGCCATGTTGAGCGCATGGACAACACTTCCGAACCTGTGGGACAACGCAGTAGAGGACGACCACGAACCCGATGGCGCACTCAAGTGGAGAAGGACCTCAACCAATTTAGAGTGCAAAATTGGACGTACCTGGCTAAGGATCGTGCCAGCTGGAGAGGATTGTTGACCGAGGCCCAGGTTCACCCCAGATTGTAGCGCCACACGAAAAAGATGAAGAATTCAGCACAACTTAACTTCAATCGCTCATTTGCAATGACATTCTTAATCCTTACTAAGATCCTTTGTGATCCTTTGATGCTTTCGTGATCAAATTAACTGCACTGAACTAAAAATGGTCTAAGTGTGTTGGCTATTTCGCAGCCCAATAACTAAATCTAACCTAATGAATTCGGCAAGGTCACACTCCACTTCAATATACTTACAAGATTGCTTGAGTGTTCACAAATATGGTAGTTCTAATATATTCCTTAAAATAGCTAACAAGAACTATGCAGCATCAAGAAAAATAAGGCCCGAGTATGACCGATTCAAATCAAACGATGTCCTTCGTTGAACTCAAAATGGCATAGCTAAAAATTAATGGCGTATTGTCCAGAACACTGGTTGATAGAAGATCATGCCGCAAGGCTATGTATCCCTCACAATACACATTGTCGCATTCGAAACAACACTGCTGGGAGGAAGACCTTAATACATTTCATTTGCACCTGTCCAGCTCTTGCTAAATCTATACAGCGAACGCTTGATAAAACCTTCTACAACTCACTCAACGAAATTTCTGCAAATGACTTATATCCTTCCTATACTTTTTGGGCTGGATTTGCAGATATCTTAAAAATACTTCTCACTTATGGTATCAGAGCAGTGGCACTAAAATGACACATAGTGCGACAAACTCTCACTGAAGCACCACTACTGCCTGCATCTGATAGGTAGTAGCTAATAATATAAAATAAAATAATGGTAAATAATCCTTCTCTCGTGTCTGATATCTTTTTCAGCAAATGGAAAGTAGTATATGTCTATCCCGCCGCTACACACCACCAACATCACTGACAATGACTTGTGCTACATTCCATGTTGAACTTGGCCCACGTAACATAATGAATGCGTAGCACGCCATTCCACATGAGCGGTGGTGTCTAAAGGCGACGAACACGCGATCATGACTAGAACGATGTGACAATAGTTCGATTGATATTTGATGAAATGATTATTGTGGGAAAAGAAGACAGTCCAGTGACCGCAGCATAGTTACTGGACTGTGTGCAGAAGAAGGCACTTAGGGAGGCTGAGACATCACAAATTTGTACAGACATTCAAACCACAAATAAGTCTGGATTTGATGACTCTGTGTTTAAAGACTGCCCTGAATTCTTCATCGCAACTTAGTTTGAGGTCAAAGCATTACATATTCAATGTAATTGAGGAGTTGATGAGCTGCAACGGGCACAAGATGCAGTGAAGATAAGTTCTGTATGTCAGAGCTGCGGTACTGATTCCATCAACCGCACATGGACAGAGGTCAGATGCATGTTTCATTAACGTACAAAGAGACCTTTGGTTCAAATTGAGGCACACACTACGAGAAGAAGGAGTAGGTCAGCAATCAGCATTATTGGCAGGTGCATTATTTCACATTTTCTTACTCTTGTTCAACCCATTCCGCGGAAGCAATGACATAATGACCAAGACAGATCTGCTGTATCGGTAGGTTGGAGTGGAACCAAAAGACGTACTGCTTCCCTTATGGTAGATAGTAGGTCCTTAGTAATGCAGTTTTGCAATTGCACTGAAGTTATTATCTTCGTATGAAAGGCGGGTATTCGCACAACACGTGCTCGGTTGTTTCATCCTTTTCGAGCCAAAGACGACAAACACTGTCTTCACATAGGTTTAGTTTGTTAAGTTGGTAATGTAGGTCGCAGTGGTCAACAAGAGGACCAATATTTCGCTTTCCTTGTACGAATGCAGTTTTTCCTTCCTCGAGTAACTTTTACTTTTACATGCTCCTCCGCCACTAAATTCTGTCGTAGCTGAAGAGAGGAGGAGGTTTTTTCGAGGATAATAATAATAATATGGATGGCGCCAGAGCCCGTAGGAGGCCAGGGCCTAGCTTCTCAGCAACTACTCGTGCTGTGCGTGCTATTGTTCTCTCACGAGTGGAAGGGACCTACAGTTTTATGCCGAATCCGAACGGCCAGATTTGAGAAGCTTTTTCTAGACAGGAAATACTCTTTGAGCATTGTCAGTGACTCGAAAGAGGTGGGGCAGTGAAAATTGTTTTCGTCGCACAGAGCAGGAATCGAACCTACGACGTCGAGGTTGGGGTCGACGCACATACCCACAACGCCACGGGCCACCAGGTTGGTTGGTTGGATTCATAATCCGTCTGATACACGGGTTCCTATTAGATAAAGAGGACTAACTAACACCTGAAAACTAGCTGTTGGTATCCTAATGGCCAACAGCCAACCAACAATGCTGAGAAGGAGATTTCTATTAGTCCCTTGCCTTCGTCCGTCTTAGAAGTGTCCGAGTGGTCGATTTCCTAATTTTGTGCTCAGTCCTCTCTCTCTCTGTGGTTATTCCTTTATGTGTCTACAAATCTGAACCTGTCGGCAACGCAACAGAGGACGCCCCAAGTGGCGCACCCAAGCGGAGAAGGACCTCAACCAGCTTGGTGTGCGAAACTGGAGACAGCTAGCCAGAGATCGCGCTAGTTGGAGAGTCATGTTGGTTGAGGCCCAGGTCCACCCCAGAATGTAGCGCCACACAAAGAAGAAGTCTGCAAAAGAGAACACATTTTTTGTTTGTCCACGTGCAGGGAGTAGTTACGTAACGATACCTGAACAATATACACATCAATCGATTTGTCGTTGATAGCGGTATCACAGAGCGGAGAGAGTGGTAGCGGTTTCTGTCATCCTGAGTACATTATTGGCCCTTTAAATCCATTTTATATGATATTTTAGCTTAACTAAAACTGAAATATTTTCACACATTTATTTTCATCATAGTTTAAAATTCGATAGATATTTCACATTAAAATAAACGTCTATCCTTCATGAAAATATTATTAAAAGTCACCGTCAGAATGCCCCGTCTCCTTCGTTTTTCCCTTTTCTACTTCCTTGTTGCCAATAGTTTCGTCTTGCGTTACAATAGCAATTCTAAATTCAGCTCAACTTCACTTCAATCGCTCATTTCCAATGGCATTAACGCGTGGTATCACAATGGGCCTACTCTGGCCTAAGTGTGACTGCCCTTAACAGTCAGCCACTACAACCTAACCTAACCTTATGGCATCCTTATTTGTTACTAAGATCCTTAAAGACAGACAAACTGGTTTCTATGAATCTTGCAATTGTTACTGTCCTTTTAGATTCTTCTTCTTCTTCGTGAGGCGCTACAGTCCGGGGTGAACCTGGGCCTCGGTCAACATTCCTCTCCAGCTGGTGCAATCCTTAGCCAGCTGCCTCCAATTTCGCACTCCAAGTTGGTCCTTTTAGATTACAAAATAAAATTAAGAGCCTCTACGTTGGCGTCTTGAATATAGGCGTCCTAGGTTCGGTTCCCAGTGAAAGCAAAAGTTAATGTGGTTCTATCTGCTTTCAAATCTGGCCCAGTCACCATTTGCCGTTGCGATGAGATTAACGGCACTGGATATAAAAATGGACCAACAATGGTCTAAGTGTGCTGGCAATCGCTGGAAGCCTAATAACCTAACCTAACCGGCAAATCCACACACCACATCTGCGCACTTACATTTGCTTGAACATTGCTTAAGCATATAAGTGTTCACAAAATTCGGTGTACATACATATAATTATTTCTGCAAAAGCTGCATGGATGAAGAAGAGGTAGAAACTACAAATGACCTACTCTGCTCTTGCTGGCAAGTCGCAGACACTTGCACTTAGTAGCCTACTAGCCTCAACGAGCTAAACAACGTCTGCTCAATCGCTCCATTGCAAGCATAAATTGGTTCTAGTGTTTAGAGAAATCAAATCAATCCGCGTGGTATCACACTCCGGGGGTGAACACTATTATCTTCCTCTTCCTGCTAACTCAAGAAAGATATGGCCTCGGGATGACCGATTCGAAACGAACGATGTCCTTCGTCGAACCTGAAATGGTATCGCTAGATGGATGGCAGATTGTAAAGGACACTGGTCGATGGGAGATCAAATGCCCTCACAACACACATTGTGACAGTTGCAACAACACTGCTGAGAGGACAACCTTTATACATTTCATTTCCACCTGTTCAGCTCATGTCAGATCCATACAGCGAACGCTTGATACAACCTTCAACAACTCACTCAACGAAATTTCTGCAAATGATATTAATATAATAATAATAATAATAACATGGGTGGCGCTACAGCCCATAGAGAGCCAGGGCCTAGCTTCTCAGCAACCACCCGTGTTGTGCGTGCTATTGTTCTCCCACGAGTGGAAGGGACCTACAGTTTTATGCCGACTCCGAACGGCCAAGTTTGAGAAGCTTTTTCTAGACAGGAAATACTTAGTGACTCCAAAGAGGTGGGGTCGTGAAAATTATTTTTGTCGCTCAGAGCTGGAATCGAACCTACGACGTCAAGGTTGGGGTCGACGCACATACCCACAGCTCCACGGGCGACCACCACATGATATTAAGGAACTTATATCCTTCCTTAACTTCTCAGCCTGGATTTGGAGATATTTTAAAAAACACACCTCACTTTTGGTATCAGAGCAGTGGCACTAAAATGGCGCATAGTGCGACACAACCTCTCACTGAAGCACCACTACTGCCTGTCTCTGATAGGTAGGAGGTAATAATATAAAATAAGATAAATGTAAATATTCTTTCTCTCGTGTCTGATATCTTTTCTAGTAAATGGGAAGTGTTGCTTGGCTAAGCTGCCGCTACATACCACCAACATCACTGACAATGACTTGTGCTACATTCCATGTTGAACTTGGCCCACGTAACATAATGAATGCGTAGCACGCCATTCCACATGAGCGGTGGTGTCTAAAGGCGACGAACACGCGATCATGACTAGAACGATGTGACAATAGTTCGATTGATATTTGATGAAATGATTATTGTGGGAAAAGAAGACAGTCCAGTGACCGCAGCATAGTTACTGGACTGTGTGCAGAAGAAGGCACTTAGGGAGGCTGAGACATCACAAATTTGTACAGACATTCAAACCACAAATAAGTCTGGATTTGATGACTCTGTGTTTAAAGACTGCCCTGAATTCTTCATCGCAACTTAGTTTGAGGTCAAAGCATTACATATTCAATGTAATTGAGGAGTTGATGAGCTGCAACGGGCACAAGATGCAGTGAAGATAAGTTCTGTATGTCAGAGCTGCGGTACTGATTCCATCAACCGCACATGGACAGAGGTCAGATGCATGTTTCATTAACGTACAAAGAGACCTTTGGTTCAAATTGAGGCACACACTACGAGAAGAAGGAGTAGGTCAGCAATCAGCATTATTGGCAGGTGCATTATTTCACATTTTCTTACTCTTGTTCAACCCATTCCGCGGAAGCAATGACATAATGACCAAGACAGATCTGCTGTATCGGTAGGTTGGAGTGGAACCAAAAGACGTACTGCTTCCCTTATGGTAGATAGTAGGTCCTTAGAAGTGCAGTTTTGCAATTGCACTGAAGTTATTATCTTCATATGAAAGGGGGACCATTCGCACAACACGTGCTCGGTTGTTTCATCCTCTTCGAGCCAAAGACGACAAACATTGTCTTCACATAGGTTTAGTTTGTTAAGTTGGTAATGTAGGTCGCAGTGGTCAACAAGAGGAACAATATTACGCTTTCCTTGTACGAATGCAGTTTTTCCTTCCTCGAGTAATTTTTACTTTTACATGCTCCTCCGCCACCAAATTCTGTCGTAGCTGCAGAGACGAGGAGGTTTTTTCGAGGATAATAGCAATAATATGGGTGGCGCTACAGCCAGGGCCTAGCTTCTCAGCAACTACTCGTGTTGTGCGTGCTGTTGTGTAGGGAAATACAGTTTTATGCCGACTCCGAACGGCGAAGTTTGAGAAGCTTTTTGTAGACAGAAGTACTCTGAGCATTGCCAGTGACTCGAAAGAGGTGGGGCAGTGAAAATTGTTTTCGTCGCACAGAGCAGGAATCGAACCTACGACGTCGAGGTTGGGGTCGACGCACATACCCACAACGCCACGGGCCACCACTAGGATAAGATCGCAAATAAAAGGCACTGAAATAAGCTTCCTTTAGATCTATGCGCAGTATTAGACGTCATTCCACGTTGAATGATGTGTCCTGTAACTACTCTTGAAAATAAAGAGGGAATGTCTCCACCTGTGCCAAGATCAAGTCTGACAACTCCAACGGACTCGATTGGATGTCCAGCCCGATGCGTTAGAGTGGCCGAGGATCCAGCAGTTTGACTCCAATATCATCTGCTCTGCATGAAGTCATTTGAGCATGACGACCATGAGATGGTGAACTTAAAATGCAATGTTTGCTCTACACACAAACCTCATCAATGTTTAATACTGCGGCCAGGGCGTTTAAAGGAACGAGCCTAACCCAAAAGAATATTCCAACCCTTCAGTCAGTTCCTTCCAGCGGTTAGTCTCACAATCACAGTCCTACTGATGCAATTTTTTGTTAAATAAAGTCAAGATGTATTTAATTACGTATGCATCTGTTTTTACTTGCTTCTAGGTGATTATACAAAATATAGACTATCGTCTGTCAGTCAATTTGACAGATATTAATCGCGCCTTGATTTGCTAAAGATTACAGTTAGATTGTGCATTACTGCCCTTCGTTGGAATTCCAATTCTCGCTTACATGCTATGCTCAAGAACGGTGGGCACTGATAACTGATTTTTTCCAAGCAATACGTATCCTTTCCAATCGAACTGAATTTGAATTCACTTTCCGAATGTACTGAAATAGAAAACAAACGAAAGTCTTAGCTGTTTATTCAAACAAATTGGAGTAGGGGTTACTTACAGCAGTAGGCTCCTCGCAAGAAGCATGTCTTGTGCTTCGATTCAATCAAGTAGAGCTCGCTTTGTCCGGGCAGGGACTTGATGACGGCAAAGTCTGCATAGGCCACGCTTTTCCAATACGGCCAGTGAGACAGTGTTTCCTGGTAGACTACCGAGTATTTCCAGTGATGTCGATTACCCTCGTCAGCGGTGATTTTGAAATCCGATCTGAAAATGGAAAAGGAGATCATGTTCTTGAAGTTATTTTGTAGTGAATGAGCAGCAAGAGGGGTTGGGACTTGTGTGCCATCAAACGGGCGTAATTATGCAGACCTGAACTCAAGACTCTCATTGGCGTCAATTGTGTGTACAATTGAAACACAAAATCACGGAATGTGGGTGCACTGTCCGGTACAAAAATGTCTCCAGACGCTGAAGGGCTAGAAAAGTAGAGGTCTGTGACTTGGCTCATGGAAACACCGACTTAGGGGACCAACTTTTTGAATAACCCTAGCCAGCAGAATGACATCGGTATAACATGCCGCTTTGCTACAAACTCCAGTAGACTCTAGGTGTAGGAGTAAGTAAAGGTTCAATCGATTCTTTCGGATGTGTAGTGAATGGTAGTTCTTTTCAACCACGAACTCTACAAGTTGTACAAAGTTGTGGATGTATATATATATATGGTTGGCGCTACAGCCCGTAGGGGGCCAGGGCCCAGCTTCTCAGCAACCACTCGTGTTGTGCGTGCTATTGTTCTCTCACGAGTGGAAGGGACCTACAGTTTTTATGCCGAATCCGAACGGCCAAGTTTGAGAAGCTTTCTCTACACAGGAAATACTCTTTGATCATTGTCAGTTGTGGATGTAGTCTCACAAAACTCAGACGACTGCACTGGCTCAGTCACTTCGATCTTATGGCGTGACACGGGACAAAGGATGAAGGTCGCAGCTTGGACTACGAAAGATGAGAAGGCTCTGGCCACAATAACGCTCAGCGTTAAACCAACACAGCTCAGCTACATGTACATGTGTCGAACGGACGTCCGTTCTTGTTGTCGTGGTATACCGAAGACTAAGAGTACTTTTACACGAGCTAAATCGGACAGCAAGCTTTTCCATCTTTTAGGAAAGGCAGGTGAAGCTTTTCCTATGTCTCTCCTATCTTGCCTGGAAAAGCTTACTGTTGAAATTAGTTCGTGTAAAAGTACTCTAACTAACCGCGGATGCCAAACCGCCTAGTCTTGATGACTGGAAGCAACGTGCCCAGGATCGTCGGAAGTGTAGGAGATAAAATGCATGGTCTGCAGACCTATAACCAGAATGTCTATGCATAGTAGTCTTCGGAGTCTTTGGATTGTAAGCACCATCATTAATTGTGTGCGAATAATTGTAAATGGTAATGCTAACGAAACCGTGTTTGTTTGAAGCTGGCACCTACAACTTACAAATGTTCGATTTCCTCCTATTTCTCTTCTTTTCACATGTGCCCACACGGGCAAATCTACTTACAACATTAATTCTTGAGAAACACGCGAAAGGGATTAAACTCGAAACTAATTTACAACCCCATTCTAATTAATCTGGCATCTGCATCTGTTGAAAGCATGTAGGACGCTGTGCAGGTAAAACCTCTGTGTGATCCATTTTACTACGCTGAGATGCAACAAGAGCGTTAGAAATTGCTAAAATGATATTCGACAGATGTGATCAAAGTCTGTACTTGTATGACTCGCTCTAAATTTGAAGGCCTTAGTCCAGGGTGTCCTGCAGGCCCAGTGAAGGGGCCTTCAGCAATGTAGAAACCAAGGCGATCAAACTTGCACTTGCACTTGAAAGATCCAAAGTAGAGCAAGCTCTCACTAAAGCACTCATTCCAGCCATCACAGCTCGAATAAAAATGTTCCTCCAATGAACTTCACAATGAACTATTGTTAGTAGCAAAGAATGCGTAGAAGAGCACTAGGTCAACCAAACTAGAAAATTTTACGTAAGTTGGGCTACAATGGATGTCAACTACGTTTTCCCTGATGGCCATGTGAGGCCCAGTCGCCACCCACTTACCTAACCTCAGTCAGACCAGCAAAATTCCTCCTTCTCTTGAAGAGAGCAACCTCGCTTTTAAGAGAATCAGCTGAGAGCCCGTTTCTAGTACATCAGTCGTCAGCCACGTCTAGAGCTGCCTGCGCTTTTGAATACACAGCCGCAGATTAAAAAAAGAGCCTACATCGGGACTTGTGGTGGCCCGTGGCGTTGATGGTATGTGCGTCGACCCTAACCTCGACGTCGTAGGTTCGATTCCTGCTCTGTACGACGAAAACAATTTTCACTACCCAACCTCTTTCGAGTCACTGACTATGCTCAAAGAGTATTTCCTGTCTAGAGAAAGCTTCTCAAACTTGGCTGTTCGGATTCGGCTTAAAACTGTAGGTCCCTTCCACTCGTGAGAGAACAATAGCACGCACAACACGAGTGGTTGCTGAGAAGCTAGACCCTGGCCCCCTTCGGGCTGTAGCGCCCCCCATATTATTGTATATACATCGGGACTTAGTTTAACATAACTTGCAATGGCGGTGCTCACAGACTCAGGCAGTTGTGGGTGTCGTTCGTACGGTTGACTACGTCGCTACACACAAATTATAACGAATGTACAGTATAAGGAATCATAAGTTGAAGTCCATTGCTGCAAGTCTCTAATGAACAATTTAACTACTTTATACAACGAATGACGCTCAATTTCAAGGAAAAGAACAAACTGTCTGTAACAGAAGAAGACGAGGGTGTGACAGTCAATCATCAACAAAAAGAAAGATGAATTCAGAGGTTCTGATGGGCGGGTTCAAATGATCTCTTCAGATCACTGTGCCTTGGTTTTTCGTCAAATGAGTTATATTCAACAAAAATTGTCTATCAATACTTTTATTTATGGCTGCGACATGAATTATACCGCTGGTCTATGCTAACTTGAATTCACACGACGCAGACAGGTCGCTGCCAAATTCCTAGACGAATGGCATGGATACACACGACACTGATGGTCTGCGCAAATAGGTGTACCGGTATCGGTATGAAATAAGATTTTTTTTTTTAAATAAGACACTAATTATTAAGGGAAAAGTAAAAACGGTCAGAAATTTATTTAAATTTAACATTGCTGCCATTTGCTTTTGACCCAAAGTGTCCTCTCCATCCAATATCGTTTGCAGTTCGGCGTCTTCAAACTTTTTTGGTGGTCTTCCACGTTCTTCATTTCTCACATCAAAATCATTATTTCTGAACTGTTGAAACCATCGTTTGCATCTTGTTTCGGATAAAGCATGATCACCATGTGCCTCGACTCTGCAGCACTTTTTTTTTCGATGCGACTCTGCAGCACTTTTCTTCAAATGAAAACAAAAAATTAATGGTTTCCGCAAATCATCACTTTCTGGTACAAAATTCGACAAAAGATATGATTTTGTCTGTTCAATGACTTGATGTATACTAAATATTTTTAGATGTCATAGCAAACAAGCAAAAAAAAAAAAAATAAGGCCACAACAAATGTTCCTCACTTCATACTGGCAGACCTAGTATTGCTCGCTTGCTAATGAACTTTGTACCGAACATAAGTGCGTTCTCGCTGTCGTGGTATAGCTTTTCAGTTCAAGTTGTGTCAAATCTCAAATCGATAAAATAAAAGTCGATGTTCCACAAGGCTCTGTTTTGTCTCCTATAGTTTTTCTTTTTTTTTTTTTTTTTAATGATCTCCTCTCTAGTCCGTTTCATTCCATCGCTGATGACAATCATATCAGATCATTTCAAATGTTTAGGATTTCTTAGTCGATGCAGGACATAATTCACCCCTTCGGATTGACCTTAAATTGTACTCTCTCAGTTTAGTATACCGTCTTCACAACTTACAATCAAAAAGCCAGCGATTAAAAGCTTAAGACACAACATATTTGATTACTTATTTGCATTATATAAGCATTGTAAGGGCATTCTTCTTGCACAACACAGTGTACATTTCAATAATGTGCAGCACCGTTGGCCATCCGACCGGGTGAACGAACTGAAGTCTCCAAAAGCACTATGTCTTCTCTTTGTGTTTAATTACACTGACGTTCATCTGCAAGGCTTGAAAACAAAGAAGTTGTTTTTTCGTTGATGCTTTTGGTGCACTAACTGATTCTGTCGAACTGATTGATCCCATTGTCAGGCACTCGATGTCCGAATCTGCTGAAGAACTGCTGAGGAGTCTACTGGGACTCAAACAATTGCCTTGTTGGAACCAAGGTAAGAACACGGGTTCGAGCGAATAAAGTAGATCAGAGAGTACACCACGATTTGACGTCGAGAAGTTGTAATGAAAAAGGATGACAAGGGAGTCGTTCAGAAACTCTGTATATTCGACGCCACCCGCAGGAATTTATAGATTGAAGGCGTTCCTAAACAGATGGTGCTACAATTGTGGGAACTATGTGTGTGGTGTGCAAACGGAGAGGAATAATCATGAAAAAAGCAGCATTGTCTGCACTCTTTACACCATTAATTGAAAGGAAAAAATGACAACATTCGGTAGGTATCGGTCAATGTTCAAATGGCATCCACAAAACAATGTTAAAGCAGTTGAAAGGACATCCCTCATCAACTCAACTTCTCACGGACCAGGTCATCTCACAAGATCAGTATTCAGTATCTGATTGTCAATCTAAGTCTCCGGAAACGAGCAGCATCAACAAAAAACACACAAACTGTTTCTAAAACAAAACCAACACACCAGGAATACATTATCAACTCCGGATGTGAGCACCACAGCAAGTGAATATGTTTTATCGAAACTACTCAAATTGGAGACAGCAACAAAACTAATGTGAAACAATCGAAACTTAAACCCAGTATCCGCCGGCACCCCGATGTACGTAGATTCGCTCTAATTCCTCAGACAGTCTTCAAAATTCAAAACGCCGCGCCGCACCGCACATGTGTGCATGTGAGTTGCGTCTATTTTTAGACGCTTCTGTTTACAAGCCAGCACCGAGGGATACCGAGCATTCCGGCGAATGCCGATCTTTCAATTGCGGTCATACGGGGAGGAGTAACCAGTGGACGGCCCGAAAATATTCGCTTTTTTTTTTCACTTTTTTTTCACACTCACATGGTCGGGTTGAGCAAACGCATTTTGCTAAAGTCGGCAACATATTCCCACACGTCTTCCGGTCTGGAGTCGCCGATAAGCGTATCGATTGAATAGTTATGATATCCTCCGGAGAGTATTATGTACAGCGCTAGAATGCCGACCGAGGCTAGGGCGAGCCGCTTGCGATTCCAGTGTGACGTACGCATGACGGTTGAAATGTGAGATCGAGAGGAATTGAACGCGACTGGATGGCACACGACCGTCCGAACGGATGGAGGAAAAAGTGATGACTGCCGGTCGATGGCTGGAATTTGTTTCAAGAAGAAGCCCAGATGTGGAACTCGTCGTATTACACGGACTCCGTGGACGTGGAGAGAAGAAAAAGAGAACTGCTCTCTTATCGGTGTGGCTAAGATTGCCCGATATATTTGAGTTGTTTGCTTCTCCCTTTTTCATTGATGCCTTGGTGTAGTGTGAAGTGTGTAGGAATGGTTTGGTCTTGAATAGAAGGGGTCTCGCCAACACACTACCACAAGGGAGGCTTGGAGGACTGAGTGATAAGTCTGCTGTCTGCTTTGTTCATGCAGTATTTGAAATTGGAGATCAGTGATGTGATTATCATGTACTCGTTAACATTTCGGCAAATTGTAACTGCAATTCAATGTGTCGCTTTATACACTCTGCTTCGATGATCTCAGCATTTAAGAACTTGTTTATTTGAAGCGTTCATTGAAGCTTGCAGGCTTCGTTCACAAATGACAGATGGGTGGATCTTGTCACCCACAAGCGGTGAAAAACGCGGTCTGTACTCAACTAAACAAGAAAAAAGTCTACTAGGGATAAATATATATGGGTGGCGCTTCAGCCCATAAGGAGCCAGGTACAGGTCCTAAATAGTTTCCACTGCAACCGCTCATATTTTGTGTGCCATTATTCTCTTACAAGGGCAAGGAACCTACAGTTTTATACCAACTCTGAACGGCCAGGTTTGAGAAGCTCTTTGAAGACCTGAAAAGGAGGTGGTCGATGGGATTTTGGTTGTACACCAGGAACCTAGGCTCAAGTGCGTGCCTGCAACACCACGGGTCAATAGAAAAGGTGTAGATAAGCCGACACACTGAGTTACCTGTCATTATCTTGTCTGGCTCTTATAAGAGTGGACAAAGATAAGGAAAAAACTCGAAGGGACGCTCGACCAAAGCGCAGGCACCGAGGGCAGCCCCCAGGCCGAGCGAGCCCTAAGCCAGTGCGGTCGTATGACTTAATAATACAGTCCACATGTTTCGGTGCACCTCAGTGAATTACGAGTGTGTCCAGGTGTCACAGGACTTGCTTCACTTGCAGGCGCTCGACGGCATCAGGAATTTGTCCAGCGGCCTTGAAGAATTATTGGTCTTACAAAGCCGTGGCGTTGGGAGGCTTCCAAGACTTCAAGTTCCAAATGTTGTAGTGAAACTAAAAAAAAAACTACGCATGAAAGGAATGGTGGACGTTTCATAAGCTGAGAGTGACAGTACAACCTGCTGAGGCTTCTGTCTTTGTGGGACGTCGCCTAAAATAACCTGATGGATGTTGAGATTGATTTGCCAGATTTGTGAACAAGGCTATTTCAGAGCTAATCATTCTAGATAGGCTTGACTAAACTTCTTTCTTCTTAGCATTAGCCAATACATCACTACAGCTTGTCTGGACCGCAAAATCAGCAACCATCAGTCAGTGCATTACATATTTTGGTAAGTGAGTGCTGCACATATCTACATTTTGACCTTCAGCATTACATCTGAATGTTCTTTTGCGAAGCAATATCGGGTCGTCAATAGACCGTACAGATAATTACCAATGCATGCTTGGGTACAATTTTACAAATTGTGATCGATTTAACTGGGAGGCAGAGCATATTGAACCGAACCTGGCACATGGTTTGGATGGTCGACGTGTTAATGGAAGATCGGGCTTTTGATGAGTCTTTTCTATACCCTTCTGGGGATAATGCTAAGACTATTTTAGTTTTGTTGTTTGCTAGTTGGCAAGATCATTGAATCTCCTTGAAAGGTCCTTAGTCTTATCTCCGACATAACAACGTTCAGCATTTCTCCAGAGTCACTCACACAAACTGAACCGTTCGGACAGAGCTTATAATAGAACTGTATCAGAAACTGATTAGTTGCATATCATCATTTTCAAAGGCTCACATAGTCTTTAGGATGCCCGGAGTGAAATATCTTTAGTTTACTCGATCTCCGCCACCGACACAAAACCGTCAGGAATTGTGCCTAAGCCCAAGCAAGCGAGTTTTTGCACTCGGGCCACCTCCAATCATTCCATCCCGTGTCTGACAAGCGGTCGCCTTGGTATTGAAGGTACGCCTAAGATGGTGTGATGACGAGGACATTCGTGCTGCAACATTGAGTACGACGCGTACTGAAGTGTTTCTCAGCCTATCACAGCGCGTAACTTCATGACAGCAGTAAGAAATCTCATCTCGACAGCTTATAGTCGCGATCTTATTCTTTTCAAGAACTGAGTTGAAAACAGTCAACTTGACGCCATGTGCCAGGCTTGACACTTTCTGATTGCAGAGTTACCAGGCATAACTTGCCCCGAAAAGCACAGATCAGCATTAGGAGAGATCGACTTCTCTTAAATGGGGCTCCACAAATGTGTAGTGTACATTCAACAGGCAGTCTGGAAATGATCATAACCTCTGAGCTGATCAGCATTTCACCACCAGTACAAACGACCACAAAACGATTGTGGGCGGTGACTATAATTTCCATCTTAACTATATATAAAGCAGGAAGCTTGTGTGTCTGACCGACAAAGGCTTCGAAACTAAACGTCGCAGAGCTCTGAAACTTTCAACAAAAATCATTCTAAGATTTAGTTGCTGAATGTGACAATTTTTAAGTCGGTACGACATACGGTTCGGAAGTTACGAGCACTTTTTAAACGTCCTTAAGATGCAACTGAACAACATAGCCATCTCTCGGAGGACTAAGTTGTCTTTATACAACACTCAGATCCCATCTGTCCTACTCGCAAAGGAGGCAGAGACATGGATGCTATTGAAAGCAGATGAGGAAGCTTTTGGTCGTTTTGAGAGTAGAACTGTGCATGTTTGCATTGGTGGCGTCTGGAGCAGAAAATTCAACCACGAACTGAGCGAAACTACGAGCTGTATAGCGGCATGCAACTCGTTAAGCGTCATCGACAACAACGCTTAAGGTGTCCTGGCCATGTAGAAAATTGCACATCTCAGCTCAAGCCCAGATAGTCTTCAAATCCGAGCCATGTAGCAGAAGACATCTTCTATTGATATGATGCACGGAAGTGGAGTAGGACCTCCATCAAGTGGACCCACGTGGCGAAAGATCATACTTGCTGGAGAGTCTTTCTTGTTGAGTCGCAGACATACCGAGGACTGTTGCGCTAAACAAAGACTTAAATGTACGTATAATAAACGGCTAGACCCAAAATTAAACAATAATAATAATAATATTGGTGGGGCTACAGCCCGTAGGGGGCCAGGGCCTAGCTCCTCAGCAACCACTCGTGTTGTGCGTAACATTTTTTCTCTCACAAGTGGAAGGCACCTACAGTTTAATGCCGAATCCGAACGGCTTTGAGAAGCTTCTTTCTAGACTGGAAATACACTTTGAGCATTGTCAGTGACTCGAAAGAGGTGGGGTCGTGATAATTGTTTCGTCGCACAGAGCAGGAATCGAACCTACGACGTCGAGGTTGGGGTCGACGCACATACAAACAACGGCACGGGTCGCCACAAAATTAAACAAACATCCAGCAATTTCCCTCGATATCTTCTAAAATAAGTGGTTTGTGGTCTTCTTCAGTGTTTTTGGTCTTCTTCTTCTGCTTCTTGTGGCGCTACAGTCCGGGGTGAACCTGGGCCTCAGTCAACAATCCTCTCCAGCTGGCACGATCCTTAGTCAGCTGCCTCCAATTTCGCACTCCAAGTTGGTTGAGGTCCTTCTCCACTTGAGTGCGCCATCAGGTTCGTGGTCGTCCTCTATTGCGTTGTCCCACTGGTTTAAAACCCAACACATCAGAGGCAGCTTATCTGATGGCGTTTTGACGGTTCCACTGTTCGTCGATTGTTTCGTGTGGCTTTTTTTATACGTAGCCGAGGCTTGTTGCCGTCTCTGAACTAATTTGTGTTTTTTACGGTGGGAAAGTTAGCCCCACGCGAAACCCCCGATCCTGGAGGACCGGGTCCTGGGTTAAGCCCCCGGACAACGGGTCGCTGCATGCATTGGTTCACCTCTAAGCGGTTGCAGTAATGGCGCCAGAGGGCGCCGCGAGGAGGCTGTATGTTGACCTGTGCATTCACAGGGATCGTTGCTGGCATCTCGCCAAGTTGAGAGCAATCAACAACTTTGCCCTGGATGCACAGTCCTGTCATTATATTTTAATTTTATTTGTCCATTCCAGCAAATAGCAGACGTTGCTCTCAATAATCTTGAGAAACTAAAATATTTTGTACAACTACATTCCGAACCACCCGGTGAACCACAAGACCTACATTCGCCCATTTATACCATTCCACGTCCACATCGTTCCACTTGTGCAATGCACTTAAAGTGCGACAGAGCCAGCCACATCGATACGTCATACAAAACAAAGTATCTCCATCGCATCTTATGTCACACGTATTCTCGGCTAAAATGTCACTGGACTTCAACTTCAGTTTTGTTCAATTCAATTGTCGAGTCCCATAATTTCTATTTGCTTCCCCCGAAAAAAAAACTCCAACGAAAATCTCGGTGTATTTTTTGTTCACAATATAAAATGCGCTAAATCTCAAGTGAATCATCGTGTCCATTCGCGAATGCTGCATTAGATCGCGTCAAGAAAACATAACTTCCATCGCGTATAATTCGGAAAAACGTTCAATCATTTTGTTGTTTCATTTCTTTTCTGTCCGCTCTGTCCCACATAGAAAAAACACAGTGTAGAAAGTGCAAAACACCCAAAGAAAGCAAAGAAGAAAGAACGAAAGGCTAAAAAAAAACCAAATTTGTACAAGTCTTTTTTTTTTTGTTTAATTCATTCATACAACATATATTTTTTGCTTCCACCCTTTCGGAGAGCCAGCGAGAGCCACTTAAAGAAACGAAGGAAGAAGAAACAGAAAAATTCAAGTAAATTATCTATCTTTCCTTCTGAGTCTAGAAAATAGAAATTGAACCCAGGGTTTACGTTTAACTCGTTTTTATTTCCACTCCTCGACACTCAGGTGAGCAAATTTTTTCTACCAATTTCTCTCCTCTTCCGTGCTATGTTTGATAGAAGTTTCTATTTTTTTTTTGCCACATTTTGTGTAACCTTTTGTGCAAAGGATAGGCAGTTAAAACGCAGAAAAATAAAACGAAAAAATAAGCAGCTTCCTGTTTTCAATCTGATTAGCGTACATTACTTGCTGCTGCTGCTGCTGCTGTTGGTGGTGCTGCCTCAGTGTGTAATTGTTGTGTGGAATAGAATATATGAAATAATCGCACCTGCCGTGCCGTTGTGCAGTGCATGTTGTTGCTTCATTTCTCCAGCCGTTGCATATTTCGTAGTTGAGCGAGCCAAAAAAAAAAAAGAAAGGAAATCAAAAATCATGCTTCATTCTTGTTGTTGTTGTTGTCTTATGTGTTGTGTATTCCACAGGGTCAGTGTAGCGCAAACTACGTTAGTGCTGAGCTCTCAATGGAGTGTCTCCTACATACGTATGTGTCATATCTAGAATCTCTAGTCTCGCTATTTAGTTAGTCATTGGCTTCGGCTTTGAGTGTGTTTATCTCGCGCAAATTGTTTGCTTATCACAAAAAGTTTTCCTTCGCCTTGTTTTCGTTGATTGTTTGTGTAAACTTTTTGTCTTTGTTCCAAATGTCGCATAGAATAAGAGGTGAGCTTGGTTTTTTTTTGTAAGAGCCCTGTGAACACCGATTGATGTTTTAATTGATTCATTGCTTGTGCTCCGATGGAAATCTTGGAATGTCAGTTGCCTGCTTGGAGGCCAAGGTCAAGTTTAAAAATAAATTAAATACATACGATTTCCATTAACACCTTCTAGTGGTACGGCCGGCAAATGATGAATCATATGATCGGCGTTGTGGCGGACGTTTCTAGGAAGAATAAACTTCATACTCGTTCATTGCAAGTGGCTCTAACGGGTGGTGTGCAATATCGAAACCGCGATTGTTGTTCGACGAACTGAATGTCATACGGAAATTTCACTGTCTTGTGCTTTAATCAACGCCAACAAATTACGTAATGATCTGAGATCTTCGCTCCAATGGTCAACAAAATTTAGCATAAATTTATGCTGCATTTTGTGTGTAAGTTCACACGCACATTTTTAGCCGGCGTGTTAAACAAACAGAGAACAGAGACGTGCATGTCGCTGCTGGCGAAATGGGTTTTTCTTGACAATTCAAAGTTTAAATGGTTTATGGCATAAGCTTTGTCAGCTATGTGGCAACACTTGGCAATGGGAAGCCCTTAACTTTCAATAGAGCTCATTCGAAAATGTTTCACGACAAATAAGTACCGTGGTTGTGCCTCAGATAGTGTAATGTTTATCAGTTTCAGTTGATTACAGTAGCGACTGGAAAGATTGTTGATGTCATTCAAAGAAACAAGCTTTCAATCGATGGAGGTTTACGTCGAGACATCGGGAAATTTAGGAAATTTCCTCCGCGTCACAGTGATGTGTTTTATTCATAAGGTGATGTGTCTGCCGCGACAAGGCGAACTGAACCCCGTTCTGAATGGAAACTTTGTGGCGCGTTAATTTGTTCTATCATAAGTAGATGATACCTTCAGTTTTACGCCGACTCTGAAGGGCGAAGTTTACTTACTTACATAAGACGAAGGCACAGTCAGAGGTGGACCCGGGTCTCAATCAGCCAGCCAACACGCATTTCCAGCCAACTTCTTCTCTTGTTAGTTGCTTCCAGTTTTCGCGCATGGACGCTTGAGGTCCCTTTCCACTTGCGTACGCCAACTGAGTCTCGGTCTTCCTCTACTGCGCCGTCTTTCGGAAGTGGTTTAGAAGTCTTTTCGCACCGGAACGTTGGTTTCCATTCGCTGTGCATGACCCAGCCATCTCAATCGTTGAATCTTCACTCTTCTGGCTCTTACAGTTCGTCGTTACATATCCTCCTCCTCCCACATTCTATGCAGACGAGACTAAAGACCCCCATTGAAGCAATTAAGAGCACCTTCGTTTGCTTTTGACAGAGCTCATACCTCTGTGGCATATACCACGCCAGGCACGATTAAGATCTCATAGAGGATCACTTTGGTTGTTCGAGAGAGCTTTCTTAGAAGCAAGCAGCGATTGGCTAGAGTTGTTCTCCGCTTGATTTCAGGGCTGGTGCTGTTGTCTGAGTTTGTAGTCGTAGCTTTTGACTACCACAATCGAATCACAAAGAACAACCAACGTGGTCTGAGTGTGACGGCGATGTCGCTAACAGCCCAAATGACTGTGACGTACTGTCCGAGACGTCAGGGTCATGTGTTCTTTCGTGTTGACACAATACATTTGGTCTTGCCATTCCGCTAAACCCGTCTTCGCATGACAAGCGCCATTGTCATCACGCTGCGTTGTTCCTATAATGCTAATGTCGTCGGTATACGCAGGCGCTGGAGGGAAAGACTTTTCCTTTTGTTTTAGCGTTCCTTCAAAAATGTCTTGTCTAAATCCTCTTTTGATATCAAGCTCTTTTTCCGATCTTCATGGAGCGGCGTACATTCTCCATCGTCATCCTGCACAAACGGCCGAGTTTGGTAGGCATGCCCAGACATAGGTTGTCTCTATAGATTAAAATCGATGGGAAGGGTACCTAAGGTGGTTTGTGCCGATTTGTTGCTCCTCGGATGGTCGATTTTTCTGGCCTAAAGCCACAGGGGTACTTATCGACCAGATTGTTGACAAACGACTTTAAGCGTTTACACAGTATGGCAGATAGGGTCTTATTTTATACAGAAGTCTGATATATCTGTAGCTGGCGCAGTGCAGGGGGTCTCCTTTTTTGTGGATCGAACGAAATTTGGAAAGCTGTTTTATGCAAGCATTGCTTTCAAGCATTGCCAGTGCCGTGAGTTCTGAAAGCCAAGATGTAAGAATATACAATCGCTTTAAGCCAACAGGATCATAGCTGCATGCAGGTTCAGAGAAGGAGTTGGTTTCCAGCTAGAGTGCGTCATCATTGCTGCTCCGATATCCCGCAGGCTCTGTGTGATAGACTCTTGTCTCTACATGGCTCCTCCGCCATAGACGCCTGGCTAGATTCCCCTCACTGGATAGCAAGTACAGTTGGTAGTGGAATGTACAAATTAGACCAAAGACCTCAGCACTCAGAACTTTTCTCTCGAAGAGAACTGCGCTGTACAGTGATTCGTGTTTCTGCTTTGTAAAGACAACTAAACAAGGAACAGTGGTTCTTCTTCTTTGGTTGGCGCTACAGTCCGGATGGACCTGGGCCTCAACCAACATGCCTCTCCATCTAGCACGGTCTTGAGCTAGTTGCTTCCAGTCACTCACGTTCAACTTATTTAGGTCCCCTTCTAGCTGTGTGCGCCACCGTAGACGTGGTCTTCCTTTACCGCTTTGTCCCTCGGGGTTGGAGTCGAAGACTTGCATTGGTGTCCATTCGCTCTACGTGTTTTAGCCATCTGAGACGAGAGATTCGAACTCGTTTGACCAGGTCGATGTCGCTGTACAGCCCGTGCTGTTCGTCGCTCAGTCTCCTCCTCCAAACACCATCCGTACATACGGGACCGAAGATAATTCGATGGACTTTTCTCTCGAAGCGCACAAGAATATCCTTGTCCGCTTAAGTTAGAGTCCATGCTTCTGCACCATACAGCAGGACTGGCACTTTCAGGGTGTTGTATAGCGATATCTTGGTTCTTCGAGAGATGGACTTTATTCCTCAGTGGCTTACCGAGTGCGAAAATGCAGCGGTTGGCCAACGTGACCCTCCGTTTTATCTCCGTAGTAGTTTGTATTTATGGTATAGTACTTTTTTTTATTTTTTGCGCGTGCTCAAGGTGTTATTAATACCTTTAATTGTCCGGGGTCAAGACACAGCACGGGTCAAAGGTATAGAGGGAGAGAGAGAGATAGAGGAGGTACCTGTGAACATTGGTTTAAAACATCTGCGGATTGTAATCTATGGAGAATATTGAGCTGGAAAGAGCATTCCATATTCGTGTGGTGCGGCTAAAAAACGAGTCTCTAAATTTCACTGTGCGTCCGAAAGCAGGCTTAAGGGTAAACTGATGTGCATTCCTGGCGAGACGTGTATTGTGGGTGAATTCAAGGAGAGGAGGAATGCAGTTGGCTAGGTCACTTGAGCATCGTTTGTTAAAATAACGATAAAACACGGACAAAGAAGGCACAGTACGTCGATGTTCAAGCGAGTCTAATGAACCCGCGATATCGTTGCCTCCTATAAGTTTTATCGCTCGCTTTTGGATTCTATCTAGTAGGTGCAGGGTGGTCTTGGGGGCACCAGACCAGATATGAGCGTTATACTCAAGCTTAGGGCGAATATACGCCTTATAGATTAAAGCCAAATCAGAGGGAGTGCAGTATTTCTTGCATCGATTAAGGAAACCTAAACATTTCGCAGCATTTTTGGCGACATCGAATATATGATCGTTTCAACTAAGTGTTGTGTTGATGCACATACCGAGGATGGAAAGTTTTCCGGTTTCGTCGATACAAGCGCCATTCGTGGATAATGGCTGATTATCAGGGGTTCGCTTTAGAGACAGCAGAATGCTTTGAGTTTTGGAGGCATTGAATTCCACTCTGTTGTTCTTACCACAGTTAATTATGCTGTCCAAATCGGAATTCAATGTGCTTGACAAACGCTGCCGTTCCAATAGTACGTCCGAAGGGCAGGGTTGTGAATTTTGGAACGAATATGAAAAGCTGAGGGTACTGTCATCAGCGAAGGAGTGGATTGGATTAGAAGTGGCAGACAGGAGATCATTTATAAAAATGAGAAAGAGTGTCGGAGACAGAACAGAGCCTTGGGGGACACCAGCATTTGTTTTGTGAATATCAGACTTGAACCCACTTGAAAGGTAGTTTCTAATCCACAGAAGCAGAGACTCGATGGCGCACTCAAGTGGAGAAGGACCTCAACTTGGAGTGCGAAATTGGAGGCAGCTGGCTAAAGATCGTGCCAGCTGGAGAGGATTGTTGACCGAGGCCCAGGTTCACCCCGGACTGTAGCGCCACAAGAAGAAGAAGAAGAGACTCGTCAACACCATAATCCCGCATTTTCGACAAAGGACCTCGATGCCAAACTCTGTCAAATGCTTTAGAAATATCAAGCGCAACTATCTTGCTTTCGCCTGCATTGTGCAAAGATTGGTTCCACTTTTCGGTGAGATAAGCTATCAAATCACCAGTGGACCTGTTGCTGCGGAAGCCATACTGTCGGTCATTAGGAAGCTTCCGCGATTGAAGATATTTCAAAAGCTGACGATTTATCAGCGTTTCCATGACGTAAGAAAGAAGGGACGTAAGTGCTACGAGGTGGGTGACGAAGATTCGCCTTTTTTAGGGATGGCCTGGACAAATGCTGTTTTCCATCTTCTCGGAAAGGGACCTGAAGAGTAGGATAGATGAAAAAGCTTACGCAGTGGTTTTGCAAGCGAAGCAGAACACCTCTTCAGAAGTATTGGGAGCCTAGGTAGACAATGTCTTGCACAAAGTAGACTCTGTATAACTCTCTCTATAAATACTGTCACACGCGGCCTTGAAGTCGATGAACAGGTGGTGTGTATCAAATTGAAACCCCTGTGTCTTTTCCAAGACCTGGCGTAATGTGAATATTTGGTCAATAGTGGATTTCGCTGGCTTGAACCCGCACTGATATTGACCAGTCAGGCTGTCAACGTAGGCAGAAAATAGCTTACAGGATATATTTAGGAGACTTATAATAATAAGCCTAGCTTCTCAGCAACCACTCGTGTTGTGCGTGCTATTGTTCTCTCACGATCGGAAGAGACCTACAGTTTTATGCCGACTCCGAACGGCCAAGTTTGAGAAGCTTTCTCTAGACAGGAAATACTCTTTGAGCATTGTTAGTGACTCGAAAGAGGTGGGTCGTGAAACTTATTTTTGTCGCTCAGAGGTGGATTCGAACCTGCGACGTCGAGGATGGGGTCGACGCACACACCCACAACGCCACGGGCCACCACATTTAGAAAACTTATCCCTTTATAATTGGCACAGTTTAGGGGATCTCCTTTCTTTAGGAAGGAACAGGGGTTGGCTGTCAATAAAAATGGTGCGAGATATGCGAAGTCACGAACTACGTCTAAGTTAGGGCTACACATAAGGCAATGGGCCTAAGCTGGTCCAGCAGTAGTCAGCCACTTCCAGTGCTACACATTTTTACGGTCTGTCCAATATGCGGAGGTGGTTTATCCTTTGTAGATGAAAGCATATGCTTTGCTCTTCTTGTTTACGCATCGTTCCACTTGCTCACTGTTCATCAGTCGTTTCCGTGGAAGTGACAAGAAATAACTGATCGGATTTCTGGATATCGTGTCCCTAGAGTTGTCGGATGAGTCTTGCCACGATACTTTCAAAAACGTTGTTGAATAAGTCAAACAAAAGCGCGTTGGCTTGAGCTCGATACCAAACTTAATGGAGCACAGCCAGAACATCCGGCACAGCGAGACTCTGTCATATGTCACATGCGGCCTTGAAATCCACTATCGTCGCATGTACGGAGAACATAATAAAGCCACACCCAAGCCCATGACTCCGGCGCATTTATTGAAATGACATATCTGCCAACGAGATGAGTAAGCATTTCAACATTCACGCCATGCAGGTGCCTGAACACATTTCAGGCATGTTCTCAGTTCGTTGAACTCGAACTGGAGCTCGCCATGGTGCGACGTTTTCGTTCTTCCCCAATCTCTAGCTGTACAACTAAAAATGGATTAAAGCTTGATATTTTTATACCAAGTATCGTTTGGTTTTCAATCAGATACACGAAAGCTCCCGAAGAAAACGTTCCTCTCCAGTCATCTAATCTCGAAAACCACTCGTTTTGACGTGCATTCGTGAATATAAAAAAAGTAAATTACCATCAATTGCCCCCCTTGTCTCTCTCCAGTCCTTCGATGGTCATTACCTTGTGGATATCAACGGCAGATTACACCGAAAAAGCTCTTTCTCGAATGACGCTCAAGCAAAAGATAATAATTTCAAAATAAAACGAACATTGTTTTGCTAACACATTGATAAGACAAGAAAATCAACAGTGATTGTGAGAAATACGCCACAAGTTGAGGGATTTAAAGCGAAATGCTCGAGAGTGAGTCGTAATCGCCATGCTCCAGACATTTACTTGACGAATGCTTTTCCGTTTGCCGAACGTCGCCTTTTATTAGAAATTCAAATTTGACCTCGGGAATGCTTAAAATCGAGGTCACCAGCGCACGATGGTCTTTGTTTTGGTGATCTTCTCGCGAAGTAAATTTCTTTTGTTGCGATCAAGCTGTGCGATGAAGTGTCACTGTCCAGACGGAGCACGGCAAAGGATGAATGTATTCTTCGTCTGTTTCCTCACTTAAAATTTTGCAAGGTCAATGTTCGTTATTGTGTTTTGCTGAATGAAGAGTGTTTTAAGTGTGAGGAGAGAGGAAATGAAAGAATACGAATGAGATGATGGCGGTGTTTGTGGATGGCATTGTTTTTCGAGAATGTTTTTGTTTTTTGAATGCGTGCTGTTCAAACATCTTGTGTTATGAATTGGATTTTCCATTGCGTGTGCATATGGCCTGAAGAGCGATGGTTCTTTGGTGCACATTCCATCTGCGACAGCTGCACTTTCTCCTTTGCAATGATTGCGAGGAGAAGAACTATTCTGATAACATGGTGCTCACTCTTGATAGTAGCAAGACTTCTGTTTCAAATATGATTTTTCTTTGAAAGAGTGATGTTTCATGCATTGTTTTCTTTGTTTTGTTTGGTTTGACCTACAGTCCAAGGTGGACCTGGGTACCAACCAACATGCCCCTCCATGTAGCACGGTCTTGTTCTAGTTCCAGTCACGCATGTTCAACTGATTGAGGTTCTTTTTAAGCTGCGCGCCCCACCGGAGGAGGTCTCTTTGGTTAGAGCCGAACATTTTCAGGGCCGTAGCATTGTCTATTCGTTCTACGTGACCTAGGCGTCTGAGATGAGACACTCCGCCTCGTTTGATCAGATCGATGTCGGTGAACAGCTCGTACTGTTCCTCGTTGAGTCTCTTCCTCCAAATTAGAGTTCGACCGAACATTCGGCTTCGGCCACCTTAGGCAAAAACTGGATTTCGGTGAGACTCTTCTCCTAACACCGTCAATACATACGGGACCAACGATAATTGGAAGAACTTTTCCTTTCAAAGCGACCAGGAATTTCCTCGCCCGCTTTAGTTCCATGTATCCATGTTTTTGCATCATACAGTAAGACTGGGACTATCAATGTCTTATATAGGGATATCTTTTTTCTTCGAGAGAGGGTTTTATTCCTCAATGGCCTTGCAAGCCCAAAACCACAGCGATTAGAAGACGTGACGATCTTTCCTTTTATCTCCGCGGTGCCGGCAATGCTTTTGTTTATTTCAGAGCCTAGGTAGACAAAGTCTTTCATCACTTCGAAGTAATAGCTGTCTATAGTGACGCTCTGTCCAAGACGTCGGTGTTGGTGGACCTTTTTCTTAAACAGCAGGTACTTTGTCTTAGCCTCATTGAGAGCTTCATGCTTACACGCCCTGAAAGCCCGTTGTTCTCTTGCGATGACATACGTTGTTTTAATGTCCCTTTGCGGAATTCTCTTAGAATCCAAGCTTGCTTAGCGAACTCCTTGGTACTGAACGAGACTAGTTATGGAAAATTTGAAATTTGTTTTGATTCCCTTCTTCTTTGTGACCTGGAAACAAGCTTCTCCAGTTGACACGACCTCTAGTCAGCTCCTTCTCTACTTATGTGCGTCAACAAAGATGCGTGCGGTTGTCCGACAGACTCAGCATCGAAACTTCGACTTAGCCTTAAGTAGAACGAATTCAAGAACATATGAATTTGGATCCTCGTTTTGAGTGGCAGCCACACTACTAATGTGGAACTGCTCTTTGCTCGTCTCACTTAGCCATGCGCGTTTGGTATTAGCTCATGTCTATTATATTAAAAGCAATCGGAACTCCTATTCCACTACAACGGATTCCACAAATCCTTCTGATGTCAGTTCATCTGCTTATTTCGCAATTGCGAACTTAAATTCCTTAATTCCTTGTCGAAAGCATCTGGCTCTGGTCAGAGTGATGCTCCTACAAAAATCGGATTTACATTCTCCTGTTAATTTCTTTTTCCAGATGTATACCAATACATTTTTTCAAAAACTTTGTTCTCTGTTTTGAATTCCATCAGAAACTCCCAGCAAATTCCTCGCCTCCGAAACATAACACGGTACTTACTCATTTCGAGTATTTCGATATAAATATTCAGAAGAATCAAGACCAAATGATGTTACATCAAACCGCGCAACTCAAAGCCCAATGAATTAAACCTACCTACGGCCGTGGTTTGTGCGTTGATTCCTATACACTTGGAGTTGCCGTATCCAGGTTTGATTCCCGCTACGACCGACATCATTTTCACAGCCCCACGTTTCTAAAGCCACTGACAAAGTGAAAAAGTTTCTCAAACTTGGCTATTCAGGTCGGCATAAAACTGTAGGTCCCTTCCACACGTGAAAGAACAATTGCAACATGAGTGGTTGCTGAGAAGCTAGTCCCTGGTAACTGGGACACTTTTATGATATTGTCCCACATTCAAAGAAAGAAATCATATATTGTACCAATGTTACCACTGTTGAGCTCTTGCTTGCAACTACCGATGATTCAAATGTGGACAACTTTTTTTCCAGTATCTGATGCAGTCTACTGGCAATTGTGAAAATGTTAGAAAGCACTACCAAGTGTGTGGTTTGGAGCAAAATCCCAGCTTTGCAATTTTAGTAGTAGTATCCTGTGTGGCACTGCAGCTCCTTTTGGACTTCGGCATGGACTTTGTAACGACGTTTCGTATCGTGAGTGCTAAATGATGTACGGTTATTATTGATTAATATAATATAATAATAATATGTGTTGCGCTACAGCCCGTAGGGGGCCAGGGCCTAGCTTCTCAGCAACCACTCGTGCTGTGCGTGCTACTGTTCTCTCACGAGTGGAACGGACATACAGTTTAATGCCGAATCCGAACGGCTTTGTTTGAGAAGCTTTCTCTAGACAGGAAAATACTCTTTGAGCATTGTCAGTGACTCAAAAGAGGTAGGGTCGTGAAAATTGTTTTCGTCGCACAGAGCAGGAATCGAACCTACGACGTCGAGGTTGGGATCGACGCACGTACCCACAACGCCACGGGCCACCTTCTTCTTCTTGATTGGCGCTACAGTCCGGGGTGGACCTGGGCCTCAACCAACATGCCTCTCCAGCCAGTACGATCTTTCGCCAGCTGCCTCCAGTTGCGCACACCAAGTTGGTTGAGGTCCTTTTCAACTTGTGTGCGCCATCTAGTGCGAGGACGTCCTCTGTTTCGCTGTCCCAATGGCTCGGTGTCGAAGACTCTTCTGGCCGGAGCTGTGGTGTCCATTCGCTCTACATGACCTAGCCATCTTAAGCGTTGGATCCGAAGACGCTTAACTAGGTGCATGCCGCTGTACAGCCCGTATAGTTCGTGGTTGAACCTTCTCCTCCAAACGCCATCAACGCAAACAGGACCAAAGATCGGGCCACGGGTCACCTATATATTAATTAAAGGAGCTTATTCTTAAGTCTTACACAGTGGAATCTCCCTAAGTCGAATTTCTCATTCTCAAATTTTTCGTTGGTCAGTTTTTGGCATCCTGTTCAGTTTTCCAGACAAAAAATCGCCCTCTAACTCGAACTAAATTTGATTTTTTGTGAAAATTCGATTTAGTGTGGGCTGTCCACTGCTTTTTCTGTCACCATTTCCAGTGACTGACCACAGACTTAAGGAGTCGTTTTCGTGTAGACATCAAAGATCCATGAATAACCACAGTTCGTAGCATACAGGGGCCCGTATTGTTGAAACCAAAGTTTTGCCATGTGAAGGCCATTTATTCGGCGAACCAAAAAAAGACTAGCCTGAATATGGGCCACAGGTGCTCATAAAACAGTGAAGTTTTGTTGGTGAAACATCGTTTTCTTCTTTACTCCAGATTAGGTCAGGTTGTTGTAGAAGCTAAGGCACCACGGGAAAGGGCCACTCGAAGTATTGTTGTGGAGTAGACTAGGTCGATTTTGTTTATAGAAATAATTTCCGTTGATGATCATGCATAATAGAGACATGGACTTTGTCAAAAGCGGATGAAGCTGCTCTTGGTTGCTTCGAGAGGAAAATTCTTCGTGTGATTTTCGGTCCCGTCTGCATAGATTGTGAGTGGAAGGGGAGATATAACGACGAACTATACGGGTTGTTCAGCGACAACCAACGATTGAGATAGCTAGGTCATGTAGATGGCTAGGTCATGTAGAGCGGATGGAAACCAATGCTCCGGCCCGAAAAGTCTTCGAATCCACCCTCGAGGCACGGCGCAGTAGAGGAAGACCGCGACTCAGGTGGCACACGCAAGTGGAAAGGGACCTCAAGCAACTATGCGTGCGAAACTGGAGACAGCTAGCTAAAAATCGAGCTGGCTGGAGACGCTTGTTGGTTGAAGCCCAGGTCCAACCAGGACTGTAGCGCCATCATGAATATATTTCCCAAAGGATCCCTGATTCATTCTGTCAACCAACTTTGCGTGCGAAACTGGAGACAGCTAGCTAAAGATCGAGCTGGCTGGAGACACTTGTTGGTTGAGACCTCTGATGTATTATGTCATGAATTTATATAACCTGCGAGCATCTGAACTGTAAAGAAAAAGGGCGTTTCGATTCGAAAATAAAGAAATGAAATACTTACATCCACTTTGCTGTTTCGTTCTTGCTTACTTACCGCAAATAACCCCATGAACTAGCGTAAAACGTGTGAGCAGGAGTGGGAGTGAATTTCAACCCGGAAATTGCGTGAATTTACTACAGCGGAACTACCCCGTTTCTTCCCTGGTTCGCTGCTTACACTATTTTTTCGCTATCCCACATGTGTCATTTGAAAGGAGGTGATAGCTGTGGGAATAAACTTGAGGAAAAAACGATCAGTTCCCTTGGGTCGTTGTGTTTAGCATGGATATGGGTTAAGTGAATTGAGGTGAATGATGAAATAAAATAAATATAATCGGCTTCAACTGATTTAGGCTTTCCTTCAGAAGATGTCTCATTTCTATTTCCCACCTTCCTGCCTATACCCCAGGTTTTAGAAAGCTACTAAATTCATAAATTGGCTGCTCCAATTCATATGCATGACCTATTCTTTAAAAGCGGTGATTGATGATGTGTTCGCCAGCCTTCCAGAAATGAAGCCTTCGCAATACATTCTAATTTCACGTAACTGCCAACTTGCTTGCAGCCACTTTTTGATTGTCAAACTTGCTAACTGACGCAATGCGTTGTTGGTTTTCGCTTCCACGTGAGTCGTCTGTGTTGCCGGCAACGTGAGCGGTTGCGCGAATTTCACCCCCTCCACGCCAGTAATCTTTGACACAGCAAAAGCAGAGATGAGTAAGTGAACGAATCATTTGCTGCCACACTGTATCCATTAGGATCCTAACTCAATAAGTGGCTTACCATTAACAGCGTTTCTTTTCTCTCTCTCCTCTTTGGGACACCTTTCTAAATATAACTAATCTCATTAAGTTGCCTTCAAGAACAACTACCGGTGGTTCGGCAACTTCTTGGTTTGTTTTAATATTTAACGGTATTTTCGTTCGTTGTTGTGTGCCCCGTAATTAACAATTTACCCGGCAGACTCGTGCTCTCCCTAGTTTGTTTATTGTCTTGCATGGCATCGATTAAAAGAGACGCAAAATTCGTAGAAAGTACACAAATACGAGAACAGAGTGAAGGAGAAAATAGCCAAGTGACGTGTTGTGGAAGCTATAAACAATTGAGTATCAAAGAGTGTATCGGCACGAAGGTGCTTGTGTCTGTGCGTTCTTGGTTTGCTGTTTCTTTTCTTTTCACTCTTCTTTCAGTCCGAGCACGGAGTCTGGAGTGTGCATGAATGTACAATGAAGTGTATGTACATAAGGGGAGCTTTTGTTGTGTCACAAGACGATGGTTGGCTGCTATTCAACTTTTTATCCGTACTCGACGAGTGCACTTGGCGGATGGTGGGGGGCTTGCTGTTGTGATTGAAAATTATCTCCGAAGGAAGCTTCAAGTTGACATTAATTAACGTGATCTCAGGTGACGATGGCTTGTCAACAAATCGGTGGAACGACACGGTATCCATCAAAGTTTGGAGTTGTCAACCAGAACACAACTGACAGTCAAGACCGTTTGCCGGTTGTTTCCCAGCAGCAGCAGTCGGGTCATAAAAAAGAAGCACTTTTCATAATCATCTCAAAGTTATGTGCAGTTTGTGGTAAAAAAAAACACTCCAAACAAAATGCCTCGATGGACAAAAGCAGACCACTATTACCGGCAACCGTTTGACGTGATGACATTCGATTAAAGATTAATTTGTCAAATGAAGCGAACAAACAAATTTTATTCAAAATACTTTCGAGGCGCTCACACGCTAATGGCACTCCATGCGTGAGGAGGGGCACACTCAGCGGAGGCGCCGCTTCGGCAGTGTTTTTGTTTTTATTTGGCAACATCCTTGAACTGACACCGAATGTCTGTATTTGGCACACAAGGATGATGAAGGTGAACGATGGTGGAATCAACAATTCACTCGGTTGCCGCTTTAGAGCTTGTGTTGGACGTGCGTGTTCAAATGCTGCGCAGTTAACCGAAGTGGCCTTGGGACGAAAATAGTGGTAATCTGTTGTCCGTTGGTTTATTGACATGTTGATTTCAATTGCCGAGGGACTCGGTGCTGAGGCCTTCAAGTGGAATTTGTTAATTAAAAGCTAGGCAGGGTTTCCTTTTTGTTACATAGCACAAGTGGTCGGTTCATTTGAAGCTGAGGACCCTTTTCGTTCGGAATCCGGTGTGGTTATTATGAAATTCGGATGATTTCTGGGATATGCCATTTGTGGGGCGCATTAATGAATTAGCTAATATTTTATGACTCCATCGTTTTAAGGGGATGACACGACGGACACATCACCAGCTTCGATCTGTAGATGTTATCACGACTATTATTAGAATAGTTGACTAGTGATATCGAGCTATGACGAGTCTATGAAATGCCTAGACGTTGAACTTTGTTTTTTGTGTTGTGCTGTGAAATAATTGAGCTCGCAGTCAAGTTAACAAGCTTCGAATTATCGGAGTATTTATTCATATCGCTTTTACGTCATTTTGTTATGAATAAAGTCTCATTGAAAATCATTGCTGCATCACTGGATCAGCGACGAGACACACTTGTGATTGAATGAACGTCGTAATGCATAAATTTGCCAGATTTGCATCGAAGAAAACCAACCAAGAAAACCAGTTTCTAATAAAGATGGCACTCCACTCAAAATATAACAGTCTGGTAGGCCTTTAGAACACTAGAGGCACGATCTTCCAGAAGTCCGTGCAATGACATTGACGTGATTGCCAGAACTCAGCGAGCCCTCAGAGAGGCTTTTGCTAACATTGAGACGGAAAGCGGCTCGAAAATGGGTCTGGCGGTGAATGAGGGCAAAACGAAGTACATGCTGTCCCCAAAAAAGGACATACAACATCGACGTCTTGGACAGAGCGTCACAATGGCCAGCTATAACTTCGAGATAGTCAAGGACTTCACTTACCTCGGCTCCGGAGTAAACTGTACTAACATCATGAGTACCGAGATCAAGCGTAGGATAACTCTTGCCAACCGCTGTTTCTTCGGGCTCAAGAGGCAATTGAGTAATAGAGCCCTCTCTCGAAGAACCAGGTTGACTCTATACAAGACACTGATCATCCCAGTCTTGCTATACGGCGCGGAGGCATGGACAATCTCGAAAGCGGATGAAGAAGTCCTTGGTCTCTTTGAGAGAAAAGTTCTACGTGCGATCTTCGGTCCTGTTTGCGTTGACGGGATCTGAAGGAGAAGATTCAACCACGAACAGTACGGGCTGTGCAGCGACATGAGCCTAGTTAGGCGTCTACGGATCCAACGCCTACGGTGGCTAGGTCATGTAGAGCGAATGGACACCACAGGTCCAGCCCGAAGAATCTTCGAATTCGAACCTGTCGGGCAACGCAACAGAGGACGGCCGCGTTTAAGGTGACGCACCCAAGTGGAGAAGGACCTCAACCAACTTGGTGCGCGAAACTGGAGACACCTAGCCAGAGATCGCTAGTTGTCAGTTGGTTGAGGCCCAGGTCCACCCCAGACTGTAGCGCCACACAAAGAAAAAGAAGAAGAAGGTAGGCCTTTCGGTTTGATAGAACCTTTGTTCAAATATAAGCCCGTTCACAGCTTTTGACCACACCGGATGGGCCAGGATGGCGACTTGTTGAATGACGAATGAGACGAATGACGTTAGAGCGGTTCCTAGCTCGAATTCCAGTAAGCCATAGCTAGTAGGTACGGTTTATACGGTCTGGTCCAGTCACCATTTGGAGCTGCGATCAAATTAAAAGTGCTACCACTGGAGTTGTCGATCAGTAGTTGTAGTCTGACTATGAGTGTCACAATGATCTAAGTTTGATGGCGATTCGCTCGCAGCTCACTTGTGTAACCTAACATGGCGACCAGAAAAAAACAAAGGAAATACAATTAAGTCAAACAACAACGGGATGAGATATAAAATAGATTCTGGCTTTATTTTAAAGCTACCATTATATTGAAATCCCAGTATTCGCAGTCTCGGCATACGCGGCATCGCTTTGGTATACGCTATTTCGAACTTCTTTCCACCTACACGGTGCTTACACGCGGTTCATCTTGTGTTAAAAAATAAAATAATGAACAAATTAGGTGTTGTATTTATTTTCATGTTCATATGCCCGTCAAATTTGAGTGCATTTTCATATTTTTCTGTTCTGGTCGATTTTGTGTGTTACTACTAGTTGTGACCATTTTTCTTTTTCATACAGTTTCTAGTCTGAACATTCGCGGTTTTTTTTTTACGAACGCATCCCTCGCGCATGCAGCGGGATTGCTGTATGTTAGAACAGCACATCATTCAAATGTCTGTTTTGGGCTCATTGGCAGTTGTTAAAGAGGTCGGTCTATTTTTTATTATTCAGGTCAATATGTGTGGCTGAAGCGTGTGCAATATTGCCTCTAAGCTTGTCCAAAAGGGTTGAATTGCTTGTGTGGACTTAGAAGTTGTCTAATAAACTAATCGAGTGTTGCTAAGTCACGCAGTTCATCCCGGTCGTCAAATTCGTCCTTCACAACATTGAGCGTTGTATCTCTTGTAGGTAATTTAGATCCATCTTGGTTGACTCTAAGGATCATCTCGACCTCGGGCCACAGAAAATCTGTTATAATGGCTCTATACCTGGGATCATAGATAGTATGGATGATTGATGAATCCGACGCACTAACCGCACCGAAAAGTCCATCTTTGCTAAAGAATGAATCGTTTTCGTTACGCGGCTTGTGATCGCTCTAATTATGAGAATTAGTCTTGTTGATAAAAGCCTTAGCTAAAAAAGGGTATCTCCCGAAAAAATGATTCGCCAAAAAATCTTACCATAAAATCCAGCCTCCACTTATCGATTTGGCGTCTTTTTTGGTCGTCCGGCATACATTTTTTCGTCAGCACATTGTAGTCCCAAATTTAACACTAAAATACGCCATTTGGCAGTTTTACTGAAGTCTGACTGGCATCACAATTCAGTAGGCATTAGCAAAAGACAAAATGACACAAATTCATAGTCACCTCATTAATAGTGCCTAAAGTCAACTTTAGTTATAACTGGCTCTAAATCAAAAAGACGCCTTTAACTTTTTGTTATTTATAGATGTGAAAGAGTTTTTGTGAAGTTACTGAATGAGCCCAAATGTTTTTCTATTTTACTCTACTCTAAATTACGTATGAATTTGCTCCAATTTTTACATTGCCGCCAGTTCAATATATAGTATGTGACACAAAACATGATGAAATGGCAAAACCTACTGAATATCTTGACAGCTTGTTATCACTGGAAGATGTAAGCCCGTGTACATAGTTTGAAGTAATTACTCAAGCGTTTGATTACGTATGTAGTGTTGCACAAATTCTAAGTGAACATGTTAATGTAATAACATTTAGTTAACAATACGAACTGTCAAACGCACGGATTTACAGAGGGTCATCATTTTTAAATTATTTCGTATCAAAGGTAGCCGTGTCATTAGACAAATTGCTTCAAGCCCCTAGAGAGATATTTCAGTAACTGGAGGCATTGTTGGCAAATCTCCATTTGCTTTCTCTTGTGCCATCTTTAGCAACATCGCCATCATCGCAATTATCGGGATGTCAGAGCCTCCTGTCGCCCACATAAGATGTGTGCTAAGATAAGCGACTGTTTGGTTAAGGGACAATCCAGGCAGTTACGGGATGTCATCGAGCACCTGAACACATGAAATCTCTCTTTAATATCACGTTGTTATTTATCCAAGCCATTTTATCGCTATTTCGACTTGAAAATTTATGGTTTATGGTAAACTCGACGTCATGCGAACCAATTCTGCCAAAGACCCACCCCTCCAACCCTCTTACATTGCAAAGATGTCTGGAGCTATGAAAAGTCTTCACATTTTTAGTTAGTTTTTAATTTAAAATGTTTGCTTTGCACGGTAGTGCGTACGGGTTTCATAGGATCGATTTTCCTAGATCGCATTAAAAGTTCATTTACGGGCATGAGTGGAATTTTAAAAATTAAAATTGCTATTGCTTTGCTTAAGTTAGTTGAAATTCAGACGTTGTTTACCTTGACGTGCTGTCGTAAGGCTTACACTGAGGAGACTTACTCTTTGGGCCATTTTCGACCTTGGACCAGACACCTTCAGGAAGAGTCGGAAATAGGAAGCTTAGAAGTAAGCTTATTGACGTAGTTCTCCACCTTTGTGCGGAGGTGAGGGCCATCTCTACCACTCTTTGGCTCGGTTGTTTCATTTGCAACTCCACACAGACTTAGCTGAATATATTTCACGCCTCATAGACGCTAGAGCCTATAGTCTTCATAGACAAGATTAACTCTCGGACATGCACATCACCCCGCGACTGTGGGTTTTAAACCACATCCACCAAGACAATCCCACTTGGAGGCCAATCTCAAGCGATCATGGGGAGACCTATGCCATCCTCCGTGGCACCAGACGATAGCATATAGTCAAACTTCCAGTAGGTTGCCATAACATCCCAGGACTGGCCGCCAATGTAATAAAGCCGAAGACTGATCGTGCCAGGTCGATATAAAGGTATGACATTTTCGCTTGAAATCGTTATTTTCAACAAGCTCTGGTGTAGATTGTTTCCTTAAACCTTAGTTCCTGATTTTAGACGCCTCTTTCAAATGGCATGCCTTATCTTTGATATACTCTTCATCCCCTACACGAAGGGTGGATACATCATGTCACAGGAAATGGTATTAAAATGAATACAAACACACAGTTCCTTGAAACACTAGTGAATTAAACATTTGACAAAGCAAATAATCAGCGGATTAAAGACAACCACTGTCCCCCGTACCGCTCAACAAAAGCTGCACAAAAACAAAGCGAAACACTATACCTTTGGTAGTCTTCGCAATGAATCATCGTCTATTTGAATACAATCAATGTGCGGAGTGTGTCTGCGCCAAACACAATCGAAAGCGCGCTCGATGTCGCAATATGCAAATACAGGCATAAACTATCGATTGACAGAGCGGCTCCCCCACTCCACCGGTCGCATTTACATCGTTCCCGTTCAATAATGCATCCCATTTTTGAATGTGTCGCCGATCAGAATATATTTTTTTTTGCATTAATTTCCTTTATCTAATCGCACATCCTCACCCGTCAGCGGTGGTGGTTGCGCCCGAGCAACTGCTTGCCTCCACTGGCCCCACAAGAATGTCTGCCGCTGCGAGGGAGGCCATTTGTTTGGCTTCTGCAGGGCAAATTTAATTATAATTCCAGCGATGAGTTAACGCAATTTTTAAGGCCAGTTATGGCCTTTAGTTTCTTCGCGAACTTGAAACCAATGCCATTACCGTTAATAGAGAATATTATTGCTTGGGGTTTTCGTTTGGTTTTTCGCGGTTAACGGTGTGTTCTTTTGCGAACGAGCGAACGAGTGTGTTCGGCGATTGAAGCAAAAGGTCGAACGGAAGTTTATCCTTGTCGCGAGGGGTGCATTTACACGTGTGGAGTGGACGTGGAGGCTAATTCGATGTTAGTATCACTAAATTTACACATTTCAAGTGGCTGTTGTTGGTAGGTTACCGTGTTGTGGAGAATGCCAAAATCATGCGCGATTAAGGTGCATGTCTGCAGCTGGGCATGCAAGGATTTAAATAAATCGATAAATGTCTCACGTGGGTCTGAGCGTGCTGGAGGAGTTTGCGTTCTCGTAATTTACTGCGGAAATTGGAAGGTATTCTTAGAAACAAATGGCCGACGCCTTTGTAGACTGTTCGGGATACAAATTGAATGTGTTATGCAAAGCAGGACGTTGCTGTGCTGCTGGTGGGGTTTCAGTTCTAGGGGTGCTTATGTGTAGACGGACTAGCTGACATGTGACTGGTTGTTGACAGTGTTCAATTATGACATCAGTCAACTCAATCGATTGGAGGAAAGTGTGTCCGATCTCCAAGAGTAAAACGTGCCGCCACCACGCCGTCCCCATTGGCTTGCACACAACTCCCATCTAAACTTCATTGCTGGCCATAATGTATTCCTAGCAAAACACAGAGTGTCTCATTTTGGTGACGATTAAATTGCAGTGAATTCTTTGAGCGTATTGACAAATTAACGTTGCAATCACAAAGCGCTTGGCACATTTTACGGAGGGAATAAAATTAAATTCAATTGCTAAGACTTAATGCGCTTGCTTAAGTCGCTTCGGTGTAATTAGAAGAGTTAAGCGGGTCAATTGACAGCTGAGACTAAGAGAGTAGACGCACATACGTAAAAGCACTCTACTTCGGATCGATTGAGATGAATATTCAATCGTCATTCGGTTTTTGCTCTGTTTTCCCAAGCGATGTTGGAACAGTCTCTCCCTCCAACGGGTAGACCTTTGGATGTGCTTCAAGGTGTGATGTGAGTTGTCTTTGTGCCGCCTATCTCTAGAATAGAGATTCATGAATGTAGCTTAAGTGTGTTTTAACTGAGCATGGGGTGACATTACATGCTCGTCTGTGGTATTAGGGAATGGACTTACGCTTTAGCCGAACGTTGAAAGTAGTGATGGTATCTATCGAATAAAAACTATCTAGTTATTCGATAGTTGCAAACTATTCGGTTATTCGATAGTCGAAAATTATTCATTCAGCCAATTGAAAGAAAAAAATATTCAATAGTTTTTACTTCGGCTGCTTTTACAAACGCCAATTTTGACAGCAAGTCTCACCTTTCTGTAAAAGAGACATGGTAGCTTCTCTGAGCGAGAACTTGTATGTATTAACCTCTGAGAGAGAATTTTGTGTATGCATACACACATTTCCAAAATATTTGCATGCCAGATTGTTCACGTATATGGTTTGGTTCTAGTCGATAGTTCGACTCAGTTGGGAAATGAGTTCGAATGGGATTTTCCACTGAATTCATTCATTTGTATTTGTATGTCCGAATGGTTTTAGTTAAATGAATGTTTTTTTTCATTCGTTTGGACTTGGGACTATCGGGTCCTATGAACGAATCGTTCAGTTGTATGATGCAAAAATGTTTGAATGGATTTAGTTGTATGAAGAAGAAATCGAATGAAAGGAGAAAAAGTGAGTCAAATAATCTTCTGGCTTATAGACGATGGAAGAATAGCAAAACACCGGAATGAGGAATTTAATTGTTAGTAATTAAGTACTATGCAATGAATATTGTTATAACAACCCAGTCGGTGAATGAATGAATGAATAAAATTATTCGATAGTTGAATACATTCAGTTACTAACTATCGATAGTGCAATTCATTCGATAGTTCCCATCACTAGTTGAAAGGACATTCATGCTTTGGACCGTGGTGTTATTGTTGTCAGCCTCTTAAGCTCGTAATGTGGGTGTTTTTAATGGCCTTTACAAAGCCAATAAATCGAGTAGGATGGTGAAATGTCGGGAACTAAAGCCAGCTTCAGAATCGAACTAGCGCCCAACATCATGGCGCTTGTCATAGAGAGACTTGAAGAGAAAGAATTGCCTTTCCGGAGATCCTTGAACGTAGCTCAATAGTGCACGTGGAACCGCCTATAATAATAATATAATATAATATGGGTGGCGCTACAGCCCATGGACGGCCAGGGCCTAGCTTCTTAGCAACCACTCGTGTTGTGCTTCCTATTGTTCTCTCACGAGTGGAAGGGACCTATAGTTTAATGCCGAATCCGAACGGCTTTGTTTGAGAAGCTTTTTCTAGACAGGAAATACTCTTTGAGCATTGTCAGTGACTCGAAAGAGGTTTGGCCGTGAACATTATTTTCGTCGCTCAGAGCTGGAATCGAACCTACGACGTCGAGGTTGGGGTCGACTCACATACCCACAACGCCACGGACCACCGTACTTTGCACTATCGTTGCCGTATGCCGCTTTGAAATAATTGAAAAAATAATGGGTCATATCGACTTGAAATCGTTAGCCCCTTCTAGGATCCTGCATGAATGTTGAACCAAACGCAATGTGAAGTGACATGTGGGACTCCGCCATTTTACACGTCAATTCGTGTAGTACAAAAAGGCTATAGATCATTATGCAGTTTAATGGGCACGTTCTTACAAGCAACGCTGAAGAGGGAATTGTACCTTTACAGCCATTGCAAGAGGCAGGAGTTCAGTCCACTACTCATACTAATTGAAGAATGCAACCTTTGGATTTCGTTGTTCATGGAACTTATTTATCAAGTCAGCGACTTTTAAGTATTGCTCTTCTTCTCCAATTGAGCTTCCTCCTAGATGAAGCTTTGGTGATTAAGCAGTCGATGTGGCCGATGATTTTTCATCGACATCTTAGACTGCTTGAAGAGTTCGCGGTCGTGTCTTCTGATTCATTCACATCCCTCGCAGCCGGGACCATAGATCCGAGGAGTTTTGACCAACAGAGCGCCGATCGCCAAGAGCTATTCCAAAAGGATGTCGTTTGAAAAGTTTAATGGTGCCGTGAAATAACGCCCAACATTGCTTGTGAAAAAAGCCGAATTCGATATTTTGCCTTAAAATGTGTAAAATGGCATATTGGTCTTATTTTAAAAACGTTAAATTTAGCCTGTGAGAGAGTCGGCTCGCAAACAGGAACCTAGGAGCCTACTACTTCAGCGGCCGTAACGAGCTAAAAAATGCCAGCATTGGCCAACTAAATCGGTTCATCAGCAGCACCAACGTTAGGAGAAGTCAATCAGCGTGGTATCACAATGGGCCTACTCTGGCCTAAGTGTGACTGCTCTGCAGCAGTCAGCCACTACTACCTAACCTAACCTACCTAACTGGAACCTCCATTGCCGCAGAATTTAACAGCTCACGTCGCTTCGCTAAGGATATGTCAACAACTGGCTGACACCTAGATTAGTTAGATTAAGGTTCGATCCGTACACGTCTTAACAATACGCTTTTTCCACTACTCAGTGCGCACCAACGTTTTCTCTGCCACCCGCTGTTAACGCAAACGTGGCCAATTATCTCTTCTTCTACATCCTTACTCACTTACTTAAGGTGGCGCTACAGTCCGGGTGGACCTGGGCATCAACCAACAAGCGTCTCCAGCCAGCTCGATGTTTAGCTAGCTGTCTCCAGTTTCGCACGCATAGTTGGTTGAGGTCCCTTTCCACTTGCGTGCGCCACCTGAGTCGCGGTCTTCCTCTACTGCGCCGTCCCTCTACATCCGCTTTTGAAAAATTGCAATCTCTAAATTGTTTTCTATTTAACCTTAAAAAAAACACCATTCTTCAATTTTTAATCTATGATTTTTACTAGTAAAACCTTCTCTGAGCAACTGGTAGACTGCTTATGCGTCAGTAGAATACCTTTTGGGTTAGGAAAACGAAGTATCATAAATAGTCAGTCTAGTCACTCGCATGACGGCAAAAATAAATCCGTTTATCTCAAACCGTTATCGGTGTCAGCGTCAGCAGTGGTTGTGATAGTGTCTATTGATAGGAACAGCGTGTAATATTTATATAATTGAGGCCGCACATAGAGACGGTAAACATTTACCTTATGTATGGGAAGCTATCATGAATACTGATTGTACTTAATATTTCATCAATTTATTATTGTGGATTCCTTAACTTGTTACAATTTATAGTTGCATGCAAGTGTGAGTTCTCTATGTGTTTTCCAAATTGATGCACAGAGAATCGGAAATTATCCTCAAAGTTGAATCTTTAAATTCTAATTGATCGCAACCTACAGCTACTCACATAATTATTCGACCAAAGCACTGGGTAAGAACAAATAAGAAACTATATTATGATTGACACTTGACGCAGTGGCAACTCATGCCTGCATGCCATTGTCTGTGAGTGTCTTAAAAAGGTCTTGGATTCCGAAAGTCGCGGGCAGTGAAAATGTTTATTAATAAGCAATTCTGAATTTGAAGCAGTGGGTTTAATTTGCGGTCTAAATCTGTGATTATTGGAAAATGAAGTGTTTTTTGGCACATAAATATTTTATTTCTCAGCATGTATATTAACCCCTTTTGGATTTATGTATTTAGTTCAGCAATGTCAAACTCTTTATTCCCTCCGTTCTCTGTGGAGACCTTGGCGTAGTGAGTCTGTATGTCGGCTCTTAAGCACTTAAACCTAGGCGCATATGTTCAAATCCCAGTACGAAAAAAGTATTTAAGGTCCTAAATGAACGTCAAGCCATTGCTTCAGAAATGCCTCAAAGGGGCTACATTAGGTGAATATATAGGACGGAGTAGCAGTTCGTGTCAGAGATGTCACACGGTTGGACTTATATTCGAGACTCGTGCGACTTGTGCAAATAGCTTTTTCATCAGCAAATGTGCATGTATCATCTGGCGGGGTCAGTTGAGTTACCTACAGAGTCAGTCATATTTTGTGCTCAACTTCTGTGATCGTCCAATATCAGTCCATGGATTTTATAGACCACATTTTACCTCTTTTGGATCTTAACTTTAAGCCAGGTAGGAGTCGTCCGCTATGAAAGTTAGTGATTGGCCTGGCCCCCACGGATCGTAGGCCAAAACTTTAGGCTACAATGGAATTACGTACCGTTGATATTTATGACGCGGGGTCTCTATGGTGGTTATCAAGATTTCTTTGGATTCCTTGACGGTTTTGTTACGCAAAAATAATGTATCAGCATTCAGTACATAACATTTTTGTCATTTTCTTAGAAATTGACGAGATTATTGTCGGCTTCCAGTGGCTGTCAAACACAAACTTATGGCGCAGCTTGCTGAAGACTCTTTTTAAGTTGACGCCCGCAGTTGAGGAAACCAGTTTACCGCGCTTGAAACTCACAAAGTTACTGACTGGTCGAACGACACTGCACTCCGTTCTAAGTTTTAGGTTAAAACGTCGAAAAATGCAGCGTTCATAATAGGTAGGTAGGTTATAAGTGCCTTAAATGCAACTAGGCCATATTATGCCCTTTATAATGCCACGTGGGTTTACACAAAAGAAGGGTTGGGCGGTGTGATTATTTCTATAGCCATCCAGATTCATCCGAGAAGATCAATAGCGATTTGATGGGTGCTTGGCTCAGGTAACTTAGGTTATCAAAGAAGTAGGAGCTTAGCGTGAATTTCCTAGCTAAAACGACATGTTCCTAGCAGCAGTAAATAAGTACGATCAGAATTAGTCGCTGTTGATTACCACGAAAAATTATGGAGCAGTGGAAATTCTTTGTACCTACTTTTACTAAGTTCATGGATCCCTTCACGGTAGAAGAAGGGCCTCATCCGTTTCCACAACAACTCACACGTATACACAAGCACGGGACAAAAAATTTGCATTTTTCAAATTTCGATAACTCGAAGTTTTCGTAACTCGAATGAAACTGATTGGATTTAAAATTGAAATTTACACATTATTTTCACTTGATAACTCAAATTTTGTTTGTGTTAATCAATGGCTCGAGCTAACGAAGTTCAACTGTATTTCTATTCATGAGAAAACAATAGCACAAACAGCACGAGTAGTTTGCTGTAGAAACTAGGTTCTGATCGACTCAGACGACAGTAGCGTCATTCATAATGTTAACTAACATCAACTGCACATCTGAAACACATCAATTCACCCACTGTCTGCAAGCTGTTATTTGCTTTTAGTGTTTGAAATGTTTGCGAGAGAAACCACTGACTTTGGGCTGAACACTGTAGAGCTTTCTATGATATTGAACTGATCCATCGTTGAATGGAAACAATTATGTTATTCTATTCCACAAGACAAGTTGAATTGATTTTAGCATTTGATTGAGCTGTCACTTCACAGACTTAGCAACGAACATGCCCATCAAATATACAACTGTTTCATTTATTCTGCATCAGAAGCCACAGATTGTTGCGTTGATTCCAATTGACAATTCATAGCAAATCATGCATTACAACATTCTCAAGCAGCAACAAGCATCTTCAGTTAGTAGTCATCGATAGAGAAGTGTGATCATGTGACGTTTGCGGCTATTGTCTCTGCATTCGCCCCACAAACCAACCCCCATTGACTGCATCTTCTTCAGCACACAGTGGTTGCACTACACTGCCATCGGTTGAGCTGCTATTTCCCCCCGATCTGTTTAATTTGCGCTACATTCGAAACGTTTGATTTAAACGCCATTGTAAAGGAGCTGTTTTCTTTTATTTCTTTTTTTTTTTATTTTAGAACCTGTTCATTCGAAAATCAAATTCAAATGAATGCATTTATGTAACCAACAAAATTTAAACAATTATTTATATATTATAAACCTAAATTATTCTCATTGTATTACTCAGCTTGCTTTGGAGCACATTCAACCAACAAACCAAAACTCAAATCAAATTCTTATCCCCCAAAAACCAAACTAAACAATATCGAACTCTAAAAGTAAGTTTCACTCAATGTTGTTGATGTTCTCTTCATTTTTGTTTACTTTTTTTAAACTTATTTTTTATCTGTTACTTTCTGTCTCACATCCATGCGTAAAGAACTATTTTTTTGTTTGTCTTGTGTGTACTCTCTAAAGTTTTGTATGATATTTGTTTCATTTTTCTTTTGTGTACTTTCCTCTTTAACGTGTATTTTGTGAAAAAAAAAAAAAAACAGAAAATTGTTCGCACTAGTGCTGCAAATGCACTGTCATGCTTACAAGAAACTGGCATATGTTAAAACTACTCATGGACTTGTCTCTCTAACCAACATCACACATGTACGCTCATTCTAACCAACAACTAACCCACAAAACGGTGATCTTGTATTTGAATAAACCGCTACGGATGCTGATACAAAAAGGGAACGCCCTCTGGGAGCGGGCCGTGCTTCACTCGAACAATAACCCAATTCATTTTGATTTTTCCTTCCAAAAATACTAAATTTTGTTATTTAAGAAGTACTTAATATAATTTGTGGTTTTTTTCTTTTAATACTGACTTCTAATTTGTAACACTGGGAACTAATGATCTTTTTGTTTTTCTTTGCTTTTATTTTACTTAATTTTTGTTTTTTTCGTTTTATTTTGTGAAGTGAGAAAACAAAAGGACGATATGCAAGTCAATGTCGCTGGCATTCGGAGGAACATAAAGAACTTAGCGCACAACTATTCAGATGCTCAGGTAAAGATGGAATTAAGATTAAGTATACAGGCAATGTGTTCGGCGACTAAAAGAGTAATATCACATTAAAAATGCAAGCGGGAACAATAGGCACTCAGATTGTATACACACGCACACCACTTCTGTCACATCTATCACACTTCATGACGTTAAACATGCAATCGTTGCTCGAATCAATTTACGAATGGTGTTGTAAAAAAGAGCAGCAACGGCGTATGTATGATACCAAAATGCGAATGTGATTGAAAGCAATTTGGAATGTATTATTATTATTATTATTTATTAATACATAATAGAATACTTATATACTAACATTATTAGGGAGCACAGGCTGCAGGGGCTTTCGGCTCACTGGTGTAAGGAGAATAATTATAGTATAATATTGAGATTGGTAGCTAATTTGTTGATTAAATTAATATTTTGGAGGGTAGGGATCTTCAGAACTTTTATGATATCCTCATTAAGCAGACGTTTTGCATTGGCAGAGGAGAAGTAGCAGTCTCCCAGAAGATGATCCAAATTAAGGGTCATGTTGCATTTGTGGCAAGTTGGTGGTGGCTCCTTTTTTAAGAGATGTTGGTGGGTTATTGTCGTGTGACCCAGTCTAAGTCTGACAAAATTGGTGATTGCAATTTTGGTGGCTGAAGAAGGGTATACGGGTGGTATATGCTCGCGGTTTATTTTTTTATAGTGGTGGTGGTATAGGTGCCAGTCGTCTAAGACCTCCGTGTGCAGCTTGTCAATGATAAGATTATGTAAATCTGTTTTTGCTGTAGATGTTATACAGGTATGTGGGTGCTACACAGGCCATTTTTGCAGCAGTATCCGCAGCTTCGTTTCCAGGTATCTCTACGTGTCCAGGTACCCACATTACTTTACATTTGTTTGCGTTTTTTATGAGAATGTCTCTTATTTGTTGGATGATAGATGAGTTATTTTGTAAGTTCTGCACTGCCAGCAACGTAGAAAGGCTATCGGAGCAGATATCCATATTAGAAAAGATCATTGCAAAGCGGCTTCTCTGGTTTACGGAATCAAAAAAACTCATTAACATAAAACAAGTAGGTTTCAAACCAAAACGTGGTTGTTTGGACGCTTTATTACATATTGATTTTGTGGTAACAAATGCCCTCTCTGCCCGAAATCATGTTTCGATTTTTGCCCTTGATTTCGAAAAGGCCTTCGACCGGATAGGAATCCATTTAGTTCTAAATAAACCAAAAGAATGGGGCGTGGGTCCAAAAATGTTCGGTTTTATTAAATCTTTCTTGCTTAGAAGAAAAATTTCCGTAAAAGTTGGCAATACTTTTTCCAACACGAGACCACTCTTTAATGGAATCCCTCAAGGATCCCCTCTCTCGGTAGTTCTGTTCACAATAGCATTTAACGTTTTGTGTGATATCATTAACAAATACAACCACCTGGACTATTGTGTCTACGCAGACGATATATATATCATGTGTAAACACAATGACCTAAATTTTACGCACAATATATTTTCAAATTTGTTAAATGATATCTCACAATGGTCCTTAAGTTCTGGGGCGAATCTCTGTTTGTCTAAATGTAAAGTACTCCACGTGTGTCGTAAAAAATCATGTTCACCTCCTGAACTTTATGTACATAATATTAAGATTGAATATGTATCTAGTCTAAGTATACTTGGTGTGATATTTAACTCTAACTATAACTGGAAGAACCATTGTCTAGTCATTAAAAAAGCACTGGCTGCAAGGTGCAATATCTTAAAATATCTATCATGTAAAAGGAGTTATGTTCACGTAAATTCACTCTGTTATATCACTAGGACACTCATTTTGAGTAAAATAGATTACGCTCTAGGTATATATGGTAACAGTCCAAAAACCACGTTAAATTTGATCAAACCTCTCTACCATCAAGCAACCCGAAGAAGTCTCAACGCTTTTCCAACCACCCCCATCAGGAACATCCTTGCCGAAGCTGGACTCCCTACCATTGAACATCGCTATAGAGTAGCCTCAGCCAAATTATTGCCCAAACTCTACTTTGCTACGCGTTCACCTATCGACAAAGATGTTTACCATCTGATGAATCGCCTAATAGAAAGTAGAATCCCGTCAGCTATTGAAAAATCGATCAAACTTGGTGAAACCCTAGAAACACCAACATACTACTCTCGGGAAACTACGTCATCACAACCTCCTTGGCTTTTTAATCCAGAGTCCACCCTTCTTCAACTAACAAAATATAAAAAAGGGAACACAAGCAAAGCCTGTATCCGTTCAGCGTTTTCAACTGAAGAAAGTCGCTTAAAATCAGAAGGATGGGACTTTATCTACACGGATGCATCGAATTGTGAAGACAATACGGCTTTCGCGATCACTAGTAGCAACGGAACTGTATTAAAACAGGGTATCCTACCAAACCTTGCAACCGTATTTACAGCGGAAGCGCAAGCCATATTATCGGCATTAAAAATTGCTACCAAATTTGGAATGTAATCGCAGTTTATATCACAGCCGAGAGCAGCCTGCGATTGCAATTTTTCATTCGCTGTGAAAAAATAGCTGATAGTGATTTTTTAACTCATAAAAAAAAAAAAAAAAGAAGCGAGTCTTTGCGCCACACAAAGAGGAAGAAGAGGACTCTTAAAATTTTAAATTCGACGATACGTGGTTGTAGTCATGGCGCTGTACTTTCCGTACGGAGCTGACTCTTCCTACGGCGGTACACTCCGAGGTAGCCACGGGCCTCACCCGACATGCCTGCACCCATGCGGCACTTTCTCGCCAGTTGTCTTCATTTTCATCAATCCGACCTTGAATGAGCGTTTTCGTTCTCTGTTACGTAAGCGGAAGATTCTCCAGTTGCCATGAGCAAACAGGACCAAACATCGCTCATAGTACATTTCTTTCGAAGACAAAAAGTATGTCTTTATCACACGACTGTGAACCGTTGATTACAACTGGGGTGATTAGTGTTTTACCCTAGTTCTTCGAGAGGTTTCTAGTAATCAATTGTTTGAGCATGAATTCAAAAAAAATAACAAGACGAAGTCCTTGTCTATCCTTATGTTCTTGGTTTGGCGCTATAGTCCAGGGTGCACCTAATCGCCAACCAACCAGCATCTCCAGCCAGCACGATTTTTCGCAAGCTGCCGCCAATCAAGTTGGTTGATGTCCATCTCCATTTGTGTGCCCCATATCGATGGAGGACGCCCTCTGTTGCGTTTTTGGTTCACATTCGATGATTCGATGTTTTAATCCCTTATTGTGACGCTTTGTCCTTCCTTGACGACGGCTTTTACCCATTCTTAAAGTTAGCAAATGTCTCTCTGACGCGTTGTTTGTATCTTGTTTGCCGTTTGAGGTCTTAGCAAGTTTGTTGCAGGCATTGATGGGACAGCTGTCAGGATTCATCGTTAGTAAGTCTTAACGCAAAAATTGGATAGTTTAATTTAGGTTCTCTTATATGGTAAGTGTTTTGTTGATACACATACTAAGGACGGAATGTTTTCCGGTTTCGTCGATACAAGTCCCATTCATGAATAATGGTTGATTATTGGGAGATCGCTTGAGTGATAGCAGATTAGCACCTTACTTCAGTTAATTATGCTGTCGAGATAGGAATTCAATGAAGTCCGAATGGCAGACTCGTGACTCTTGGAACGAATATGAAAATCTGAGGATGCTGTCATCAACGAAGGAGTGTGTTGAATGAGATGTAACAGACAGAAGATTACTTATAAAAATGAGAAAGACTGAAGGAGGCAGTACAGAGTCTTGGGCAACACGAGCATTTATTTTATGGATTCAAATCTGACTTGAACCCATCCAAAACCACTTGAATTGAATGGTTCGAAAGGTAGCTTGGAAGAAGAGATTCACCATAGGCACCAAAAGAACTTGATGTCGAACTCTGTAAAAATGCCTTAGGAAAAGCTTGCTTTTACATGTATTCTGCAAATATTGTTTCCACTTTTCTCTCCGCTGTCAAACCACCAGTGGAGCTGTTGCTCCGGAAGCCGTACTGCCGGTCTTTAAAAAGTGCCCGCGCCATCCACATACAGGGTCGTTTTTGTCTGTGTCGCACTCCCAGTGCCAGAGTTAAGATGTCCCCATACGCTCTTAATTCTCTTACAGTTCGGGTTTTACTCTTCTCCGTCAGATTTTCTTCTTATGGTATAAGAATTCGACGTGGTCCTTTGCTTCACCGAACATTTTTTCAAGCAGTACGACTTCTCACCAGTTGTATCCAGTTATGCACATCGAGTTGGCTGAAGTTCCCCTCCACTCATGTTCCCCGCCTTGTGTGTAAACGTTCCCGGTTGCGTTGCCCACAGGCACGAAGTCGACGATTCATCTCTAGTTGCCATTCTCAAACAGGACCAAACAGCGCTCGTAGACAATTTCTTTCGAATACAACAAGGATGTCTTCATCCGCTTTTGAATACTCCATGCCTCCGGGCGGTTGTTCGCCAGCTGTCGCCTATTGCGTAGAGCAAGTTTGTTGAGGTCTTTGCTCATTTGTGTGAGTTATCTCGATGAAGGACGTCCTCTCTTGCGTTATCCCAATGGGTCGGCTTCGTTGATTTGATGTTTGTCTCTCGGTTCACATTGTTCGGCGTACCACGCCAATATTCTCCACTTATGCTAACTACTGAACGGATTTCTAGAGAATCTTGTCTCAGAGGATGCCCAATAATTTGTGTGAATAGTTTTCTCAAGAACGCTCTTGAAGCACAGATGACAGCACATCGCCTTGTCTAAAGTCTTGTTTGATATTGAAGGCCTAGTTATGTTTGTTGCAGTCGATGGATTAGTTGGGAGTCTCCATCGTCAGAGAGTCTTTGGGTCGTTTTGTTCCCCATGGCTTAACTTGCCAGAAACAATTTCAGAGCTGGTTTCAACTCAAGATTTAACCAGAGAGTTGAAAATTGTTTTTGTTCACTATTTATGGTGTACTCATGGTCTGAAATTTAATATTCAGAAGATCGGTTTTCATATTTCCCCTGTGATGAGACAATTTACAAATGTTTGTCATATTAACCATTTTTGTCAGCTTTGTGAGACGACGCACACGTCTTCTGCTATTTCCGTAAGTTGAGAACACCAACAGTTAATCAACTCTTGAGTTGTTCACTGAAAATCGAAACCAGACAGTTTTAGTGAATGAAAGCAAATCCAGAAGTTGAAGGGAAAGACTCCTGCTGTGATTAACTTGTAGTGAACAAAAGCCTTAAAGTTGAATAGCTTAATTCGACTTGCCTTTGTTAACGTCTTCAAACTACTCTTGGCGTTATCGTCTCCACATGTTTCGCTCTTTTGAATCATCTGGTGCACCTTCACTAGGGATGGCTCAAATATTTGTCATAGGAACCAACACAGAAAAGCCAGAATTCGACCACGTGACTCCCCACTCTTCGTTATGCTGTCCCACAACCGAACACATTGCCACACTCCCCACAATAAGATTTCGAATATTAAAAATTTCAATCAAATGTGCAGGTTAAAGTACGCGAAGCAACTTCCAACGACCCATGGGGACCATCGGCCACCATAATGGCAGAAATTGCCGACCTCACCTACAATGTGGTGGCCTTCTCCGAGATCATGCAAATGATCTGGAAACGCCTCAACGACCACGGTAAAAACTGGCGTCACGTGTACAAAGCACTCATTCTCCTCGAGTACTTGATCAAAACGGGAACGGAAAAGGTCGCCCAACAGTGCAAGGAGAACATATTTGCCATACAAACGCTGCGCGAGTTTGTCTACTTCGAGGAGGGCAAAGATCAGGGTACACACGTGCGTGAAAAGGCAAAGCAGCTGGTGAACCTGCTGAAAGACGACGAACGCCTTAAGAACGAACGAATCAAGGCACTGAAAGCGAAAGAGAGATTCTCGCAGAACGCCAGCGGTTTCGGAAGTGACGGCTACATCGACGGACCATCGAATAGGGAGAACCAGCCAGCCGATTGGCAGGAGGTGCCCAAGCCTGTGTCTGAGCTGGAGTTTGTGCGTCCCCAGACGGCTGGCGAGGAGGAACTTCAGCTGCAGTTGGCGATGGCGATGTCACGGGAGGAGGCTGAACAGGAGGAGGCGAAGCGCCGAAGTGACGATGTGCGCTTGCAGTTGGCATTGAGTCAGAGTGAAAACGATTTCAAGTAAGTGCCCCGTAATCTGTCGAGCAGAGGGAATGCTTACCAAATTGATCTCTTTGCAGAGTCAAGCCAGATCCTAAGGCGCCGGCAAGTGAACCGCAGCAGAGCCATTTGCTGGACTTGCTGGATATATCGCTAGGTGCGACGGGTATCTCGAGTCCTCCGCCGGGCGCAGGGGCTGTGGGTGGATCCGATCCCTGGGGCACGCCAGCTAGAGCTGCTAGTCAGGTAAGAAACGGCCGTTGTATGCCATCCCCACATGTTCACGATGTTTCTCGTTTAGCTCTCTGACCCATGGTCTGGTACCTCATCGCCACAAATCGATCCTTGGCAACCAAATGTTCCTAAAGCCGCGGCGGGCGCTGTCGGAGGCGCTGAAATCGGTTGGCTGGCACAACGAACGCAGTCCCCATCGGTGGCGTCCGGTTCGTCGAACGAAGGCTGGCTGCAGAGCAATATCCTATCGAATGGCACCATGAACGGCAACTCTTCATCGTCGCTCTCCGATCCCTGGCTGTCGAAGACCTCAGTAGCTGGCACCGCAATCGCCCCGCCAGCTATACCAACCCTACCACTAGTGCAAAACCCACCAAGTTCCGGTGATCCATGGCTGGGTGGCTCGGAGAACGGCAAGCCGGCCGAAAAGTCCCTGGGACTCGATGATCCGTGGGCGCCCAAGGCGCTACTGCCATCCGCGACTAACGACGATCCATGGAAGCAGCCAGGAAACGAGGTAATCCTTTTGGCGATTTCGATCTTTTGCTTGGTGTGAGTAATGAATTGTCTTCCTAGGCATCGGCAGGGCCGAAGATATCACCGGACCTGGATGATTTTGATATAATCACCAACCGCAGCAAGACTGGAGGACTCCTGGAGGCAATCAACCCAACCATTGGCACGAACAACAACAACGGTAAGACGTCACTGCTGGCACGTGTTGCGCATTCGACATTCACAATCCGTTTCAGCATCACTTCTGGATGATATGGACCCGTTGTCGAGTAAGAAGCCACTGAAGACACCACAATCATTCTTAGGGGAGAACTCGTCGCTAGTTAATTTGGATAATCTAATAAAACCGGTTGCGCCGAGCAATACAATTGGTAGTGCAGCGTATAATCCGTTTAGTGATACAGTTCCAGCTAAAACAAATCTATTCCAACAACAACAACCGCCTGTAAGTTACCTTAAATCCATTTTGTGCTGGACGATGATGGTGGATGCATTGTGTTTTGTTTATTTTGAAAGGTTCCGTCCATTAATCAACTAAAGCAGCAACAGCCCTTCGCAATTAGCCTAAATCAAGATCCATGGGCACCGGTCGGTACCGCAGCGCCACAGGTAAGTGGGATTCCATGTTGTGGAGGTGGTTAAGAATGGGTGTGGATATGACGATAAGGGTTTATGTTCGGAAATAGTTGCTGTTATCTAGACTTAGGACTGAGAGATCATCTGGATTTCGGATGCTTTCAAGAATTCGTCTGGCTGCGGAGGATTGCGCTGTCGTGCGCAGGTGTTTCATAAAACATTCGCATTTAGAGACAGTTACGTGTAGTACAAATATTCAGACACAGGAACACAAGTGATATAAAAATTAGTTCAATTGAGAGACAGCCCCCTCGTAGGATGTTTTTTTTTTTTGTGGGCAATTGAGGAGAACGCAAAAATATGGCAAACAAGAACTTCGACTTAGGGGGGAGTCTACTGTATTTGGTTAGAACGTTTCAACTTAATTGTCTGTTTCTGCAATCATCGAAGGCTTCTTCTTCTTTGTGTGGCGCTACAGTCCGGGGTGGACCTGGTCCTCAACCAACATGCCTCTCCAACTAGCGCGATCCCTGGCTAGCTGTCTCCAGTTTCGCACACCAAGTTGTCTGAGGTCCTTCTCCACTTGGGTGCGCCACCTTAAACGCGGGCATTTTCTGTTGTGTTGACCGACAGGTTCGGATTCGAAGATTTTTCGGGCCGGAGCTGTGGTGTGCATCCGCTCTACATGACCTAGCCACCGTAGGCGTTGGATCCGTAGACTCCTAACTAGGCTCATGTCGCTGTACAGCCCGTACAGTTCGTGATTGAATCTTCTCCTCCAGAACCCGTCAACACAAACAGGATCAAAGGTCGCACGTAGAACTTTTCTCTCAAAGAGACCAAGGACTTCTTCATCCGCTTTCGAGATTGTCCATGCCTCCGCGCCGTATAGCAGGACTAGGATGATCAAGGTCTTATATAGAGTCAACTTGGTTCTTCGAAAGAGGGCTCGGTTACTCACAGCGGTTGGCAAGAGTTATTCTACGCTTGATCTCGGTACTGATGTTGTTCACACTATTTACTTGGGAGCCAATGTAAACGAAATCCTTTACCAGCTCGAAGTTGTAGCTGCCTATGGTGACGTTCTGACCGAGTCGTCGATGTTGTGTGTCCTTTCTTGATGACAGCATATACTTTGTTTTGCCCTCATTCACCGCTAAACCCATTTTTGCCGCCTCCATTTCAATACAAGCAAACGCTTCATTGACGGCTCGCTGAGTTCGTCCAATCACGTCAATGTCGTCCGCGTATGCTAGCAGTTGAACAGACTGTTGGAAGACCGTGCCTCTAGTGTTGGCGTGTGAGTTTCGCACGATCTTCTCCAGGACGACGTTGAAGAAATCACATGACAGCGCGTCGCCTTGTCTAAAACCTTTTCTGACATTGAAGGTCTCGGTGAGTTCGTTACCGACCTTGATGGAGCAGCGAGAGTTCTCCATCGTCATCCTGCACAATCTGACGAGTTTGGCAGGAATATCAAAACTAGACAAGACGTGGTATAGCTCGTCTCTATGCACGCTGCCATATGCGGCCTTGAAATCGACGAACAGATGGTGAGTGTCGATTTGCATTTCTTGGGTCTTTTCCAGGATCTGCCGTAGTGTGAAGATTTGGTCTGTTGTGGACTTTCCTGGCCTGAAGCCACACTGATATGGACCTATCAGATTATTAATGAACGGCTTCAGGCGGGTACACAAAACGGCAGAGAAGATCTTATACGCGATGTTAAGAAGACTGATCCTGGATAGTTGGCGGAGTCGAAGGGGTCTTTTTCTTGTGGATCGGGCAAACGATACTGAGATTCCACTCGTCGGGCATGCTTTCCTCAGACCATATCTTGCAGATGAGCTGGTGCATGCGCCCTACAAGATCATCTCCAGCTGCCTCAAATATTTCAGCGGGCAGACCGTCCGCTCCAGCAGCTTTGTTAGACTTCAGTCTTGATATTGCTACCTTGACCTCGTCTAAGTCTGGGGGCGGTATTCACGTCTGTCATCGTCCAGATTGAGTGGAACATTCTGCCTGACAGCGGTATTTTGGTCATCATCGCCGTTTAACAGTCTGCAGAAATGATCTTTCCAGATTCTCAGTATCGACTGCGACTCTACTACCAGATGTCCATTTCCATCCCGACAGGCTTCTGTCCGAGTTTTATATCCATTGGATAATTGTTTTACCCTTTGATAAAACTTTCGGACGTCATTCCTGCCATAACACCTCTCCATCTCCTCGACCGCGCGCTTCTCATGCTCTTTCTTTTTTCTTCTGAGAAGCCGGTGCTCTTCCCTTCTCTTCTGTTCGTAAAGCTCACGAACAGCCCTCGTTGTTCGATGCAGCGTTGCCTTGTAGGCCTCCTGTTTGGCTGCATGTGCCTGCCTGCACTCGTCGTCAAACCATTGGTTCCTTCTAGGTGGTGTCGTAAAACTCAGCACATTAGTGGCAGCTTCTTTGATGGCTTCTTGACAACGACTCCATTCTTCTTGTGCAGGCGGCGTCGAACTAACAGAGAGTTTCTGGGAGACTCGGTCGGCAAAGATCCTGGCAGTCCGCTGCGATTGTAGCTTTGCGACGTCAAACCGTGGTGTTCGTTCTCGACTCCGTTGTTCTCGTGATATCCTGATTCTTACCTTGGCTACAACAAGGAAATGGTCCGAGTCAACATTGGCTCCTCGGAAAGTTCGGACATCGAGAATGTTGGAGGAGTGTCTGACGTCGATCGCAATGTGATCAATCTGGTTGACGGTTGATTGATCTGGGGACCGCCATGTCCCTTTATGGATGTTGAGGTGTGGGAACCGCGTGTTAGCAACAGAGAGGTTACGTCCCATGACAAAGTCCACCAGCCTTAGTCCGTTACTGGACGTGGTGTCGTGTAGGCTGTGTTTCCCTATGACTTTAGCAAAGATTTCTTCTTTACCCAGCTTAGCATTGAAATCTCCTAGAACGATCTTGGTGTCAAAGCTGCGGCATTGATCGTATGTTCTTTCTAGGAGATCTCCTAGAATCATCGAAGGCTACTGGTAAAAAATTTAGTTGCAGCCCATGTCACAAGTATGTCCCCTGGCAGGCTGCTACTACAGCGACTTTGTCTGAATTCTTAAGAGCATCTTCGGAAGAAACTGCGCCTAGACAAACATGAACTGATAGCCGTTTCAGATATCCCATCGAAGACCGTAGACATTGCAGTAAGATAAAATTAACTTAAAACCACGACTCATTTATTTTAAACGTGTTGGGTTCATTCTAGAGTTCTGTCTGAACATATCAGTCGATTGAAATAGTTCCGCTTACTCCTCACCGGGAAGTGGCAACTTAAGGGTGATTTTTTAAAAGCTATAGGAAAGAAAAAACACATAAAATTCAGAAAAATGCATGACATCTTTATTTGAATCGATAGTACGGTCCAAATAACTCAATGTTTGAAGATTATTTCACGCAAATGTTGATCTTGACTGCGCCTCAAATGGTCCATCCGCTTAGTCCAATTTTGGCATACTCTTTCCAACATTTCGGCCGGTATCTCCCGAATAAATGTTTCAATGGGCGGGCTTGTCTGTATTGACATGAGCCCCACAAAAAATAGTCTAAAAGCGTTAAATCGCACGATCTGGGCGGCCAATTGACCGGTCCCGAAAGTGAAATAAAATGTTCACCGAACTCGCCTCTCCATAAGTCCATTGTTGCGCGTGCTGTGTAGCATGTGGCATGTGGCACCGTCTTGTTGAAACCACATGTCATGCAAGTCAAGCTCTTGCATTTTGAGCAAAAAAAAGTTGGATATCATCTCACGGGAGCGCTCACCGTTCACAGTTACGTTACGATTCGCATCATCTTTGAAGAAGTACGGTCCAATGATGCCACCAGCCCATAAACCGCACCAAACTGTGACTTTTTCTGGATACATTGGTAGCTCTTGCAATGCTTTTGGCAGATATTCATTCCAAAATCGACAATTCTGCCCATTGAGCCAAAAATGAGCTCCGATTAAACTGACCATAAAATGGAGGAAGCGCGCGATGACCTCTTTGAAAATAAAATTCAATAATTTACAAGCGTTGTTCGTTTGTAAGACAATTCATGGTTAAATTATAGACCAAACTGAAGATGGCTGACAGTGAAACAAAACACGAAACGGGAGTCAGCTGTTTAAACCAATGTTACCAAAAAGATAATAGCTAAAAATGTACCCTTTAGTTCCGACTGCGAAGAGAAACGTTATTTGTTCGTTCCATCTTATTCCTCTTTGTCCTTCCTTATTACTAAAACCATCCAGAATTGTATCAGCTCAATCTTGTGTAACTCTTCCAGCTCCACAAAGAAGTTTTCTCTCAGAAACTACATCTGTATGTAATAACACTCATGCTATAGGTGGCGTTACAGTCTGTAGAGGCCCAGGGTCAAGCTTCTCAGCAACCACTCCTTCGTGCTGTTGTTCTTTCACGAGTGGAAGGGACCTACAGTTTTATGCCGACTTCGAACGGCCAAGATTGAGAAGGTTTTTCTAGACAGGAATACTCTTTGAGCATTGTCAGTGACTCGAAAGAGGTGAGGCCGTGAGCATTATTTTTGTCGTACAGAACCTGGATCGAACCTAGGCGTCGTTCTCAAATAATACAGCCTATTCATCGCTGCACCACACAATGACTTTGATTTGATGTAATAGCTCTTCGAGCATCGTGCCTCACACGCTGATTCTGCCCCCCAGAAACGAAGATCGTGCTTATTGACGTAACCAGTTAAGTGAAAATGCGCCTCGATTTCGGCACAAAATCGTTCTCTTCGCTGTTGTACAGTAATTCACACCCGAATGACGGCCAGGAGGCATTAGCTGATGAGCTGTTTGAACTTTTTAGTCTTTCAAATCTTTCTTCGACACAATTATTCCACGCCCTTGCTGAGTAATGGGTTCCATTGCTTCTCTGTTGTAATACAGACTATGGGCAGACCGTACAACTGTCTAAAATATAAAACCTATAGATTGACTCCACTCGTAGAAGCTTGCACAAAACGACAAGCTTGGTGTAAGTCCAGTATGGGCTGTTCGATATTTGAGTGTCTGAATCCATGCTCTGATTGATTGGACTGGCTACTAAAATATGTTGCCGTTGATCTCTCAGTGCCGCTTCAACTGTCGCCTCAGTGCCAGAAGCTTTTCGAAGATGTGTCGTTTTGATAAATCAATGTATAAGGAACATCTTTTGTCTGCTTTTTAGAGAGATGCGTGGCCGAAGTCTTATCAATTCAAAAGCATGCCTCCCTGGACCTCCTTAGAAAGAATAGAGACTCTATGCTCTTTCCGGACGGAGACACACCAATCATTCCTATCTTTACCGTAAAGCACCTGCCAACCTAGATACACTTGCACTCCTAGGTGGTCAACTGGCACAGTATGCCTCATAACCAAACAACTCCTATGTTAATCTGCTCAATATGAGTAGGGCTTTGCTTTGAAGTAGTAATGCTCACTGGCGTCATAACAGGGCACTGCGCAATTGGAACTCACGCCGCTAGAATAGGTAATACAACGACTGTACCAGGTGCCGTAGAGACAAGAATGATAACGAAACCATTATACGCCTGTTTTGCAACTGCAGTGCTCTCTCGTCCCGTGGATACAAACTTCTGGAAGCCTACCACTTAAAGAACTTGGCTGAACATTAATAACATACGAGACTCGTCCATATTCTTCGCTTCAGTTTGCTTCATAGATCTGCGTGGTAGCACCAGACCATGCTGTGCATGCTGTCTTTCCTTACGGCAAACAACGGCAACCTCACCCAACATGGATCTGGGCAAAGATGCTACACCTGTTGTAGATAAAATCCTTTCATTCGGCTGCGTCTAATTCAGACTCCACATTTCGGAGTGCCAGTATAAGTTAGAGGACCATAGGTTGTTGCCAGTTTTCTCTTATCTCGATTCATTGAGAAGAACTCACATATCTTTTAGAATTGGCTGCTTGAGTTGGGATGTGCGAGCAATCAAATTCCTATCTAGTCACTTTGTCATCCTTCCCATTCCCTGGTATGACACTGTGACCACGAAACCAAAGAAAGTACAATTTGAACTGGCTTCTTTAAAGACGTTAGCTCCGTCCAGCATTCGTCTACAAATTCAGAGTGTCCAGTAAAGGAGGCTCTCATATGCTGAATTTTGCCTTGACGACAACCTTCTCGGATTGTCGGCAATTTCGCTGAGAACGTCCAGGAACTCGTATAAGTCGAAATCGTGTTCCAGCTGATTACCTACCCTTTACTCAGTTAAACTGAAATTTGCAAGTTGACTTTCGGGACGTATTGAACTTTTGAAATATGGAACAATGCTTCAATTTCGATGGCAGTGATTGCATCAGATGATGGTTTTGTCAGAAAAGCAAGGACTCGCTTAGAACGACTGAATTCAGGAAACGAAAAGAAGTAAAGGAAGTCGTTCGAAAAATTCAAGTTTTCTCCTTTTTATTGACCAATTTTTGAACATCAGAATTCGTTGATAACAGTCCGGGGTGGACCTGAGCTGCCTCAGCTAGCCTGATCTCTGTCTTGCTGCCTCCAGGTCGTGTGTGCACCATCTTGATCGAAGAGGTCCTGTGTTACGTTGTCTCAATGGCTCCGTTTCGATACATGATGATACACAGCTAGAAATGAATAAGGAAGCTTTCGAATGAGGACAGGAAAGATTGTCATCGAAAACGGTGCGAGTTTTGCGCCTTCGTACCCTCTTTCCTCAATGACACCTTCAAGTCTCCTCTGAGCTTGTTGCGTACGATTCTTCTTCTTCTTTGATTGACGCTACAGTCCGGGGTGGACCTGGGCCTCAACCAACATGCATCTCCAGCCAGCACGATCTTTCGCCAGCTGCCTCCAGTTGCGCACACCAAGTCGGTTGAGGTCCTTCTCCACTAGTGCGAGGACGTCCTCTGTTGCGCTGTCCCAATGGCTCGGTGTCGAAGATTCGAGTACGATTAGCATACAATTATTCCATTAAGATACTGAATGATGTAGATGTTTAAATGATTCTATAGGACTACGTCCCTGGTTGATGGTGCGTTCTTCTGTCTCTTTTCCGGGTTTTAACACTTCCGCCGGCTGGTAACTAACTAAGACAGGGCGCGCGACTCTATTCTTTTTAGCTGAGATTAACCAGTTAACCTTATCTTTGCTTGAACTTATGTATATTTGTTACTCATGATTGTTTGTTGAATATTTTTAAACTAAGACTGATCTTACACTGATTTGTTTTTCTATGCTTGCATGTAGTGCGACGAATATTTAATTGACTATGATTCAGATCAAATAACAGTTTGTACCAGCAATAACTTGTATATCGGTCAATTCGAGCCGAACAATAACACTTACCTTAGCCTTAACAATGACACGACAACAGCAGCACCACTCAAAACCGACAACAACAGCAGTCTGCTTAGTAAAGATGATCCTTTTTATATTCACACTGACAATAGCGGCGGCAACTACTTGTCTATTCTCGGCAACAATTACACTAGCAATTCATCGTACATGGCCACCAGCAGGCCCATTGTTCACAACGATTATAGCGGTTGCAATGGCAATCTCTTCAGCTACGGATACTACGGCGCTGTCAATGAAAGCAAGAGCGCCGACAATTTGTTCGCATCATCAGCACTGCTGGCTGTGGGCGTGAGTAGACGATAGTATGAGTTGCAAAAACCGATTGTCTCCATGTCTCCAATCGCCAGAGATCCTTAAACGTTCCTTAGAAACTACTTGCCATTTATTGTATTGCTAAATCGAGTATTTTTGAGTATTTGATAGACTTACTGACATATCGATTTTGATTTAAAACATAAAACATTAATATTGCTCTCCATGTTATCTTGTAGCCGACAATGGAGGCTTGGACGCTTAAATAATGGGTAAACACAACTCTACCATTTAACAGTTTGCATTTTGTTTAAAAATTGTACGCATGCCTTTCTTCTAATCCTTGGACACAAGAGCACACGCTGTATTTTATTTTCCAGTTATACACCCAACCCCCTGCACCGTAGACCTAGACCTAGACGTTCGTAGATTTGAGTGATTCACATGCATGAGTACCGTACTAACAATATTAATCATTTGTTTATAATTTTTTGAATATATTCCAAAATTCATTCAGCCGTTGTGATCGAGTTTGATGAGTAATTTGTGATTTTTTTTCCCCCTTTCGCAGAACAACAATAACAACAATATGCCTTGGATGAAACCGGAAGCAGCAGCATCAAATCCATTTTTATAGTCGGGGAAAGAGATTGATTTAATTAAATTAAGAGTATTATAAACGTAAACATGTTCTTCGTATGGGATGTGGATATATAACTAAACTATACAAACGGTAGGTACTGCTATTTTTGTACGCGATGATGTCTTGATTTTCTCATCTGGTGCTGATGGATGGATTGGAGCTAGCCTTGGATCAGTACTTTTCTTGAACATCTTCCTAAGCGAATAAACAACCCAAGGTTTAATCCACAGCTAGACTGGGGTCTGCCGTAGCCTAAGGAGCGAGTGAGTCGCCGCCTTAAAGTTCGTGGACTATTTCCAGACTTCCTTTGAGTCACTGACAATTTATACTCGCAGCATTCACTGTTTCTGTAGAATAGATTTCGCCTCTGTTGAAGAACTCTCATTGGCTTGGATGTTCTTTATTAAGAACCCTCTCATACTAACTCTATAGCCACGACACGACACCGTCCTATGATAAGACACCTACCTTACCCAGAAGCTTGTCGCTACAGCAATCCGCCTTTTAAGACTATGTGCCCAAGCTTGTGCGGACGCTCAGCAACGAATTTATCTCTCGTCGGACCCGTAGGATAACAAGATTTTCATCCAAAAATGTTGACAGTGGTTAGTAAGGCCTTTCTGATGGATTTCAAGTCCATCTTCCAACAGCCACGGCGGCCCAACTGGGCCTACCAACGACCCCTGGACACCTGATTTCATGTTTTCGTGTGTATATTAGTCGATTCTGGGACTTTGGAGAGCATCCGGCAACGTTGAGATTTTGGGCGAAAAATGTTGACAGTGGTTAGTAAGGCTTTTCTGATGGATTTCAAGTCCATCTTCCAACAGCCACGGCGGCCCAAGTGGGCCTACCAATGACCCCTGGACACCTGATTTCATGTTTTCGTCTGAGTATTAATCGATTCTGGGAGTTTGGAGAGCATCCGGCAACGTTGAGATTTTGGGCGAAAAATGTTGACAGTGGTTAGTAAGGCTTTTCTGATGGATTTTGTGGGTCATCTTCCAACAGCCACGGCGGCCCAACTTGGTCTTGGAAAACCCTTTACACCTACTCTGCAACTGTGCTTAATTGACTTCCAGTAGGAGTCATACCCTGGCAGAATACAACCTTAACGAATAAGCGCGCTTATTCCATATTCGATAAATGGTTCAAAGCGCAATGGACCTTTAGCCGGCTCAGTTGACCCTTGCGTCTAAGTGAATCCATCGCTGATGATGGAAGTCACATATCTTAACCCAACCTTATCTTTGTCTAGTTGAAGTCAAACTTCAAAAATTGAAAAAATAACCAGAACAATACCAATCTTCATGCTGGTCCAAAAACCCATAAATAAAACTGGTTTAGACCAGTGACAAGTTGTTAACCTAAAGTAAAAGTAAAGCTAAAGTCTACTGAACTCTGAATAAATAAAGATTCCACCCTATTCCGCCAGGATTCGTCAGTCAGATACGTGAATTCAAGCATCTTCTTCTTCTTCTTGTGGCGCTACAGTCCGGGGTGAACCTGGGCCTCGGTCAACAATCGTCTCCAGCTGGCACGATCTTTAGCCAGGTACCTCCAATTTTGCACTCCAAGTTGGTTGAGGTCCTTCTCCACTTGAGTGCGCCATCGGGTTCGTGGTCGTCCTCTATTGCGTAGTCCCACTGGTTCGGAGTCGAAGACTCTTCGGGCTGGAGCAGTGTTGTCCATGCGCTCTACATGGCCTAGCCATCTTAGGCGTTGAATCCGTAGACGCCTGACTAGACTCATGTCGCTGTAGAGCCCGTACAGAATCTCCTTCTCCAAGAACCTTCAACGCAAACAGGACCAAAGATTGAACGCAGAACTTTTCTCTCGAAGAGACCAAGTGCGTCTTCATCCGCTCTTGAGATAGTCCAAGCTTCCGCGCCATACAGCAGGACAGGGATGATCAAGGTCTTATATAACGTGAGCTTGGTCTTTCGAGAGAGGGCTCTGCTACTCAATTGCCTCTTGAGCCCAAAGAAACAGCGGTTGGCAAGAGTTATTCTGCGTTTAATCTCGGTACTGATGTTGTTTGCACTATTTACTTGGGAGCCAAGGTAGACGAAGTCCTTTACTACCTCGAAGTTGTAGCTGCCTATGGTGACGTTCTGACCGAGTCGTCGATGTTGTGTGTCCCTTCTTGATGATAGCATATACTTTGTTTTGCCCTCATTCACCGCCAGACGCATTTTAGCCGCTTCCGTCTCAATGTTAGCAAAAGCCTCACTGACGGCTCGCTGAGTTCTGCCAATCACGTCAATGTCATCGGCGTATGCTAACAATTGCACGGACTTCTGGAAGATCGTGCCTCTAGTGTTGGTGTGTGAGTTTCGCACGATCTTCTCCAGGACGATGTTAAAGAAATCACATGACAGCGCGTCGCCTTGTCTAAAACCTTTTCTGACATTGAAGGTCTCGGTGAGTTCGTTACCGACCTTGATGGAGCAGCGAGAGTTCTCCATCGTCATCCTGCACAATCTGACGAGTTTGGCAGGAATGTCAAAACTAGACATGGCGTTGTATAGCTCGTCTCTATGCACACTGTCATATGCGGCCTAAATCGACGAACAGATGGTGAGTGTCGTTTTGCATTTCTTGGGTCTTTTTCCAGGATCTGCCGTAGTGTGAAGATTTGGTCTATTGTGGACATTCCTGGCCTGAAGCCACACTGATACGGACCTATCAAATTATTAATGAACGGCTTCAGGCGGGTACACAAAACGGCAGAGAAGATCTTATACGCGATGTTAAGGAGACTTATCCCCGATAGGTGGCGCAGTCAAAGGGGTCTCCTTTCTTGTGGATCGGGCAAACGATACTGAGATTCCACTCGTCGGGCATGCTTTCCTCCGACCATATCTTGCAGATGAGCTGGTGCATGCGCCCAACCAGATCATCTCCAGCTGCTTTAAACAGTTCCGCTCCAGCAGCTTTGTTCGACTTCAGTCTCGATATTGCTAACTTGACTTCGTCTAGATCGGGGGGACGGAATTCTCTTCTATCGTCGTCCATTGCGTGGAGTGGAACATTCTGCCTGACAGCGGTATTGGTGTCCTCTTCGCCGTTTAACAGTCTGCAGTAGTGATCCTTCCAGATTCTCAGTATCGACTGCGACTCTACTACGAGTTGTCCCTCTTCGTTCCGACAGGCTTCTGTCCAATGTTTGCACCCCTTGGATAGTTGTTTCACCCGCTGGTAAAACTTTCGGACATTATTTCTGCCGTACCACCTCTCCATCGCGCGCTTCTCATGCTCCTTCTTTTTCTTTTTGAGAAGCCGGTGCTCTTCCCTTCTTTTAAGTTCGTAGAGCTCACGAACCGCTCTCGTCCTTCTATCCAGCGTCGCCTTATATGCTCGACACGACGACACTCGTTTCTTTTTTCTAGGTGGCATTTTAAAACCCAGCACATCAGAGGCAGGTTCTCTAATGGCGTTTTGACAACGGTTCCACTGTTCGTCGACTGTTTCGCCTGGCAGGGTTGGACTCTCTGAGAGCTTCAGGGAGACTCGATCGGAAAAGTTCCCAGCGGTCGATTGCGATTGTAGCCTTCCAACGTCAAACTGTTTCGGTCTTGCTCTACTCCGTTGTACAATCGATATCCGAGTTCTGGCCTTGGGTACAACAAGGTAATGATCCGAGTCGATGTTAGCACTTCGGAGTTTATTGGAGGTGTGTCTGACGTCCACGACGCAATGCGATCAATCTGGTTGACGAATTCAAGCATCTGCTTTGCACAAAATTCGAACCAATCTATAGTTCACCAAATAACCCTTCTTTTCCTTCCTTTCAGATAACATTTTAAACAAAAAACAAGAAAAGAAAACGAGGACACCAAAGTGCCCTTTTTATATTTGAGTAAACGAAATCGTTCATAATTGTCCTTGCGCCTTTATGGATTCTATCCCTCATCAGATGCAACATCATCAACACACACCACTTATCGCGCATACTGTCAACCAAATCCAACACATGTTTAAACTTTTAACTGAACAAACAAATTTTCAACTAAGATTAACATTCTACACCTTGTTTTAATTGTTCTTTCCTTTATTGTGTCACTGTCTTAAAATCGGAATCGGAAGATCGACTAAATACCTATCGAGCGGCGGCGGCGGCGGGTGAATGTAGCGAGAAGATAGAAAAAAAAATACGAAAACCATTCAAAAGTAATTATATATATGTCAAAGTCTATGAGTAATTAAGGTAAATGAATAAATTTATAAGAAATATAATATATTTTATTACTTTTCCAAATCAATTTTATATTAAACAAATGAAAACATTTTAAGATGATACGAAACGATGAGAAAACCAATAAAAAACACATTTGTAAAGTATAAAGATTTTTTTTAATCATTCAATATTTATATAAAAGCGTATATATATACATATATATATATTTTAATATCTTAAACATGTTAAGAATAATTTATGTAAGCGATGGAACTAAACACTGAAACAAAACATCATTTAATAAAAGAAAAACAAAAATACAAGAATAAAGCTTTAATGATAGGTGTAACTGACTGAAGGTTTTATTTTCATCGTTTCTTGCCGTTGTTTCTGTGAACATTCGTTTTTAATGCAGTTCTCTTATGGGAAATGTAATAACAATCACCTTGATTAACTGAGAACTATTGGAACTGTGCGGGCACAGTCCTAGTATTGAAGTTTGATGCCTACCTTATAAGCTCCTTATAAGCTCTTCCTTAGCCTCGATCCTGTTTGTGTTGACAGTTTCTGGAAGATTGTATTCAACTACGAACTGTAAGGGCTGTAAGGCGGCATGAGCCTTGCCAGACGTCTAACAACGTCTACGGTGGCTGGGCCATGTGGAGTGTATGCACAACTTATTTCCGGCCCGAAGAATTGTTGAATCCGAAACGGTGGGGCAACGCAACCGAGGACGTCAGCGTTTTAGGTGGCGCACAGGTGGGAACCAACTTGGTGTGCGAAATTGAAAACAGCTAGCCAGAGGTCGCATTAGTTGGAGAGGCTTGTTGGTTGAGTCCCACGTCCATCCCGGAGTGCAGCGCCATGGAAAGATGAATGAACTGCCATCTGACCCGCTCAAAGACAGATAAGGACAGTGGCGTCGTCTTCTTCGCAGGCGTCGCAGAGTGGCCCATTATTACACTGGTAAGTCGTCTGGAGTCTTTTCCATAGAGATAACGCGAATACCGCAGATTTCGTACAGACGTTAAGGAGCAATGCCTAAGTTTACATCCTACATCCTAGAGGGATATACCACGTCAGATTGTGCTCTCGAGAGGTCTAATCCTTGATGGAAGCTCTAACCAAGCAGCAGATAGTCCCAGCGCAGGTTCGGGTTCGAAGGTCCGTTTGTTGATACTACTCATAAATCTGTATAATACCCAAGTAGCACTTAAACCTTAAGTTCAACTTTTATTTACCGCGGTGTTCCAGAACCCAGCAAGTGTTACCGAATTTACACTACCCATCTAATTCAGAGAAGACTTACATTCCCGTTCTATCCTGGGAGTGTATTTCCGAACTACTATCTTCGATTAATCCGACGTGAACTCCATAAAATACATCCCAATGGGGACACAATGTAGAATAGGTCACTGCCCAAATTCACTGAGTTCTGATATCACAGACGCGGGACGACTTGGTTTCGATGAATGGAAACAGTTTACTTAGGGACGTGAAGGCATGAACTTCTATTCAGACTGCACCGCTGTTGACATAATTTCTCACATTTTTCAAGACAGAATTCCATCGCGCACTCGATAAGCTTGTGGTCATATGCTGATTGGGGCCCTTTCCAGAACACCTATTTAGTGAACTTTACATGTCTCAGGGTCTTTTTTATTAATGGGAGGAGTAGCTTCCCTGCGTATTTGAGCAAGCCAAGTTAAGTAATCACCCCCATCACGAATTCCATTGTAATCGAAAATGGGCTAAGAACTCCGAAATCACAGAATTCATTCGTAGTAGAAGCATAATGCAAAATCTACTACAAATTTAGTGAAATATTTATGAAATTCTTACAATTTTCTACGACAAGTTATTCACGCCGGAGTTCGTAATTCCGTTCGGATTTTGTGATACCATCGTCGTTCGTAGATTTGCTTCGAACGGATTCTGTGATAGGGATAATTGGCGATTAGCGAAGTCCTGTCCTAGTTGAGGTGTAATATTATATCCGCCCGCAATGTCTATATCTTTACGGATAGCTGCGCAGCAATTGGACCTCTAACATAATTCTATTTAAATTATAAAGTAGTCACAAACCATCGTGATATCCGAACAGTACCAAAGTCGCCTGTGCTGAGAACCAGACTATGGAGAGATTATGGCAAACTGTGACGCTGAAATCGCCACTAAACTGCCATATAATGAAATATCCTTTGACATGCGTAATGTCAATTATTCAAGTAAGTTACAGCTTACACTCTTCTTAGAAAAATGTTAGATTAGCTGATTTCAATATAGATATCCAAAATCAGCACTGCAGAGGGTAAAATACGGAACACTGCCTTTTAATTCTGCACACAAAAAGACATACTATTCTCAAATGACATTTATAAAACCTTCCTAGATGAAGAAGAGGAAAATGTACAACACTTCACCACGATCAGGACAAGCCACAATACGCTTTTACGTTTTCGATGGTCTAAGTGACCCCAGTAATAAAGCAGTCAAATTAAACAGCCCTATCACACAATAGATTCGTAGACAAATCGACCCTTTCACAAAAATGATATCACATAATCCGACGGTATCACAAATTCCGATGTAAATAACTTATCGTAGGAAAACACGACAAAAACAAATATCCAATCCATTCATATTCAGTTATAACTTACTTACCTAATTGTCAGACCGGCAATCCATAAAGGGTCCGAGTCTGAGCAATTGTTGCCTGGCATCACTGACATTCCTGGGCTAGCTGCTGTCAGTCATCAAAACCAAGCTTTCTTGCATGCGCAATTACTGACCGGAGGTTCGGTCTTCCTCTCCTTCTCGAACCAGGAGGCTTGGTTTTGAAGACCCTTCGCTGGAGCGTTGGTGTCCATGCACTGGATGTGGCCGGATTCTTGCACCTCCTGGTACAGCTCGTAAAGTTCGCGCTTGTGTCTTCTCGTCCATTCGCCTTCCTCGCAAACGGGAGACTTAGAATTTCTTTCGAAAGCACTAAGAATCAGGGATGCCAGCACGGGACTTGAAACAATCGAGTTGAGTCGATACAATCGAACATGGGTAGCACCAATTTTGATTCAATCGAGTATCCTCGGTTGTATCGTCAAAGTAGGCAGCATACAAATTCGAATATGACGTTTGAAACAAAATTTTTTAGTCGATAGAAAAAAGTTATCGTCATTATGGAAGCGAAGCAAAATATGTCCATCAACAAAAAACAAATTCAAATTTTGACCGATTATATGAGTGGTCATCAAGACTTGGCAAAAGGCATATTAAAAAGTGCTCAAGGCAGAAGAAGTAGCAGGGTTCTCTGGGAAAAAAAACTTACGGATTCTCTTAACACAGAGGGTCCTCCACAGAAAGCCTTCAAAGACTGGAAAAAGGTAAAGACAAATGCATGTATGTTTGAATGATTATATTGTACGTGCATTTTTTGGACTTGGAGTGACCTGAAATATAAAGTAAAGAACAAACTCAGGAAGAATAAGGTCCACTTAAAAGGCACAGGCGGTGGCCCATACATGCAAAAGCCCATGGACGAATTGGAAGAAAAAATTATTGAATGCGCTGGCCTAGAAGCAGCAGTTGAGGGAATACGTACAGCAAAAATGTTTGGAGTCGGACCTAGTCCAATTGCTGACCGCAATAATAATGAAGAAAATGAAAGGGAAGAGCTAGAGGTAGAATACAATATATTCGAAGAAAATGTCGAATGCGAAGGTAGTGTACCTGTATTTTGTCTAGCGTTTAAATTTTAATCGAATGTTTACTTAAGGCAATTCAACACATATCAAAAATGCTCGCTCTAATAAAAAAGAAAGCAAAGAAGATTGATTTGCTTACCGTCCAGCTTTCAGCCCCATAAAGCAGTACAGGCAAAATAAGAGTTTTGTAGAGCATGATTTTGGTCCTTCCAGTCAGGAGTTGGAGTTTTGACCCGTAGTACGGAAGTAACATCGGTTACTTGGTTGTCGGATGTCGGATCTCCACTATGATATCATTTGTGGAGTTAACGTTTGCCCCGGCATAGACAAACTCCGTTACTACCTCAAAATTCGAATTCTCGATTGAGATATTCTGTCCTAGGTGGTGTGTTGCGGAACGTTTCTTTGTCGACCGCATGGATTTTGTTTTGTCCTCATTGACCTTAAGACCAGGTCGTTTCGCCTCTTCTTCATGAGCCATAAAAGCTTCCACTACGACTCGTTGGGAACACGCGACGATGTCGCTGTCATCTGCATATATCAACAGTTGGACCAACACTTTGTTAGCGTGGTGCGACACAGCCGAATTAATTTTGTCGACATCCCGGATTCGCACATCGCTTCAAATAATTCCTTGCGGTGAATGCTGTCGTATGCGGCTTTTAAATCGATAAAAGGTGGTGGGTATCGCTGTCTTCTCCAGGATTTGCCTTAGTGTGAAGTCACGACGCACTGGTACGTGCGGTGATAGAGGGCTTTCGACGTTCACACAGTATGCTCGATAGGATTTTGTAGGCGACTTTTAGCAGGGATATACCTCTGTAGTTGCTGCAATAGGTAGGATCGCCATTTCTGTGGATGGGGCTTATGGAGCTGATAATCCAAACATTCAGCAACAGCTTAACGAAATTCGTACATAGCAGATTTTTTGAAGTTCGTAGCCTATTTGTGATTAGCATGGATTTCGTCATAGGGGTGAAGATTGGAGTTCACCGCCGAAACTGACTGGCTATCATAGTAATCACACCGAGCCGACTCAACCCCGTTGTTTTTAACCCATGTGGTAGTACAATGGGCTTACTTAGGCATAGAGTGCACGATCTGATGCCAATTGCAAGCTAATCTAACTCGACCGCGCCGATCCTTTTTTCAGTTAATGAATTCGTCTCATTCTCCGGTTTCGGTGCCTTGATTTTCAACCAGAAGTACCACTTTCATTCCGTCCCCCAGACTTAGACGGGGTCAAGTTAGCAATATCAAGACTGAAGTCTAACAAAGCTGATGGAGCGGACGGATTGTCCGCTGAAATATTTAACGCAGCTGGAGATGATCTGGTAGGGCGCATGCACCAGCTCATCTGCAAGATATGGTCTGAGGAAAGCATGCCCGGCGAGTGGAATCTCAGTATCGTTTGTCCGATCCACAAGAAAAAGACCCCTTCGACTGCGCCAACTATCCAGGGATCAGTCTTCTCAACATCGCGTATAAGATCTTCTCTGTCGTTTTGTTTACCCGCTTGAAGCCGTTCATTAATAATCTGATAAGTCCGTATCAGTGTGGCTTCAGGCCAGGAAAGTCTTCACACTACGGCAGATTCTGGAAAAGACCCAAGAAATGCAAATCGACACTCACCATCTGTTCGTCGATTTCAAGGCCGCATATGACAGCGTGCATAGAGACGAGCTATACAACGCCATGTCCAGTTTTGACATTCCTGCCAAACTCGTCAGGCTGTGCAGGATGACGATGGAGAAATCTCGCTGCTCCATTAAGGTCGGTAACGAACTCACTGAGACCTTCAATGTCAAAAGAGGTTTTAGGCAAGGCGACGCGCTGTCATGTGATTTCTTCAACATCGTCCTGGAGAAGATCGTGCGAAACTCACACGCCAACACTAGAGGCACGATCTTCCAGAAGTCCGTGCAATTGTTAGCATACGCCGATGACATTGACGTGATTGGCCGAACTCAGCGAGCTGTCAGTGAGGCTTTTGCTAACATTGAGACGGAAGCGGCTAAAATGGGTCTGGCGGTGAATGAGGGCAAAACGAAGTATATGCTGTCCTCAAAGGAGGACATACAACATCGACGTCTTGGACAGAGCGTCACAATGGGCAGCTATAACTTCCAGGTATAGACTTCACTTACCTCGGCTCCGGAGTAAACTGTACAAATAACATCAGTACCGAGATCAAGCGTAGAATAACTCTTGCCAACCGCTGTTTCTTCGGGCTCAAGAGGCAATTGAGTAGCAGAGCCCTCTCTCGAAGAACCAAGTTGACTCTTTACAAGACACTAATCATCCCAGTCCTGCATACGGCGCGGAGGCATGGACAATATTGAAAGCGGATGAAGCAGTCCTTGTTCTCTTTGAGAGAAAAGTTGTGCGTGCGAACTTTGGTCCTGTTTGTGTTGACGGGTTCTGGAGGAGAAGATTCAATCACAAACTGTACGGGCTTTAGAGCGACATGAGCCTAATTAGGCGTCTACGGATCCAACGCTTACGGTGGCTAGGTCATGTAGAGCGGATGGACACCACAGCTCCGGCCCGAAGAATCTTCGAATCCGAACCTGTCGGGCAACGCATCAGAGGACGCCCGCGTTTAAGGTGACGCACCCAAGTGGAGAAGGACCTCAACCAACTTCGTGTGCGAAACTGGAGACAGCTAGCCAGAGATCGCGCTAGTTGGAGAGGCCAAGGTCCACCCCAGACTGTAGCGCCACACAAAGAAGAAGAAAGTACCACTTTCAACTACATGGACCTGTTTATAGGTTAACTACTCCCTTTATATTCCACAAGAAAGGGGACCCCTTTGACTGCGCCAACTATCGGGGGATAAGTCTCCTCAACATCGCCTACAAGATCTTCTCTGCCGTTCTGTGTGAACGCCTAAAGCCATTCGTCAACAACTTGGTCAGTCCATACCAGTGTGGCTTTAGGCCAGGAAAATCCACCATCGACCAAATATTCACAATTCGGCAGATTTTGGAGAAAACCCAGGAGCAACAAATCGATACCTACCACCTGTTCATCGATTTTAAGGCCGCGTATGATAGCATCTATAGAGACGAGCTATACAGAGCAATGTCTAGTTTTGGCATCCCTACCAAACTCGTCCGTTTGTGTAGGATGACGATGGAGAATGCACGCTGCTCCATCAAGGTCGGTAAAGACCTAACCGAGACCTTTGATGTCAAAAAAGGATTCAGACAAGGCGACGCGCTGTCATGCGACTTCTTCAACATCGTTCTTGAGAGAAGTGTTCAAAACTCAAACGCCAACACCAGAGGAACAATCTTTCAAAAGGCCGTCCAACTACTCGCATATGCCGACGATATTGACATTATCGGAAGAACGCAGCGTGATGTCAAAGGCGCTTTTGTGAGTATTGCAACGGAGGCCGCGAAGATGGGTAAACGAGGGTAAGACCAAATATATGCTGTCAACAAGAAAGGACACCCAACACCGACGTCTCGGTCAGAACGTCAGGGCAGACAGATATAACTTTGAGGTAGTTAAAAACCTAGGAACCGCTATCAACTCAGACAACGACACCAGCGCTGAAATCAAACGAAGAATAACTCTTGCCAATCGGTGCTTCTTTGGGCTAAGAAAGCAATTGGTAAACAGAGCCCTCTCTCTAACAACCAAGGTAACGCTTTACAAGACCTTAATCGTCCCAGTCCTGCTATATGGCGCGGAGGCATGGACTCTGTCAAAAGCGGATGAAGCAGCTCTTGGTTGCTTCGAGAGGAAGATTGATAGATGGTGAGTGGAGGAGGAGTTACAACGATGAACTATACGGGCTGTTCAGCGACATCGACTTAGCCAGAAGAGTGAAAATCCCATGATTGAGATGGCTAGGTCATGTAGAGCGGATGGAAACCAATGCTCCGGCCCGAAAAGTCTTCGAATCCACCCCCGAGGGACGGCGCAGTAGAGGAAGACCGCGACTCAGGTGGCGCACGCAAGTGGAAAGGGACCTCAACCAACTATGCGTGCGAAACTGGAGATAGCTAGCTAAAGATCGAGCTGGCTGGAGACGCTTGTTGGTTGAGGCCCAGGTCCACCCCTGACTGTAGCGCCACCTTAAGTAAGTAAAGTATTGCCTTTATATTCTCTCTCTGCTACTTTGCTTGTGACCCAAGGCCGTACGATTACTGTGGGTAAACTTCTCCGGCTGGATTACCACCAGTGATTCGCATGTTACGCACGTGGATTAGGTCTAAGTAAGCCACCCTAACCTACTATCAACGCTCACTGCATTCCATTCTTTCCGAACTCAAGTCTGAAATTGTCTGTACTGCCTGAGGGTCTTCTTCCAAGTTCGTGCCTGTGAAAGACTGGTTGCTCTTCGTCTTCTTCCAGGTTGACAAAACAAGCCAATCGGGGCCCTACTTAAGTGTGTGAAACAGAAAACAGCTTTGTAGAGGAGTTTTAGGTTAGTGGTGCCAAAATCATGAGTCAATTCCGTTCCTTTTTCAAACCCGAGATGTCCAAGAATCAAAATCCAAGTCGTACCCGATCAGCAGTCCACTCATGGCGGAACCTCAAAAAACGATCATAGGATTGACAGGATTGACAGGATCAGTTTCATTGACAACAGCAGTATAGAGAACAACCACGATCGCGATGACATATCTTCGGTAAGTCTAGTCTATACTTGATTTTGTTAGAAGTGAACTTGGATCTTTGCCTGCCAAACTTCTCAAACGATGGAGAACTCTCGCTGAGATCGGTAATGAACAAGATGATCACTAACAAAGCGCTGTTAATCTGCCCTAACAACGTTATCCTATCATCTCCTAAATCCTTCCATGAACGACCGACAACCACTTCTGCGAACTACGTAAATTCCTTTTAGATTATATTTAATTTATTTATTGTGATTTATAAATTACAAATTAAATTTAAAATAAATATTTATGATTGGTCATAAATGTAATAATAGTAAAAATATATCTCATAAAAGTGTGTAATGCAATAATGAGGACGAGAAAGAGAACACAATTAAGAACTAAAAAAAATAAAAGAAACAAAAAAAAAAGTAAATCTCGTCTGCAACTAAAGGGGGAGGTCACTGCTTCGAATAGCTCAGCAATCAGCGCAAGGACTACCTACAGAAACCGAGCAGAATTCAATCCGCTTGAAACTACAATACATTTACGTGATCGTGTGTATTTGTGGCTGGTTGTGTCCAGAAGGATGACAACAGAAAAAAAAAGGAAAAGTTATTCTACCTACGAACAAAAAAACAAGTCATCTCTCGGTCTGGTCTGGAGTTCAGTGATGCAAAAGTAATAAAGTTCCAAAAACATATTGCTTTTTTGTTGTTGCAAAATACATAAGTTAAACATTTTATTTTTTGTTGCTTCTTGGTTTTCTTAATTGTTTTGTTGTTGTTGTTGCTGTTGTTGTTGTTATCAACCGATGATGGCGTTTGTTGGTATTCTATGTGTTTTTGGTTTACGTTGTTGGTTTTTTTATTTTATTTATTTTTTTTTGCTGTTGTTTTTATTAAAATTTAAATAATTAGAAAATGAATTTAATGTTGAGATATAATTAATTTATTCGGTGATCGTTCTTGTTGTTTCCTGAACAAGATACTGAACTGAGCCGGGAACAGTTGAGGTGGTAACGAATGTACGATGCTTGGCACGGATCAAGTTCAAGTTGCTCTCAGCGCATTCGGCACGATCCTCGGCGGCTTCAAGTTCACGTTGGAAGCGACGGACGCGGGTAACAGTTTGTTGAGACATGCCCTCCTGTAAATAAATTCGAAATCATTTCATGCAAAGCACTTGCGGTTTATGTCAACTTACTTGCTCGGTCAATTGACGCTTGAACAAGTTGATCTTAGCGGTGGATTTGTCCAAGGCCTCTTGCAACAAGATGATGTTCTTCTGGTCTTCCTCGCATTGGACCATAACCTCCTTGACGGTGCGCTCCTTCTTCCTGAGGATCTTGATGGTCTCGGCGTGCCTTCTCTTCTCCTCCTCCAATTCCAGTTCCAAGTCACGAATGCGAGCCTCCAATTTGCTGATGATACGCTTGCTGCCAGCAACTGCATTCAATTCGACTTCCTCAAGACGGATGGACAAATTCTATTCACAACAAAACAAAGGGGGATGCCATTAAATTGACCGAATTCTGCGCGGATGAGCTGCCGATGGGACCCACCTTAACTTCGCATTCCAAAGACTTCTTGATGGTTTCGATCTTGACAATGCGCTCCTGTTCGACGTGCAACTCCTCGATGGTGTGTTTCAACTCAACCTAGACGCGGGATGACACGAATGAAAAACCGGTCGGCTCCGCCAACTCCCAGCACCGCTTACCTGAATCTTTTGGTAACGCTCGTCGCTGATGCGCAACTCCTTGGTGACCTCCTCGTAATCGGCGGCGACAACTGTCAACTCCTGCTCGAGCCTAGACTTGGATGAAGCCAGTCCAGCGTTGATGGTGGCCAACTCGTTGATGCGAGTCTGGGCCTCCTCGTATTGCAACTCAACGGTGCGCTTGGCACGGTTGGCGCTCTCCAATCCGCTGCGAACCTCCTCCAATTCACCGCTCAACGATTGGACGCGACGCTGGGCGACACTGTATTGATCGATGGTCTGTTGCAATTGCCTTTGGATTTCATCGTAGTGCGATTGGATTTCAGTCAATTGCAGTGACTGCTTCTTGATGACCTTCTGCAAATCGATGTTGGTCTTGTTGGCAACGTCCAGGGACATTTCCAATTCGGTGATCTGGATTTGCAACTTCTTCTTGATGCGTTGCACCTCGGTCTTGAGGCGGGTCTCAGCCTCGACGACGCGAGCGTTCAATTGTTCAAGTTCGATGGCAGTTTGTTTGCTAAAAGTACAAAAAATGTCGAATTAATAAAGAACAGAGGACTTTGATTAGAGCAAGGGGTGAACGTTCTTTTACCAGGTTCGAGCGGTGGAAAGGACTTACGTAAGCCATGGAATCTTCGGTGGGATCTAAGCTTAAACCATCAGCTCACTCGACGAGAGTTTTGTGCTGTTGTAGGTAGGTGAAGAGAATGTTTGTGGGTCTGGGGAAGTGTGTCTGCAGTGTCGAAGAGGAGATAAATGTGTACAACATACATTTTGCACTCCGTAGAGTCAAGTTAAAATCCTTATGGACTGCTTTTCTGGGCTACATTATGGAATCTGAATGATCTGCGATTGGTGCTTAATTCCTCGCGTTAATAGACACTCTATCAATCTCATAATTAAACGAAAAAAAGGATTGTATGGACAACTATACCGCAGGAGTTAATAGCGTGCAGTTCGACACATTACAAACAAAGTCTTTGACTCAGAATTCGACCAAATATATGAGAATCCTTGACAGAAAGATAGACGGACTTGGTTTAAGCAAATAGATTACTTTTCTTAATTTAGAACTAATCAGTAACATACGGCTGGGAGGCGCAGTTAATTGAGTACCTGCCCTTGGTTGTAGGGGTTCCAGGTTCGAATCACAGTGAAAGCAAGAGTGAATGTGCTTTAATCTGGTTTTCAAATCTGGTCCAGTCACCATTTGCCGTTAACGACACTGGGTACCACAATGGTCTAAGTGTGCTGGCAAAAACCTAATCAGTAACTTAGTTATGTGCGGTCGCTGGGCACAAACCCTCCTGTTGCATAAATCGGAGTTCCATTGGTATCTCCTGTGGCATCCCATTTGTGCTATTCCATTACCCAGATGCCTTGTTGCGACTCATTTCAACTGATATTCGCGATTACTGAAGAAATTAATTCCACAGCTATGACAAAGAAGAATATATACCCTGTCACTACAGGAATCGCAGTTATCATGCCAATTTTAGTTATTATTTTTTGAGCACTGTCAGAGGTGAGCCATGAAAGTGCGTCGGAGTCGATGGACAGACTCACAACGCCTTGGCGCGATGGTTCCTTTTCTTTTAACGAAAAAACTAATTCTCAAAAAGTCGGGTCAAATGCGATGCGTTACGGTCAAGATTGTGTGTTCGGAAAGTATGGTACGAATAACGAGTTTCAGAATACTGGTGACTGCGAATTGTGCATTGTAGGGCCACGATGACGCCATTGCGTTGGTTTGGAATCGATTTTTGGTGGCTGGAAGTGAGGCAGTGAAGGAAGTTCCTCTCTCTCCCTAGTAGAAACTGCTTTCTACCGTCCGTTTGCGTATAAGACAGAACAGTCAGTAGCAATGATTACGGCAGCAGAAATTGACAGCCGATGAACATTCGGATTTGTGTCTTAGGAGTTGAATTTCATCAATCTTCGAAGAGAACATATGGATACCAGACCTATTTCTTCGGCCTCAGTCAGTCCCCTTTTCTAGATACGAATCGGTGTATAACAATGGATGCAAACAGGATCTAAGTGGGTCGCAACTGATTCAGGTATTCACGAAATCATGTAATTTTCATTGTGGAAAAAAATCAGTTGTCTTTGGTCTGTCTGAAAGTACGTACGTAAAATTGCCAGCACACGCGGATGATATTCACGTAATTATTCGATAACAGGTCACCGCCAATGAAGCGTTTTACTGGCATTGAACCGGAGGCGGCCCAAATGAGTGATTGAGTACAAAACAATGCATGTATGTATGGTATATGCTGTCTTCAAGGACGGTCGTAGACCATCGACAATTTGGCCACAACGCAGTTAGAGGTAGTCAAGGACTTCGTCTACATCGGCTTAATAGGAACATACACAGTTGTTTAATCTGAACAGAGTTTAATCTTGGTTCTGATGATGTTCATATCTACCTCGGCTTGTTACGAACACCATCAGTACCGATATTAAGCTCAGAAGAGCTGTTGCCCAACGCTTTGTTTTTTTACCATAAGAGATTACTCAATTAATAGAGCCTTAACGGCGCGAAAGCATAAAGCACAATCTTATGAGTTTCGAGGGAAAAGTTCGTTGGTACTGTTTGCCTTGATGGTATTTGGAGAAGAAGATTCAACCGATGCGACTAGATAGGCGTCTGTGGTTTGAACGGCTAAGATGGCCATGAAGAGCACTGGACAACATTGGTCTTTATTGCTAGAGTGCATATTTTAAGAACCAGCGAATGAGTGAGATCTGTACCGACTGAAATCTTTTCTTCAATTTTCTTCAATTAGAAGTATAGAAAAATGTTCTAGCCGCACAATTTAATATCTGCTTGGACATTATGTGAACGTGAGAAATGTCAACAAGATTGTAGAATGCGTTCTAGTTACCTTTACTGATCCGGAGCAGTAAAGCCGACTCTGTGCAAGGTGGTGTGGTGAAAAGGGAAATGATTAAGCTCTCATTGTCGTGAAACAATTTTGAAAGTCGCGAAAACAATTATTTAAGGACAAGTATAAACATTGCAAACAACGTTCCTGCTAAATAATTCCGAAAGCAAGGCGGGAACGTCATGTTGTACAATATCTAAATCACCCGGCACTAGCTAACAACGAACACTTCCAGATTCTTCAAGCTTAGGACGACGTCAAGGATCAAGCTCCGTATTTACAGGAAATATTGAAGAAAGACCTAAGACTCTTAAACAAATTGCAATTCATCAGATTTTGTCATGCCACTTGACAGATCACTTTAAAATCAAAATGATGCCTAAATAAAACTGAGCACTGGAAGGGATCTCTCCGAAGCCCGTCCACCCTTAAACACTTGCTCATCCACCGTAAATTCTGTCAAGTCAAGTGGGGTGTCAATAGATGATATATTTGCGTTCCTATAGGTCCAGATCAAAATTGTCCACTGCCGATACAGTGAAATTGTGACTATCGCCTTAAATTGCTCCTAATTGAATGGGGAGCATATTTTTAGACCAATTAACACGCGTACACACTGAATATCTTACAGTCGAGACACTGCTTGATGGGTAAATATGTTAATAAGCTGTTTGGAATTGTTGGCGCACTCTTGACGTGGAAGCCGTTCAAGCCATTCGATAAATTGATAAAATTTATTGAAATTCATTGCCAAGGTCAAGGATATCAATAATCATTCCGCCTGCAGAAGAAAATTCCACGCCACGAGAGCGCCAACGATTTCGAGCAAGTCCTCATTAATTACATTTTACATAATCCCAACAGAATACTCGATCTGTCGCGCAGGGGCTATTAAATAATTCCCACATCCGTCATAGAGTTTGACAGCTCTTCGCCGCTTTTGTATTTTTATCTCTGCTCTTAAGTACACAAATTTGTCTAATTAGCCGACAATGTGCATCGCGATTATTTCTATCTACGTGCACCTCGTGCCTGTGTACACGGCTGTTGACTCAAGAGTTAAGAATTCTCGTTGGTGTTCAGAGATTTGGGCCAAATGTGCGGCTAATTTTAGACGCTTTATCTAAATGGTGAGATCGAACTGCAAGACTCTGTCATCTGACAAGCCAGGTATGTGCGGGGTAAAAATAAATCTAAGTTTAATTGAAATTTTCAAGATGTAGCCAAGAAAAGAATCGGAATTTCCTTTGCGTAGCTTAATTGTTACACGGTATGGTAGTTGTTATACCAATTGGTTGTGTTTTGGGGGGATGTGGTTTTTTTGTTGGGCATCGCATTGGTTTTAGGGTGAAACAATGCAAGTGTGTCAAGGATGCATGCAACAGTGTTTCAACGAAGGACCAGGGAGGCACAAAAAATCACTTCTAAAATCATGCTTTTAGCTGAGGTATCAATTTCTTCTCAGAACGTCAGAATTGACATTAACTACGGGATGTGTTCGTGGGCTTAGCATTAAATTCTAAAATAATGAATATGGGCAGCTGTGGTGGCTAGGGACTGATCTAATTACTTGCTCAAGGTCCGCTTTTTCGGAAATGACGGTAATTCTGACGTAATTTCCAAGTGTTCCTACATTTATTTCAAAGTCAACTAGGTGTAACCGAGAAGGGGTTATTTCTGAATAAGACTCTGGCGCTTTTGAAGTCGCGTGGCGATACAGAATCCTCGGTGTTTCCAATCCACAAGTGAAAGACCGTTAGATAGCAACGTAGATAGCATCAAATGAAATGAACGGCGGCCTTCAGAGAACGGACATAATAAACTCGTTGGCCTCCACAGAAGATGTGTGAAAAGTTGTTGCTCAAAGTTCAACAAGTTGAACGATTGTTATAGACCTCCTTTGCCCTGCCCATGCAAAACATAAAAGGAAATCACTTAACCTACGCACAACCCAATCGCCCTCTCTCCCTCTCTCGCATGTCACTGCGTTGCGTAGGGCGTCAGTGCAATTAAATCGAATCTATTTCGAGCAAGTGCCCTAATAAATGTTGCAAATTCGAGTTCTTCTTTTTCGCTGTTTGTTGTTTCGAATGTTGTTCTAAAAATAGTAAAGGTTATCCGATAGAATGAAACGAGTTAAATGCTTGCTTTTGTTTCTTGCAAGACACCCTGCCAATGAACGATCTGCTGAATATCTGGTACATTGAAACGAGTCAAATGATGTCTTCTTGAATTTGAAACAAACAACAAAAAAGAAATCCAAGCGAAGCAACAGAGACCCTGTCAAAGAGTGATTGCTGACACATCATGCCGATCGATATAAATAGACGTGCGGATTATGTAAAGTAATAGTTTCTTGCTTTCAATTCCTGGACATCGGAATGGACAGCAATTTGTTTCCCACATGCGACGGTGTATGGATTCGATTTTGCAATAATAAATTATCTGCGTGATGTGTGTGCCTGTTGCTCATACGTCAATACAGTGTTTCTGCTTCTTTTTTGATTATTGTTTTTGGCAGCAATCTGCGGATCGAGTGATCACAGACATTTATTGACACTCGCGCGTGAGAGGAGCCATTTGAATGAAATTCCTCTGGCAATCGAGCGTCGGAAACATTAAAATATTTCGAGTTGAGAGTTTTTTAATATCCAACATACGAGTGTTCAATAAAATGAGATGCCTTGGAAGAATTCTGCTGTTTTTATGGTATTTTTAAATATTTTTAAAGTGGTGTGAGACTGTTTTTGCGGAAGTGGATGAATTTCGGGGAACTAGTCAAAAAGACACCCTGCCAATGATTGTCAGTACAATTGTCTTAACAGAGGACTCAATTAAGTTCTTGAATGTTTTGAGAATTTGATAGGAGAGAGCTGGGTTGTAGATGAATAATTGTTGGTGGGTTATACACAATTTTTTAATTGCATAAAGGTGTGTATTACACATCCGAAAAATATTGCTTGTATATAAAACTGTATAGAAGCAAGGAATAGGTATGGATCCTAAAAGCAATGTATAAAAGTCAACGATATGTCAAAGACCTAATACACATTATTATTATATGCATTAAGCACTTATTACCATAGGTACTTGCAAAATCGTACACATTTTAATACATTTTACATACCTTTTCACATCAAAGTGTAAAAACAACCAAGCAGTGTAACATACAGCAACCCTGTGGCAGACTTTGCAGAAATCGATGAATAATCGTACACAAAATAGACGAATAGAAACGAACTGGGGAAAAAGTTGTCTATTGTCAAGTAACTTGATCACCAATTGTATTCCGAGGACACATTCGGGGAAACATGCCAATTCAACGAATATATTCAGAAATTACTGTGCGGCAATAGTGTGGAACGGGTTTGTTTGAATTGTTTGAGTAAATCCCCGATGGCTGAAGGCCAACGGCAGCCTTGACTTGAAAATTGGCCAAAAGTTTGTAAAAAATATGTGTTGCTTAGGAAATGGATTAAATTTTCAAGCTGTCATGCTTGCTACTGTCTTTAGAATTCATTCAGAGTTTTTAGGGCAATATGTTTGAAGTGCTTCTAATTAATTTAGAGTATAGATATGTGTTCGAACGAGTACTTGTAGATGGTCCCCACTAGAAGCAAATCGTGATATTTTCAGGAGAAAGGTTCAGAGATATTTGAGTATTACCTTTAGCGTTATTTAAGGTATAATTTCAAGGGCTTTTGTCTGATATGTTGCATGAAAAAGAAAATGAAAAATAGAGGTTGATGCGGCGGTTTAAATGGCATAGATAACCGTCAAGCTTATGTAGTTGGCTAAGTATAGTCTTGCATGGGACCACATTGACACTATTCTAGACAGAAAGTTCAAAATGCCTTTATACAAAAATCGGGCAGGTGAAAAATTAATGATCGTAAATGGATACAAGAAGAGTATGGATCGTAAATGCTAAGTGCTTCTAAGAGCATCACTATAAAAATGCAACATAGTTTTCATTTATATTCCATTAGAATTTATGCAAGTTTTTGATTTAGCATCTTGCAATTTATATGTTTTCAGCAATAAGGTAGTCTAGTTCACATCAAAAATGTGGTGTAAATTGTGCAGTGTAGTTTTAAGGAAATTGAAAATTTTGAGCCACAACACGTTATTCATCACGCTAATTTAGTTTGTGCTTAATATATTTATTTTTTGATTTTACGTGTTCTATTTGCCATAATAACGTGAATTCATTATTTTTGTGCAACTTGCAACTTGTAAAAAAATAACCCAACCGACTGAGATAAAAACCTATTAAGTCTATAACTTCGTGCGGTTTGCTAACAGATGGCGTAACTTGCATTATTCCATTGGAACATGCATTGGAAAGCTACTGTCATTGCAAAAAGTTGTCATTGAAAAAGTCATTACTTCAGATGGGCAATACTTTGAATAATACTATTGTACATGCATTTCTTAAGCAAACGTTCAAATTTTGCACGATTTAAATTATAGACTCAATAACATTTCATTCAATCTTGACGGGGGTGTTACAGATTGTCCGGCGGGGCTTAATGCTAGTAAAATCTAAAATGTTTCAAATGCGAAGAAAGCCTGAAGAGACCTTCGGGTCGAATACGTCTGATACGACCGTCATTCACGTTGCCAATTGGAAGACTTTTAAATGATTAACCTCCATATCAAAACTGAGAAGATATATCAGCCTGCAATGGATTTCAATTAAAAATACGTAAGGACCTCTGCCTACCCACATATTTTCAAAACGACTGCCTACTTTGGAAACATCTCACTGGCATCTGAATCCTTGCGGATTGAATTACCAAAGCATGGAGTGATTGCAAGGTGGAATCGAGTGAAACCGCCATGGGAGTGGAATTAAATGTGTGTCGCGCAACTAGATGACTCTATTGGTTTTGAAAAGTAAATCAAACAACTAGAAGGGATGGGCATAATTGAATTGACATAAAGAGAATCTTATGTTTGAATGAATCTAGCTTAGAGTGCCCGCCGAGGGCCAGTAAGTTAGTATAGTAACACTGTTCATTTAACTAGTTTTAAGCATTTTTGTCTAGTATGTAAGTTTATCCTGAAGTAGTAAATAAAAATGAATTTAAAATGAAAAAAAAAAAATGTTTGAATTAATATTTTCGGAGTTTGGGGCTACACTTTTTACACTGTTTTGTTGAGAATATAGGCATTTTTGAGAAGGAATATTTTAAGTATTAATTCTTCAGTGAAATCAAAAAATTCTTATAAAACAAGGGTGTGTTGGAATATGTTTGTACAATTTCAGTTGCTCTGCTCAGTCCTTAAACCTGACTTTACAAACGTTGGGACTGCCTATCAGCTTACACACGAACTCTATATTGGACGAATGGTTAAGTAATCTTCAGCCTTCCGCCACGGATGTGGATTGCTTTATTCAACTCTATTTTTCCCTCTCAATACGATGTTCAGAGACTTGAAACCAATGTGCATCGGCATCGCCTTTCCAAACCACTTATACTTTCTCATACTGTGCATAACAATGAAATTGTATCCCAAATCCCTTAAGTGCTTGCAAATAAAAAAAACCCAACATTTTCTCCAAATGACACCCGTCTAGGATCCTTGTTAGCTTTCGAATTACATCGTTTTCACTTCAATATCCTTCAAATTTCGGCCCAGGGTATACTACTTGAGAGATTTTTCATGAGGAAAAGTTAATGAAATGATTTTCCGTACAAAGAAGTAGCGACACATGGCCACATTGTGAAATCAACGAATGCATGTCCTAAGGACAGAAGGGATCAATGAGATCAATCGTCTTCCTCAAAGAACACCGAAAGAAAATCGCAAACACCCAATCGATTGAATAAGTTACGTAATTAGTCGCTCGATATTCGCAAGAGTTCACAAGCTGTCTGTTCTTCGTAAGAAGAAATTCGATATTCCTCCCCCCAATGACACGGTTGTCAATTCTCAAAATACGAGCAAAACACGCAGGTACTCTCCTACCAAAGGGGAGCACAGCATACAATACATCTCGATCTAGAATGTGCCCACGCATCTAGGCCACTGTACACTTCATCAGCCGTCTCACTCTCGATTCAATTGTTCTTTGTTCCGTCGATGCTCGGTCAATTGACATTTATCGAATCACACGATACACGATTGGTTTCATGTCGAACAACTATAAATAAATGCACACACAAATCGGTGATCTCTGTTGATGTCGTAACTTTATTAAATCTCGAAGTTTTCATGATTTTTCTTCTGTTTTTTGTTTTTTTCTTGGCTTACAAAAGTTGTCAATCAATTTTTGAGTATTTTTTGTTTAGTGTCTGAGCGAATGTATGCGATTATGAATGTCACCCCAAGCAACCCCATCACGAGCAGCACCTAATCACCTCACAGATACAACCTGTAGTTCTTTAAACGCGGATGCTTAATCATAACCCTACGACATATAAAACACTTATGAGTTGGGTCGCACCTGGTATCCGAATACATTTCGACGGTCTTTTGATTCAACGTGGACAGCTGTCGCTTCACATTGCACAGCGACGATGACACTTTGTAATCCAAATTATCGATCATCCTGTCGTCGAGGAACTCAATGTGAGTGGCGTGCATTAGACGATTTTCGCTAACACCACGAGTGGAACGGGTTATGGCCTGAGCCATGAAGTCCTCCTCCTGCCGCTTGGCATTTTTCATATTTTTCTCGGCATCGGCCAGAAGGGCCGCACTTATAGCGGTTGCCGATTTACCACGGATGGCGCGTTTCAAATCAGCGGATATTTCGACATCCTTAAGATCCTCCATCATACGTAATCTTTGCAATAACCGACTAGTATCGCGACGAATTGTATCCTCAAGTTCGGCCTGACGCTCGAGACGGCGACGTTTCGATCGTTCGATAATTGAATCCTCAACGATATGCTTGGTAACACGCGATGCGTCCGCTAGCTTTTTCACACTGAATGGCGTTCGTATCGAGTACCGAGCATGTAATAGAACTTGATTGGCCCGATCGGCAGCTGCACGCGATAAACGGAGAACCTCTGAGGACGTATAGCGATGTACTGAATTGCTCGGGCGATACTTCTTTAAGCCACGTTCATTTGACCACGGTAAATGCGGCAACTCAACCTGTCGGCCCGTTGTTTTGGCATCCAAATAATCTATCATTGGTTGATAATAGTTCATGCTATATCCATAATTATCCTCATAGGTGCCCATCAGCATGTGGCGCACTCTATTCGGTCTGCTCACTTGCATTAGTGCCATTGAAATGTGTTTGTGTGTCTACTGCTCTGGCTGTGCTGTGTGTGACGGTTGGTTGGATGGATGGATGGATGGGGAGGGGGTTGTTATAAATAAATCGTTTTGTGTGGGTCTTTCCTTTCTGTTCGCTTCGCGCGAGTGAGTGAAATGTCTTTTGCTGTGGCACAAGTGGTTCGGGGGACTCGAGGGCTGATGGTGGTGACGACGCGGACGGTCTTCCTTCTTGTTTTTCGCTCGCAAACAAAAAGACACTTGTCCCAACGAAGAATTCGCTTTTGGTGGCCGCGCAGCGGTCCTTTCTTCTTCTTTTCTTCGCGATTTGCTGCTGCTCAGGCACTGACTAGTAATAGTGCGCGTTCTAAAAAAAGAACAAAAGGAATCGATTGAGAGACCTGTGGTGCTGCCTGTTGCGTTCGACAAAAAGCCTGCAGCAAATACCTGTGCTCTGGTGAACTGTGACTGACGAAACTCCAGGTCGGCGTCGGTCTCTCGGGACGACTGCACTTCGCAGACCTACTTGGAACTCGCTTGAGGGGTGTGCTGGGCGGCAGCTAAAAGTCGACGCTGCTAATAAATCCAAACAGTCAAACAGACGAACAGTTCCACAAAACTTGTACTCACATCGAAGGTACGTTTCAACGTTCGTTTCAACGTTCGTTTCTTCGAAACTTAGTTCTTGCTCGATTTCTGGCTCTCCCTCACTATGAGGTGCAATGCAATCAGCTATTAAAGTCGAACTGAACGAAATGGGTCACTTTCATATGGTAAAGGCTGTCTAACAGCGGCACTGCATTGAGGAGCCCCACGAGGCGAAAATCACTTCCGACAACATCTCGGTTCGCTGTTCACAATCGAACCACGTAACCGGTCGAAAGGGAAGATACGGCGACGTGATGGGAGCAAATGAGATAATCACACAATCGAGCCCAACCGTGATTCGTGCATATTAACGACCTTGAAATGCCATTTAAAGCAAGTGTGCGACAAAGAGTCGCATTGACAGCGCTATGCGATGGCGATCGATCGTGTGATTGATCGCAGATCGAAGGAGACCAAATCATTGCGCTTGGCGTGCACCTCATTTTGCCGCTGCGGTGAACTCGAATCGAATTGGAGTCCTTTCCGCGACAACACCTTCGATCGGTGGGCAATGAGTAAATGATTCAGAGTTCTGCCACTAACCCATTGTTGGGTTTCAAGTGGAAGAGCAGAAAAAAACGACGTGAGAAAAGACGTCCAACGTCGTATCTGTTTTATCAATCTCTATATTTAGAAACATTTTTCATCGCTTGTTTCCGGAAATACGAGCACAGGAAGTCTCATTACGTTGCACGGTAGTTGTTACACAATTTCTTTCGCTTGCGGTCTTCAACTGTGATCGCAAAAAAATGATGAATGACGTTATTTTTGGATCGGCGATCTCATTGAGCAATGATACCAATCGATAGAGTAAAATATCTAAACAAGAAAACTCATGTCCAGCTGTCAATGATCTCATTTCATTTACATTTTAAGCTACAAGGACCTCATGTGCGAATGTGATTGTTCTAAAGGAGGTCAAGGGATTTTATGTATGTATATCTTGAGGCCGAATGCGTCAGGTCATGTAGAGGCTTTTTAACAGATCGCGTGTAGCTGGCCTCATTGTGTCACGTTACTATGTTTTTCTTATTGTGTGTTGGTCCACATGTCATCGTGGAAGGATTCACACATCAACAGCGTCTCCAAATCATTCAGCTGTATTTCGACCATCAGGGCTTTGTGAATAACGTGCTTTGTAAACTTCTAGCAACATATATATGTATGTGCTGGCTTCACTGGCGCAAATTCGGATGATACATGACTCAATAGATCACATCCAAGCTATGATCCAGAATGTGGGACCCCGAATTACTCGCTTACTATTTTCTTCAGAAAGTAAATATCAAAGTCTGTTCTTTCATGCAATTGCAATTATAATGTCACTCAAATACATTTTATTTAAAATTAAGAAGCAAATATGTTTCATAATGATTCTCCTCTGTATTCGCCGAAGCAATTGATACGAATTAATGTATGAACATCGGAGAAAATTTGTAGACATTTTTAGATTTCCTTTTCTTCAGTGTCAATTAAATTGACACAAATGAGTATCACGTCACCTAAGGAGATTTCTTTCAACTTTTCTGAGCGTTTAGAGATTGCTGATGGCTGATGGCGTTTACCTAACACACATAAACCGGTTACAACTTTGTTTAACTGCAACCCAAGTTAGCTACAATTTGCCCATTTTTTATGAAGGTTGGGTTTACCATTAGGCTTACGTAAGATGAAGATTACTTCAATCCGCTGAATATAATCAATTTGGATTTCATGTCAGAATGTAGTAGACATCTAGCCAATGCATTTGAAATTATAAACATCTTCGTTTTCGACATCTTTATTAGTATAGAAGAACATATGAATTTGTAGCAATCAAGTATACACATTCTACCAGGTGTACTAGTATGAAGTGAGCATCAAGATACAAATGTGTCGATAGGGAACATTTGTTGTGAACGAGCCCTTATTTTTTGTTTGTTTGTTTGCTATGACATCTGTGAAAAATATTTAGTATACATCAAGTCATTGAACACACAAAATCATATTTTTTCATCGTGTTAAAAATATCGAATTTTGTACCAGAAAGTGATGATCTGCGGAAAGCATTCATTTTTTGTTTTCGTTTGAAGAAAAGTGCTGCAGAGTCGCATCGAATGCTTGTCGAGGCATTAGTGATCATGCTCTATCAGAAGCAACTTACAAAAGGTGGTTCAGAAATAATGATTTTGATGTGAGAAATGAAGAACGTGGAAGACCACCAAAAAAGTTTGAAGACGCCGAATTGCAAGCGATATTGGATGGAGACGACACTTTGAGTCAAAAGCATATGTCAGCAATGTTAAATGTTGCACAACAAACAATTTCTGACAGTTTTTACTTTCCCATTAATAATTAGTGTCTTATTTTCAAAAAAACGCTCATTTCATACCGGTACACCATTCTCTTCGTACTCTATTTGACTACAATTGCTTCCAAATGTCACAAGGTTCCATTTGGAACTAATTTTACTAAAGACTTCACACCTTCAGCTTCTTCCAAAAGAATGTGAACCTCGAATTTATGGTGCAATCTGCTTTTCGCATCTGCCAGCAGAACCCAAAAAAATAAGTAGAATCCAAAGAATTGCTAGTTTCTACATCATGGAACATCAGTTCAGCCGCCATGGCAACGGGAAGCTGACAGCTACCGAGGCAGCGATTTGGTTGAGAGAATGCAATCGGTGTAACACACAGCTCAAGACACATGCAAATAATGAAGAATGCGAGAACGCCGAAGTAAACACGTTAGCCTAAGAATTTGAGCTCAAGACGTAGATCCATGATGAAGATGACTTCGGAGTCGGAGCATCGCGATATCGCCGCAGATTTTGTCTCCCTGTTTCAGTATATTTCAGGTAGAAGTTTGAGCTGTCCAAAAGAATGCCCGCTCACTGTCTATGACCCCGGTAGACGCGATCTTTTTCCTTACATAAGTAGACAGGTCATCAAGACTCTGAACATGTATGCAGTTTATATGCATTATTAGCCTTTGCTGAGCCCATGGCCATGGTGGTATTCCATGCAGATGAGCAGATGAGCTAAAGTGAGGATGGTGCGCAGGAGATCCTAACAAACCTTCTTACTCGCAGACGTCATCAAAACCATTCAATTGTGTATAAACTTTACCAATTAATCCAAAAAGAGTTCACTCCAAAACCCTGACAGCTTTAAGTGTTTTGTAGGTTCTGCAGAGATGAGGACGTAATAGAAACCATAGTACATACCTTCGTTACTCCTTCGGTATCCACCGCAAGAACAAGGGAAAGCACGCTGGGCAACTATTTATTCTTAGTTTTCTAGCTTAGCAAGACAACAAACTGATTTATATCGAAGAAAAAGTATTTCTTTGGTTTCCTTCTTGTCATTTAGTGAGGAATCGGTGTAACAATCACTGAATGGCACAATAAATCTATGAAGGATCTGTATCTGATCACAACTAACTGTTTTGCGAAGTTTCACTTAATAGTTTTTGAATGTTTTAAATGCATGTCAATTAGTTGGTCAACAACTTGGAACAAGAGTCATTCCTGCTGAAAAGTTGACGCGTAATAGAATAGTTATAGACTCTTCATTTCTATACGAACAACAGAACGAAGTCAACTATCCAGCTGTGACACCACTTGGATGGTATGGCCCAACAATGCAAGAACCGACTGCTACGGATGGTAGTTCGAGCGCTTACTTTATATATTCAGAGGCTACAGGAGCAAACAAATTTGATACTCGTCACTATCTCTGCCGCCTCATCGGAGACTCTGATATAACATTTATATATATTTTCGGCTAAGTTTAGATTTTTTTTTACAAAAAAGCGATAATTATATAACCAACCAACATTTGCTCTGTTTAAAATTGCGGGCGAACTTCGCTGCTAATGTATGCTGAACTCATCAAACTTTATTTATTATGCAAAGCTCTTGTTAATTGATATTCTTCTTGTGACTCTTTATGAATTGTTACTCTCCAATTAATCCCCTTATCTTAAACAGTGCATTTGCCTGCCTTAGATACTTCAACGCGGTAGAGGTGCGCAATTCAAGCAGCGTCTATTCTATTACTGTGCTGAATGTACATTCGATGACAAACATCCGAACTATTGTTTTTTTTTTAACAAGAAATAGCAGAAGACTGGGTCATAGACATTTTGAACGGTGTCAAAACTCATATGTGATTCTACTCTAGAGACTAGAGTCTTCTTCTTCACACGTCAATCGGCACCGACATTTTTATTCCGTCGCGTTATCCCTTCCACCAACTCAAACGCTGAAAAAGGAAACAAAAAAAACTTACCGAATAATTTCAATTTCCTCGTCCTTCTCCAAGAGGCGGCGTTCAGCGTCGTGACGGAACTGACCGAAGTCAGATGCCAAGCGCTGGGCACGTTGTTCCTCAGCCTTACGGCCCTGCAAGCACACATCGGAAACACATCATAAAAATCCCCTCTCTACACGTTAATTTGAAAAAAGACTTACAGACTCGGCTTCCTTGTAAGCGGCGGTCAATTCATCGCGCTCGTTCTCCAGGCGACGCAGTTCGATTTCCAAGTCGTGCAAGCGGCGAGTGATCTCGGTGATGGTGGCACGGGACTCGTGGAGGTCATCTAAACGCGTTCGAGACAAACATGAGTACCACATCACCATCGGGCACAGCCATTCACTTACCTCCCAACTTCTTGTTTTCGCGGGCCAATTGCGAGTTAGCGTCGCGGGTCTTGTCCAGCTCATGGACGACCTTGGTCAGCTCAGCCTGCTTGGTCCTCAAATCCCTCTGCGAGACCTCGTACAGCTGGATGGTCTCCTCCAAGCGGGTCTTCAACTCAATGTTGGTCTTCTCCAGTGACACAACGGTCTTCTGCAACTCCCTGCACGTCGAGTTGGACTTCTCCAAGTCAATGATGAATACTTCGATCTCGCTCTGGAGGCGTGTCTTTTGTTTCTCCAAGTTGTTAACCTTAACGATCAACGATTCGATGTGCTCCTCCAGCTCGGTGATGCGCACTTGATACTTGCGGCGCAGCTCTTCCACCTCTTCGGTGTGGCTGGCTAGCTCCGCCTGGAACTTTGATTGCCATGAGGCTGCGTCACCATTTGCCTTGACCAACTGACGTTCCATATCGATACGAGCTTCAGACTCTTCCTCAAGTTGCAAACGAACCGATTCCAATTCGGTTTCAACTTGATGAAGGGAAGACTCGAGAATCGATCGACGACGATCTTCGTCTTCCAAACGGCGACGGGCATCTTCCAATTGGGAGATGACCTGGCTCTTGGAAAACGAGATTGTGTCGACTTGCGATTTCAGATCCTGTACGTCCTTGATCAATTCAATGTTCTCTTGGGAGAGGCGTGTCTTGTGCGATGTGATATCGATAACAGTGCGATTGATCTCTTCGATTTTCACATTAAGTTCGGTAATGGTGATCTCCAGCCTTTCAACTTGTTTGCTCAAGTAGACCTTGTCTTTGGTGGAGGATTCGATTTGGGCGAGCAATTCGTAGACCTCGGCTTGGAATTTTGCCTTATCCTTCTCGGCTCTGCAAAAGGGTGGAATTGTGTGCGTTATTAAAAGAGAAAGGACAAATAGGGGGGACTTTGTTTGTGTTAGCCTCAGAGTGGAAAAGCCCACGATATGGAGTTGAGAGCGAAGATTGATCGATGGGTTTGAGGGGTATTAAGTGGACTTAACGCTTTGGTGGTTCTCAAATCCACGGACCAAAAATGTGGCTGCTCAATGCTCGATATTGCAGGCTTAGTCTGATTTGCTTTGGTTGCTGTTAGAGGGTAAAAAGCACTCAAATGGGACGAACGAAGCCTGGCTGGTTAGTTTGTTTACTCTGCGGTTACATTTAATTAAAGCCTAAAACATTTAATTAGAATAGTAGAGCTTCTTAAATATCCTTTTGGAATAGATTAAAGGACATTAGACTGTGCTCAGATTAAATGACTATAATTTGGCCTTTAAATCGATGTCCAAACATGTGCTGTATTTTCTACAAGGTGTTGTAATTTTTTTAAACGGGGTCGTACGTCAATCAGTTCAACTATGCAGCTGCAGGGTAGGAGGTGTTCTGGCGATATGAGCGACAGGACCTTTTTTAGGACGTAATCGGCAATACGGTCAAGGTTACAAAACACTACAGGGCCTTGATATTTTCTGCTATGCTCTTGCAGATTCGATTTCTTACTGCTAGAATTGGATGAGCGAGGTTTCAACCAGACACTGAGCACGAGCCCTAATAGATAGGAAGTTAAGGAGGCGGTACTGGCTTGCGAAATCTCCCGTTTTATGTTTCAATACATATCAACACTGGCGGCCGCCACTGGGTAAATATCACTTAACAGAGATTTTTCGTGCTGCTCTTGGAGTTACTCGCCGAGAAAGGGTGGGAAACAGGGCATCGCGTGAGGAACTCAATGTTTAGCAATTAGTACTTCGAAGGGATATGACAACGTTTTGACGGTCATGTGGCACGATTGTCCCCATCATCTGTACTTCCGCTTCATGCCTTCAATGCGACCCCATCAGGTAAGCTACCATTTGGTTGGATCAGATCCAAAAGCTTACCAGGCTGCGCTCAGGCATAACTCCAGAATAACGATCGATGGCGAAGGATCAAGTAGCCAGGAGATTTGACGTGTGGGTTTTTTTCTAGTGTAGCTTGTGCGCCTCGTGACCTGTTGTTTGGTAAATGCGGGTCTTTTAAGACGAGACGACGATAAGAAGACGCTTTTTTGGTCTGATTACGCTAAATGCTTGCCTTTGTATTTGTCATCTTTTGAACTAGTTTTCAATCACGATCCAAGATTGAAGACATTACTTGTCTTGTTCTTATTTGTAAAATTTCTGAAGTTAGAACATTAATTGAATGCATAAACGTCATGGCGTAAAAAATACTACGGGTGACCGGGTGCCAGATTGAATCTGAACAATCGTCCGCCGAGCTGTTGAAACAGTGTCTAAAAGAGACCTCCAAGGAAGAACCCAAGTGTCGTAAGTGACTGAGCCAAGGCTTCTACACAAGTAAGCATTTACTGTGTGGCTTGAGTTAATAGCTACCTATCAGAAGTTTGAATGGGTAGCGCAACAGCCCGTAGGAGGCCAGGGCCTAGCTTCTCAGCAACCACTCGTGTTGTGCGTGCTATTGTTCTCTAACGAGTGGAAGGGACCCACAGTTTAATGCCGAATCCGAACGGCTTTGTTTGAGAACCTTTTTCTAGACGGGAAAGTACTCTTTGAGCATTGTCAGTGACTCGAAAGAGGTGGGGTCGTGAAAATTGTTTTCGTCGCACAGAGAAGAAATCGAACCTACGACGTCGAGGTCGGGGTCGACGAACATACCCACAACGCCACGGGCCTTTCTCTGGCCTTGCTCTGGCCAAAATTGAAAAGCTATTTATTTTGATGGTCAGTGACTCGAAAAAGATGAGGCTTTAAAAATAATTCATGCCGATTCTTCCAAGATTAAAATCTAGACGTCGAGGTTGTGCTCAAGTGGCTAGGACCAGATAAACACTGACACGGTTACAAGTAGACAGTAGTAATAGAGAATCTTTTGAAACTGTACGTGTAGTCCTAGTTGCCTATGCGCCGTTTGCCATATGCCAGAACTTTGATTCTGATCGCTGTGTTGTGTTGTTGAGACGTCTCTATAATCCAAGCTGAGATGCCTAGGAAAAACATTAGTTCCTTAATATCCCTTGCAAGATTCTCATCAAGGGAGTTAAAAGGGTCTACTAAGCGCTCACTGTCTGGCTCTCGCAGTGGCCGGGCAGATGCAAATGAAATGTGGTAAGGAGTCCCTCTCAACTGCGACGGTATGAGTTGTGTGAGATATCTAATTGTGCGGCATGATCTATTGATTGAGGTTGCCACCAGTCTAGCGATATCATGCCGAGTTTGCTGAAGGAAATCATTCGTTTTGGATTGGTTATACCTGATATACTGATACGGGGGCTGTACAGCGACATGAGTCTAGTCAGGCGTCTACGGATTCAACGCCTAAGATGGCTAGGCCATGTTGAGCGCATGGACAACGCAATAGAGGACGACTACGAACCCGATGGCGCACTCAAGTGGAGAAGGACCTCAATCAACTTGGAGTGCGAAATTGGAGGCAGCTGGCTAAGGATCGCACCAGCTGGAGAGGAATGTTGACCGAGGCCCAGGTTCACCCTGGACTGTAGCGCCACACGAAGAAGAAGAAGAATACTGCTACTGATACAGCCCGTAGAGGGCCAGGGCCTAGCTTCTCAGCAATCACTCGTGTTGTGCGTGCTATTGTTTTCCCACGGGTTGAAGAGACCCACAGTTTTATGCCGACTCCGAACGGCCAAGTTTGAGAAGCTTTTTCTAGACAAAAGCACTCTTTGAGCACTGTCCGCGACTCGAAAGAGGTGGGGCCGTGAACATTATTTTTATCGCGCAGAGCAGGGGTCGAACCTACTACGGCGAGGTTGAGGTCCTTTTTTTTCTTGATGTAGCAGTATTAGTCAGTCGTCAGTCTGGCCCATCTGAGGTTAGCTCTTACAAGGATATGGGTAGAGAAATACTTCTTCGCAGCTTGAATTGAGATCTCTGCAAACGATCCTTAGCTAGCCAACTTGGCGCTCTTCTCATTCCCTGGGATGACACTGTGACCTGGATCCAACTCAAGGATATTTTGAACTGGCTTCTTTAAAGACGTTAGCTCCGTCCGGCATTCCTCACCAAGTTCAGAGTGTGCAGTAAAGAAGGTAATTGATGGCTGCTCGGCTCTCATATGCTGAATTTTGCCTTGCCGACAGCCCTCTCGGATTGCCGAAAATTTCGCTAAGAACGCGGTGGAATTTGTATAAGTCGAAATCTTGTTCCAGCTGATTACCTAGCCTTTACTCAGTAAAACTGAAATTTGCAAGCTGACTTTCGGGACATATTGAATTTTTGAAATATGGAACAAGGCTTCAATTTCGATGGCAGTCAGTGCCTCTATCACTGAGATTGCATCAGATGATGGTCTGGTCAGAAAGACAAGACGAAGCAAAGTAATGGCAGTCGTTCGAAAAATTCAAGTTTTCTCTTTTTCATTGCCCAATTTTTGGATCAGTCTTATTTCCTCCAGAATACGTCAAGAAAGTGGCTAAATTTCGGGAAAAAAAAAACCGAACAATCGGCCATACCTCTGCCCATCATCATAAATTCAGCTACTAAGTTGTCAGAAGCATATCAGGACCAACCTGCAGTCAATATAAATTGGACTTCGTTTTTCTTTATTACACCCAGCCCACACCCTCGGTGAGTTTTTTTCTTTAAATTATTCGAATTCCCCACCCACGGGCTAATTATCTGACACATTATTCAATTTCATAAGAAGTGTGTATCGCCGTGTTCGCTCGCACACCACCTAGGCCCCAGGAAAACTCAGATCGTGTCCCGATAGAAAAACTAAAACGACGCCTGCCTCCCCACCAAAAAACCACCTAGAAAAGGTATCGTATTTCCCGCCAAGCATGCGGCAGGGCAAGCGAGACAGCTCTAGCGCACGGCTGTGCCACAATCAAAGACATATTTGGATCGGAGGACCGAAACCGTCCTGCTCCGAGCATACCGTCTAAATTTAGCCCCAAATACACCGTCATCTGTTTCTTCATTTTCACATGGCTCTTCCCTCTCGCTCTCGCCTCACGGTGAGAGGGAGACAGAATGCTCATCGATTTCCCCTCATTTTAATGCGAGAAGCATTGCAAAAGCAGGCGGAAGAGGCGGAGAAAGGAAACATATGTGAGAGAGTGGAACAAGTGGTAAAAAGGTCGAGAGGAACAGCGTCTGTGTGGCACACCTGAAATTTCGACGGAGGAATTATGTTCGCGGCCCCAGCGAGCACTTGCACTGCAGCCGTACTTAACGGTGTAGGATTCAGGATGGCAAAGTGTGCGTACACACTCTGTGCAGAAGGAATGTTCTGACGCATACACGGTCTTTCTCCTTCTGTATCGATCACCTTGAATTTTATATAGCTTGTGTTCTCCCTCTCTCTCTCTACGTCGGTCCGTTGGCGGGGCTTTTATTTTTGGTGAAAAAACACATAAAGACGGCGATTTTTTTGTTTTCTTATTTTCGGGAATGGAAATATGAGAGCTTACGAAATTGTGTTCAATTTGGTCTTGCGGTGGGGGGAGGCCAGCATTTTTGCCGCCGCTATGGAGGTCAGTATCTAATTACTGGAAGGCTCGAGGCCTTTTCACGGGCATTCGAGGAGGGAGGCCATGCAATACGATCAATTTGTTGCATGACTCTGCGAGGGACTTGCTTTTGTTTTGCTGCTACTTTTCTGTCTGTTTTTGCAGCTGATTGTGAGAGAAATTCATTTATTTTATCGAAAGGAAAAAAAAAACGATCAGAAGTGAATTCGAAAATAGACTTTTACGTAGGTGTTGGGTCTCGCTGGGAGTGGTGTGTGAATTATGAGGTAATAGATGCCCCCACTGAGTTTGCATTCTATTTCCTAGTGATGTGCGATGACAAACGAAATGACTGAGCAATTGGAGGATGAGTCTTGTGAATATGCAGCGAAATGAATGAGGGTGGCTGACTTGAAGAGGATTTCAAGGAAATCGGTGATCGATTTGGATAATGATGGGGCATCAGGCGTTTTTGAAGGTCAACGGAAGAGGTGGACGGGGCGCAATAAAATTGAATGTGATCACGATGCAAGAGTTGGGGGATGATGGGAAATTATAAATTTTTTTGGTATAAATGACAGAAATGACAGAAAGTCCACGTATAAAGCGACTTGAGGGTGAAGCGATCTTGTGTGATCTTGAATGATCGTTTTGGCCGATCGTTGGCAAATAATAACCAGAAGATGGCTGACACTGACTAACACCACATTTAAAATGACATCCTTCAAAGTCCTGTTCTTCTTCTCACTCTTTGGGTTTGTCCAGCCTCAATGACGTCAAGTACAATGAGGTGTTAATAGAAGACGTTTTCGAGCCTCTGTGTAGCGTTAGGCACCAGAAGCCTGAGACTTGTTCTTCAAATGATCATATTTCATATCAAGCGATGCGTTATTTGGTTGAACACAAGCATCCAGTGGCAACTATCTTTTTTGCAGACTACACGACGTAGCAGACATTTTTCGCTGGCTAACGTAGTTCATGTCTGACTTCTCGAGTTTCCTGCACATGAACAGGCGAATTTTGGTACTTTTTTTGACGGTAATAGATTTGAATTTACGTTTGCTGTAGTAGATGCGGCGGTTCAAATACGATGTCTGATGTGCAATACATGAAACTCCACAAACGTTGCATATAATCGCTAGAGTCCACTCAGCTCCTGAAGTGAAATGGCCATGGATTGCCTCGGAGGAACCGCCTATGATCACAGCAGGCCTTTGCCTCAGGAAAGTGTTTCATAAGGACTGCTGGATCAACCAAGGTTCACCATGCTTCCTTTGACAATTGTTCAACTTCACTTGAGTGTCTGTTTGTCGTCATTATGAAGAGTGTTCCACTAAAGAATTGATAGGTGGATACATTAGAAGAGCACTCGTCGTAGTCAATAGGTTAGAAGCCTGAATACTTCCTGGCTACTTTGAAATTCGACGATAATTCTGGCCATTATCGGTTTCACTCATGTTCAACTTAAGTCAGTTGTGGTTGAACTTTTGGATTTGCTGGAAACTTAGACGATTTTGTCATGTGCAGGTTGACACTTAATCCACTGCAGTCTCGGAAGAGGCTGTGAATTGCCTAGAAAATTGGCTTGAGTGGCGAATGGAGTGTGATCACGTGGGCCTACTCTAAGTCTCTGTCAAGTACTCGGAACTTGGCGTCAGGTTGTCTATGGAAGAGCGCTGCCACTTCGTGTTAAATGTGGGCTTTCGAGGAGAATTTGAACTTTATTTGTAAAGGTTTGTTAAAAAACACGGAATTTTCCTGATTCATCTCGGAAAAGGAAAGGGAAAGGATAGACAATGCTTCTGAATTTAGCAAGAGTTACCTATCCTTTGAAAGTGGTACAATGTTAGGGAGACATCTACCGCGTGTAAGGCACGAATTTCAGTGGCCCACAGCACTGCTATTGGATTACAGACAAGAGTGGGCACACATTGAGCAATTCTTGATATTTTGAAATAAATGACAATCAGTACCACTAAAGGCTGCAGAGATCCACATAGACCTGACTAATTGTATTTTGTGGGCGGTGCGAGGCCTTTGTAAAGACGATAACGACGTACATTGACACAATGATGACTGCATCAATGAAGAAGCACCTCGTATTTGCTTAAATTCGTTTGACTTACTCGTCTAAATTGTGCGCCTTTGAAGAGTAGTCGTAATCCTCTGTAATAAACTGCAAGGCGGCACAAGTGTTCAAACAGAGTGACCGGTCTGCTTTGTTTCACATCAGTTTCTGTATTCCTTGTTTTTTAGGATGTACAAGGATTTGTTGAACAAAAGTCAATTTTATGGATCGTAGTATTTTGGATCCTCTTGGATCCTCTCTACAACTGTCCCCATCGTACCCTGTCAACGACCCACTCCGTTTAAAGATAACCCAGTTCACATTTCCACATCCGAACAAGGAGAGTGAATACCCGCAAACTTTTGCTTAAGCCCTGTTCCACAAACCCACACCCACCACTTCTCCTTCGCTCAATATTATTTATGAAACAAAATCTCATCTCATCAATAAAAAAAAATACACAAAAATAACCAAGGTAAGCGGGCAGGTGATGACTACAAGAACAAGTTTTCATTTAAAATAGATTTCTAAAAATACGAATGCGTGCACCCTAAGGCAGCAACGCAACGAAAACAGTCTCTCCTATGCTAAGAGCATATGTACATCTTTTTTTTTTTTTGCAAACAAAAAGAAATTAATGATCGGCACAATAAACAATGTCTGTTCATTTTCCGTTTCCAACTCACCTTGATTTGGCTTTCGTTAGCATATCGATTTGATCTTGAAAATCACTCATAATTTCGTTGTGCTTTTTCTTCAGAAGCATTGTGGTCTCCTCAGATTCAAGATGAACATCTTCGAGCAATTTACGCAGTTTAAGGAGTTCAGTATCACGTTTGCGGTTTGCCTCGAACTGGAAGAGCAACGAAACGATTGTTATTTGCAATGGATCGTGTGAAGGAGTGAAAGGAAGTTACCTGATGTTCAGCACCGCCTTCGGCTTCTTCGAGACGCTCAGACATTTGGATGACCTGGACGCTGAGATCAGCCTTCTCGCGTTCAATCTGAGGATGGATAATTTGTTAGTTAAGGTTTTCAAGTAAAAAACTGAAATAATTGAAGATGGAAACAATCGAAAAATGTCTTACGCATCATGTCGTTTTTGATGAACAAAATGTTACGTATACGCCGCAGTATTCTGAAACTGTTCAGATTTTTCCTTCAAGAACTTTATTTTGCCGGAACCCATAAGACGTTCACATTTTGTGTCTTGGAAGCCTTCTGGAGGATCTGGAAGTCTGGTCTGAAGCAGCAGGTCCATAACAAGAAAAGGATAGACAACCGTTCTGAATTTTTCAAGAGTCCTCAACATGAGCACAAGTTTACTGCCTAGGTAGCTTTAATGCGAGAATGGAACTCCTCTACAAAGAGTGTATACCGAGGATGTAGAGAGTAGGGATAATTTGCAATAAACAGAAATACGCTTCTACATATTCAATAGCTAAGCAGATCTATCGGAGCTAATTGATGATTAGAACTAACAAATGAAACGAGGCCTACTCTACGCTAGTTGTACGCAGGTGTGGATGTAGATCTGATGCGGATAGATTGGCCAATTGAACCGCTTCTCCAGCGTGTCTACAATTGTGGGCTTTTACTTCGCGAGCAAGAGGAGGACTGAAATTGTGGTATAAAGATCGAGGGTATTGGGGATCGGGAGTACAAGACAGCTCGGTCCTGCTGGCTAGAGGTATCATGAAGAGGATATGGAAAACTTGAAAAATTAGTGTTGTTCGTCTGATTATTCTCTACAGACATGGGATTTAGCTTGATTTCGAGTCACTATGGGCTGTAATTACATCAACCAATTGGTTGATGCGCATCTCGTCGGTTCACATGACAAACTCGCCTGATGGTCAGAAATGGTCAAACGATAGCAAAATGTGTAAATTTTGGAAAAGACCTTAAACATGGTCGAAAGCTTGAAGATATGCCAGCAATTGTGCAGGGTGAGGGAAAACTTGCAACACAACTTCTCATGAAAACAGACTGTGTGATCAAATGGACAAGACAAGTGCAGTGAGAGGCTGATAGAGAACAGAACCACGACAGCTTCAATGCCTACGATACATGTCACGACTAACATGTAGGTTGAAGGAAATCGCATGAAATTCTCCGGTCTAAGCAAACAAAGTCTTGATGCTTAAGCTGCATTATATTATCTACTGTATTCTTAATCACACCACGTTGGTCAAGCCAAGTGCCATACGAGATACAGAACACATTCTTCTATCGATTTGACGCTTTTGTACAAATAAGTCGAACCAATTAACGATCGAAAGACCAATCGAAGGATCGGAAGTGAAGAAGTACAATGGCTCTTAATCAACCGAAGTCAACTTAAGCAATCAAAGCAATGCTTACATTGTGATCGGGAATAATAACCACTTCCCTGAGTTTCGTTAAGTTTCGTTCAATTTGTTGTGCACTAAGTAGATGCGAAAATAATCGATCTCTGCGTAATCATATGACAGGATTGGAAGTGTGTGTATTTTCTGAACATTGTGAATGGCGCCTCTGCCTATTCTCCTATGCTCAAGCCGATCACTTCGAGCCTCGCATATTTTCGTGCGCTTGAGCTCGTCAGTTGTGGTTGAACTTTTAGACTTGATCGAAAGTTAGACGACGGATTTGTCTAGGTTTGTGGATTTGTCTTAGTCTCGCCTAATTATTGTGTACCAGGTGATTCTTATCATTGGTTTCAAAGGCATTCTTCTGTGACATTGCATGCCAATAGTCAATAAGATCGATTGCATTTGTGGGTTGCTGTTTGATTTCTTAGGTACCCTATAATGTAATCGAACACCTTCTGCTTATTTTTGCAGCAAAGTAAGTTAAGTCCTCTGACACAATAAGTTTCGATAGGAAGCTGCATTTGCCTCCATACACCTCGCTCCTACTCGACTGATTCACTAGAAGTAAACCAAGTCACGAAAAAAAGCCTCCTCGCCAAAATAATGACATGATTTTAAAAATATCAAACAAAACACCCAGTGAATCAAATCAACTCAGCCATCTCCAGAAGAAAACGCCGCCGCCATCAACATGCCTATTTAAGTTTTAATTAGTCAGCAACAAAGTATCCAAACGACAGTAAATGAAGTAAGCAAAGCACGTTGCAACCCACAAAAATAAACCGCCTCTCATCTCCGTCATGAGAATAACACACTCGAGACGTGCAACCGTGCAACCGAGCAACCGAGCACGAGTCTTTAGTACACGCCTTCACTCATCACGTCCATTCCGTTTGATCTTAAGTATTTCATCAATTAATGAACTATGCCTAATTATGCATCCCTTTGGACCTTCCCAGCGCCGAATTGCATAAAGGTGTTGGAGCCAGCAGTGTGCGCCCGGCAACTTTGATCTCGCTTTGTGGGCAATGTGCACATGCCAGTGCCCATGCAAATGCGACAGAAATGTTTGCAAACACACTCTCGTGTATTTTTAGACCGTTTTTTTGTTCTTGTGTCGGGATGGGGAAATTGTTTTTGTTTGTTTGCTTATTTGCGAGGGTCATCAAACGGGGCTGGTTGAGAACTATCCGAAATTTTATTAATTTTTTGTTGCAACTTGTTTTTAAAGTGATTTTCGGTCGCGTCTGAGAAATGAATTTCATACTAGTTGGCAAACTATTCCGATATTTATGTTTTATTTTTGAAGTGACGAAGAAAGTTGCCAATTTTCGTGGGCCAACAATATATGACTTTCGTAGATTTGTACATTTGTCTCTGTCAATACTGCCGCGTGAACTTTAACATTTTGCCGTTTTGAAGCCCTGTCGCTGACAGGTATTTTAGGAAATACATTTCAAAATATTTATGATCGGCGTTGGGACGTAGGATGGTAGTTTTTATGGATAGCCAAGTGGGCGTTTTTCGATGGACGAGATACATTTATTTGAATTGTATTCCTTGAGAGTACAATGGAAGAAGGCATTTTAATGTGTTGGAAGACCTTGAGTTCAGTAAATTTACGAGCGCTTCTCAAATGGAATCGATACGGAATTTCAATGTCGTTGTCGTAAAAACTGGCGTGGTCTTGAATAAAAAGGAAAACCTTACAGACCAGAAGTCGATAAAAACAAGAATCAAGACCTTGAAAACGATAAGTCAAACATATGCCAAGAGAAAGAGGGTAATGTACAAAATAAGGAAGCTGACATTTTTAAGCTTCGCAAGGCTACATTTGCCTTTAACGGTGTCAAGTCAAAAACTCAACGCCGTATAAGTTCACAAGCGGTGCGGCGTCAACTCAAAACCTGCTGACGTTCGATTGTGTGCTTTCGTTTCAAGAAAGAAGTTGAAAGCCACAGTCAAAAGGGACCAACGAATTTGATCGATGCAACATACATGTCATTGCAAACGGTTTCGCCTGTATATGGTTGAATGTAGAAACGTTTGAAAAGTTATGCACAACAGAAATCATGCCCGTTGCCACGTCTCTTTTTCTTCTTAAGTTCCACACAAATGAAATGCAAACATTTGCCCAAAGTTATCTTTCCAGATTCTGGAATTCTTTCAGTGTTCCAAGACGTTTAAGAATGTGCATCGAATCATATTTTCCATTAAAGTCGCGTTGCACGTTAAACGTCATAACACCCATATGTGAGTATCACCATCGTTTCCTCTGGTTTATGTAACAGCCAACCTAGTAAATCAGCGTTTTAAAAATAAAGCAAGATGCACCAACAATTTGAAAAATTGAACCTGAATGCTTGCTACAAGTGATCGCAATAATGGTTGACTACTTGCAGTTCTACGATGACTCCGTGGACAATATGAGACCTATGTTTTTGAACGACCAGTTTTGTGGCAGAAACTGAAAACAGATGTAAAAAATGTGTGCGATATGTGTGGAATAGGTGAAATCGGCGCTTATTTTCCATCGGAGGTCCTAAGTTCAACCTTATCCAACAACTTTCTCAAGTGTTGTCACAATGCCTGTACTTCTCCAAAAAACTTTTCGTATTCGTATCGATTCAGTTTCCCAGACAGTTTGTAAGTCAAGAATTTATTAGTGTTTAATTAATGTTTGACAGAGGCCTTCTCAATGATGGTTAAATTTTGACAGACGTTAAACCCTTGTGTGCGTCTGTGAGTTGGTGGTGCCTAGAGAAACCAATTAGCACTGTGTTATTTTGAAACCACAGCTCTGAAAGGTGAATAAGTGTGATGTGCATTTAGAACCATCATGCGGCGTCCAAGGACAAAACCAATTATTTGATGTTCATTCTGGATATCTCGCAGAGAGATTCAAGGAAGGAAGGAAGCACTAGAGTTGGACTAAGTTACGATTTTATATTCACACGATTTACTAATCACAGTGGCGCATATTCATAATCATTTAAAGTCGCTTTCAGAAGAATTTATTCAGCTGCTTAAGTTCAAGTAGACTTTTTGTAATTCATGGTAGGCTGTAAACATAAAATTGACTTTAATTTTAAAATGAGCCGCACGTAATTAAATACGTAAATAAATTGGCTTTGAAGCGATTGTCAGAGAATTCAAAACAGAAACACATGAAATATGACATTTGCGTTTGTTCGATAGACACTTTGCATAGGATTGAATATGTCTATGAATAACGAAAAGTGAAAGTAGACTGTTTATTTAGAGCCGGTTGTAACTACAGTCGACTTTAGGCACTATTAATGGGCTGACCAGTGGTGTCTGCGGTTGTGTCATTGTCTCCAGTCCAAAAACTTGGAAAGTCGATCGCAATCGTAGTTTAAATTTCAGTCGATCGCAAACTGCGATTGTGATTTTTCAATCGCTGTGCAAAAGTTGTTGTTAACATTTTTTTTGCTCAATTCTAGTATGTATGCAGTCCGTTTTTGGCAACCGCTGGATAAGAACAAATCAAGTGAGTCAGTGATTCTGTTTCTGTCGAGTTATTAAACCGATACCCTACGAGGCACTGACCCCTACTAACCGCTTTTATGTACCTGTCAAACCTCTGATCACACCACTTGCTGATGCTATTCCACAGATTGACGAGATCGGATAAAAATTAGTAGTCAGCCAACACTGTCAGAACAGTGTTAAAATTGAGACGGCATTAGGAGAAATCGTTAGATTTGTACATTAGGTCCCTGTTGCACTAGCAGCACGTTGTCGAACATTTTCATTTATTTCTGTTGCACCACAAATATATCCTAAACGAATACACTTAAGTATTTGCTTAAAAAATCTGGAATAATTCGAAAAGGATGAAAGGAAGCATAAACCAGAATAAAACCACAAATCTGGAACTGTGGCGATAGCAGACTTCTACTTCTCATGACTCTTAACCCTTCTGTTTATAAGTAGATTTCGACACATATATTCAATTGACTCTAGAGGTGGTTGTAGAAAACCTTTAAAATTTTCTGATCCTCTCAGTTTCTCCAATTCATTGTCCACACTAAAGCAATAAGAAGTATAAACACTGACAAGGCCACAACATATTGTAAAGATGGAAATTTCGATTACGAAAAAAATCTGGTCGGACCTACTTATTGACCGAAGGATTAGTCAGCGTTATTTTTCAAACGTGTTTTCGGAACAAATCTTCGAATCCTCGAGTCCAATCCTGTGGAGCAACGTAACAGAGGATGCCCGCATTTAAGGTGGCGCACCAAAGTGGACACATCTCGTTAGTTGGTTGTTACCGTAGGTAGCCAGCTACAGAACGCACTGACTTGAGGAGCTTTTTGGTTCAGATGCAGGTTCACATCGGACTGTATCCCCTCACAAAGAAGGAGATGATGTCCTCATCACTTCCACTTGTTAGTTGGAGAGGCCTTGAGACCCAGGTCTGCCTGGGACTGTAGTGCCATACCAAGAAGAAGAAGAAGTCTTCGCGTGCGTCATTCACATGATCGCGTGATTGACTTTCAAATGGCACTGAAACTCGTAGTAGGTGTGCAAGGGGACAATCAGCCCAGAAGTCGTCTATCTCTACATCACTTGATTTCTGTTTAGACAGTCCAAGCGCCACATGTCCTCTCCATTGGCTCAGCATGAGACCAGAAAAGGATAGCATTTGCTGAGTGCGGCACTACATTGGCCACTCGTCCGAGAAGAAAGTTCGATAAAAAATTCGAGAAGTGACTACACCTGATGAAACTGATCCTTGGCTTGGAGGTGAATGATCCAAGAAATCAGTTTGGAAGACACTCTTGATGCACAAGTTTCTATTTCCTTTCGTTTCAGTCTTATAAACAGCCCTATAGCTGTTCGTACAATTTATTAAGTTCTATATTTTATAAGTTTTTTCGAGCAAACATTTTTTTTTTCCTCCTCATTTCTGCTGCATGAGCTCACACATCCTTCAACGCTCTCTGCGTTTGAAATGTAAATCGAAACGGATGTACAGAAACAGATCGTTTTATTTACACAATAAAACACGTTGTTCTGTTTTTCTCAGAAACATCACAAACAGTCGAATAATAGCCGCCATTTGCATTGTTTCGGGGAATGAATCAACTCTTTGATACACCAAAACGCACACATTCCTATTAGACACGCCGGCCAATTGCAAAAATTAAGTGTGAGCCATGTACCCCCTCGAAGTGTTCAAATCCAACATGTTCGCGAAAAAGGCAATTTGCCAAAAAAAGAAGAAGATCGAACCATGTTCATACATACACGTATCATCTCCTGCGATAGTAATTCTCTTCCATGCATTTCTGAAGCTCACATTCTGACCTAATTATATCAGCAGAAATTAATTAAGACGAGAAGGAAAATTATAACCCACACCCCTCGTCCATGGCAACAGGAGTGTGAATAGAACATTTCTTTGCAATTTTGTATCTCGAATGGATTTTTCTCGAAAAATGTGCGTGTTTGAATGGAATTCGAGAAGTGTGTATTCAGGGAAGCAGCATCACCTGAGACGGGGGCGCACAGAAGTACACACCAACAACAAACGGGTAAACCAATAAAATCGGACACTTTTTCTGAAACAAAAATTGTTTCCCCCGACCGTGGTGGCGTGGGAGATGTGTGTGCACATCCTAAAAATATCAAGATGACACAATAAATTTGTGATTCATTAAAATTATCGCTGTGTGATGTGATGTTTATGAGGAGAACATTTTGATGACTAGCGGTATTTTGATGATGTTTCATTTATAATTTCTCTCAGTTGCTTCGCATGAGAAATGAGCAAATTATTTTGTTTAATTTATTTCATTTGAAAGAGCGTATTGCACGGGATGTGTTTTTTTTTTGAAAAATTGTCATGGATTAAGAGTGGAAATTTATGTGAGGAGTTAATGCTTGATTAAGTCGTTTGGTTTGACCTAAATACTGGAGAGAGGGAGTTGTGCGTGGGCATGGAGACTGCATCGGGAGGAAGTGTCCGGATGGGATGCCGCAGGGGGATGGGATTGTGATTGAGGATTGAGAGATTTGTTGATGCAATGAGTGTCACCTTAACGATGTGAGGATTACTTTACATCTTCCCTGTCATGGATTAGTTATGCAGTTTGTTTCTGTACGTGTCCGAGTGTACTGGGGGGTGTCAGAGTGGTGGGGCAGTGGCGATATTGTGTCGATGGAGCTGACTGTGGTTATCGAGAGTAATGGAGGCTACGTTCCTCATTGGAACATATTTGTACATATTGTACTCAAAACTTGGCACATACGTCAGACTGTGTAGGCCTCATTGTAGTCGAATGACTATTTCATTATTTCCAAAGGTTAGACTTTGAACCAAGAGCCCAAGCAATCAGTATTTGTCTGAACAACTTTTGATACAAATTGGGAGACCCGATCATTTTTTACCGCCGAATCGTGCAATTTTTCGCATGCGGCAGTTTCTAACGGAGGAGTACTGCCATCAGAAGATTCAATTTTGGCTGGTTTATCGCCATTTAAGGAGTCTTGTCTTTCAGCACCTGATGTCACAGTAATGAGCCACAATTATGACGATAGGGACACGTATAAGATTGGGGTCAATTTCGAAAGGAAATCTGCAGGCAAGTACTAAATTTGTACTAAAAATTTGACTCCGAAAATGTGGATCTCTGGTTTCCACAACTTCACTCAATGAAGTGAGTGTGCAGTTATGGAAAGGCAGAGATCATCCAAGCCGAAGGGGATTGTTGGTACTAAATTGTACTAAATATGTACTAAATTGTACTAAATATGTACTAAATGTGTACTAAATATGTACTAAAACTTGCCTCAAGCAATAACAACAATCGCATTTCACTCAATGAAGTTGCTGAAAATCAGAGATCCACAGTCGAGGTACATAGTGTACTAAAAACGTGTCACAAATGATGTGAAAGATCATTCTTTATTCAGTGACGCTGTATAAAGACAGAGAGGTTGCTAGACGAGGATGGTTTTTGGTACTCAAGTGTACTAATCTTCTCTCTATCGTTCCAATTTTAGTACATTTTCGGTCCAAGCAAGAACAGTGTACTAAATGTGTACTAAACTTGTACTAAATGTGTACTAAACTTGTACTAAAACTTGACTAAAGCAATGTTAACCATCGTACTTCATCCATGAAGTTATGGAAAATCAGGGACCCAGAGTCGAGGAGGCTTGTTAGTTCTATATTGTACTAAAAATTTGTCTCAAATGATGTGAAAGAGCCGTTTTTTATTCTGTGGCGCTGTATAAAGACCGTGAGCTTGTTAGATGAGGATGGTTGGTGGTGCTAAAGTGTACTAATCTTCTCTGTATCGCTCCAATTTTGGTATATGTTCTGTCCAAGCCCGAAAAGTGTACTAAATGTGACTTAAATGATGTGAACGATCTCATTTCATTTAGATAAGTTGTAGAAAGCCTTGACGAAATGGAAGCTAGCCGAAATGGCATGTTATTGATCCGTAAGGAATCTGGCTTCGTCTTGATCTCCGATGAAGGATGTTTGCAATCGTCCCTAAACTACCTAAAACCTAAACATGTTGTCACCGCTGTTCTAGCCCAATGCCTCCTGTTGAGCAGTTTCATAGCAAATACATTTCGAAAATTGATGAAAATCCATTTCGTTGGTCTACCACATCACATAAAATATTTTTATTTCCCCAAAGTGGCCTCAAAACGAAACCCACAATAATGTCGTGCATCTACAAATCATCTCCATTTGTTTTTGAAAGCACTCTAAATGGGTTGACTAGTTAATGACATCCACGTCATTCTCCTTGAGCGTTGATTTATCGCACATGTTCCTCTTCTTTTTTTTTCTAGCACAATGTATGACTAACATAATCCTTCTAGAAAATTTCACTGCTTTCATCAGTGCTTTAATGAAACGTCTTTCTCTCTCACTGGATACGGCTCGTTTTTCCTTTTCAGATTGTGTCGGAAATCGGAACATTCTTGAAATTCCCATTAATTTTTCCACACCTGAAGCTTATTACGAAATCGCCAATCGTTTTTGGAAGTGCCAACCCGTGAAGGAGAAGACCGCCTCCACGTCTGAGAGGCAGCAAAAGAAAATGTTGTGTCTGTATCCACCCGAGATTCGGGCAAAATTTATTAATCCCATATTAAAGCTAATTTTAGAACATCATAGAGAAGGCTATTGCATATTTGCTATTCGCACGTTTCAGTGTGGATACCTCAAAAAAAAAAACAAATTTTCTCGAGAGAAATGAAAAGCGAAAGAAAAAAAAACTTCCATCCATTGTATTGAATGTCGAACGTTGGTTTTCGGTTTTCGGTTTTTTTTTCTTCTTTTCTAAAATTAGATTAGATCGTTCCACATAGCTAATATGAGGATTTAAGATCTTGTTTTTTTTGTTCGTTCGCTTCTTTCACTTTCTTTTGGAACAGAATGCAGACATGCTTGGGGAGCAACTTTTTCGACACAATCAAGGCGAGTGTGCTGGCACCAGCGACCCAGGCGATCACTGCGAATTGAAACGATGATGATGGGAGTGAAGAAATTAATTTTCTATTTGTATCCACCAGCTAAGGTTATTTAATTTATTTGCCAGACTGTGGTATATTCATTTTTGTTATTTTCGTACGACTCATCCAGTCATCGATTGAGGAAGCAAAGTTGAGCCACACACTGTAGGCTGTTGGCTGTTGGCAGTTGGCAGTTGGCAGTTTTGGCGTTAACCTGACGCCGAATTGAACGCACCAAAGGAATGTCAATTCGCAGCGCATGCAAGTGCAATAGATTTCTAAATAGAGACCGAGCACATTGGGCATTTTGAAATAGAATGAATCGCATCGCACACTATCTAGATTTCTTTTGTTGAAGTTCAATGTACATTTAACGAAAGATCTCGCTGTCGATCTCGTCGAATTGGCAATCGGCGATATTGCGGTCGCCGTCACCGCCACTGCGGCCAGCATGACATTTTTCGATTGTTTTCGGATTTATTGAGAGTGAGATGAAAACTTACCCTTTGGCGCAATTCGCGTTCCACTTCAAGATCATCTTGGAGCAAACGGATTTTATCCTGGAAATATGTACACACATCATTTTTTTGAAAGCAAATAAATTAACAAATTTAATTTAAACAAAAAAAACAGTACAAAATCACTTTTCAAGAGTTTCGTTAAGTTGTTCACTTCTGTGTTTTTTTTTTCATTCTCCGATGGTCTCTTATATAATCTCACTGAGTGTTTAGAATGAGTTTCTTTTTTTGTTGTTTTGTTCGTCAAGCACTGTATCCTTTTCTTAGATCCTGCGCCCGGCGAGTGGAGCCGGCCCAGGGGGAGGAACGAGATCTTACCTCCAAGCGTGAGAGAGCTGATAAGTCGGCGCTGTATTCAATATTGACATCAGCAACTCCGCCTCCAGTAGAGCTGGCTCTGTATGAGTATTTAGATGATCGTTGCACAGTCGAAGACATTTTTTTTAGATTTATTTTACTTTTTCTACTGATTTATCTTTTAAACACAAAATTAATAAGTCTTTCAATAACAATACACTGAAAATAGATTACAAATTGAGGGGGAAAAAAAGAGAAGAAAAATTATTACAAATCGTTCACGCGCCCGTAAATTTCGAATTTTATTCCTTTATTTTTTTATTTAAGGATTTTTTTTTTCGTGAAAATTTAAAATTTTAAATTAAATTTTAAAAATGTAAAATGAAAGTAAAATCAAAATCCAAATTAAATAAAGAAAAAGAAAAAAAAAGATGTGATATGATATTTTTTTGGTCCAACAGAAAGAGAGAAGAAACAAAAATCCACTTCAAGGTGTGTAGTTGTCACCGAGTCACCGATATTATTCGTAATAAACGTCGGAGTAAGGCTGGTGATCTACTGAACAAGAGATCCCGGTGTCGTTCGAATTAAGAGTATTTCGTTATTCGAGTATACGAATTCGTTTTCGGCGATTTCTGAAATGTTTTATACTCGTACCGTAATGTTTGTTATTGCCGTCTTCACCAATACCGCTAGGCGAGCGAACGTTCTATTGGAAAAGATTGGGGTGCTTTTCTATCGAGACACTCGCACCGTTCGTCGGACAGCGGCTGTATGGGTGAGACTAGATCGGACGTATTTTTAGATGGCGAAATACTCATGCCGAACAGCTGAGTGGGAAAAGTGGGAAAATGAGAGAGAACGAGACGAGAGTAAAAGCTCGGGTATTTCTTTCCGTCTGGAAGTTGTTAGAGGAAAAATTCTTGTATTTAGATACACAAATTAAACTAGTTTTATGAGTTTTTCACTTATTCTTCTTCTTTTTTCTTTCCCCTGTGAGTGTGTCGTTGTTTTTTTTTTTTGTTGAGACGATTTGCCATTAAAATTCCTTGGAGCGGGATACAATTGAATGTGTCTTGTTGGAATTGGACAATTGGAGGGAAACAAATGGCGGAACGCATTTGAAATGTCTGTGATTATGATGTTTGTGGGTCCTTTTGAGCGAAAGCATGCTAAGTGTGATGCTCTAAGTGAAGTAGGGAAAGAAATGCGTACGAAAATAGATCAGATGCGGGAATAGTTTCACACACAAAAAGGAGAGGGAAAAAATTCAGTATGTGCCAGATAGACGAATGAATTGGGATTTGAAACCAGTGATTTGAGGGAGAAAGTGTGTTTATTTGTTGTAGATCAGTGAGTCCAAGCATTGGAGGTCTCCTTTTGCAAAATGGGGCCAGCCACTATTTGCTTTGCGATTACAGTGAAAACGACCACTTCCTAAGAACATTTGGATATCCTTCTTAATACCTCACAACAATTGTGTATTTTTCTTTTTCTTTACTAAGAAGACCTGTATCCAGCAATCTTTCGTGCTTTAGTGGACCAGCAACTTCTTAAACGGATAGGCATATTTCTGAAGTGCCTAGCCGCACTATATTTCAGAAAAGTAGTACTTCAGTGGGCCATCAGTGCAGTGCTTACTATCATTGTAATGAAAGCCGCTAAAATGCGTCTGGCAGTATATGATGTTTTCAAGAAATGACACACAAAATTATGGCAACACTTTGGTCAACAATGAAAACGTCGATGGATTCTGCGCCTACCTTGGCTTCGGTTTACAAGCAAAGTCTAACGTGGAGTGCCTCATGCCATCCGCTGTTCTGTTGGGCCCAAGTCGTAGTTAGGTGATATATTTCTCTCTCGACTCACGAAGAACAAAGCTGACGACATTCAAAACAGCTCACTCTACGGAAGCATAGGCAATAACTCAAACGGGTGAAGCAAGTCTCTTGAAGAAAACATTGCTGGGTATGATCGTTCTGTTTGTGTTTAACACAGGGACCCAGAATGTCCAATTTTACAAATGTATTCTGATTATATTGATGTTGTGACGGGCAATGTGATTCGTGTGGAATCAAAGCAGTGCGGTGGAATTCTCAAATCTCAAAAGTAATGCCGGTAAAGGCGCAGTGGTCAACTGTGACCACTTTAACAAGTCCCTGACATAAGGAGACATTTGTTGCATTTTTCAGGTCAAAGTCGCTACGATACACTAGGTAGCACTTTTTTTGATGGCCAACCGACAATAAAGGCTATAGCATCGGACCTCAAAACTGAAGACGAAGCATCAGTCAGACATGCTTGGTGAACACGGCGACCCTATTCTGTTCGAGGACATACTCAGTTCATCCAAGGAAACAATAATGTGTACAGTGTTGCCAAAAATGGATCTGAGTTGAGAGAATCTCCCGTAAAAGAGCAAAATAGACACGCCCGCAATACGACTGAACACACAGGAAGAAATATAATTGAAAGCAGTTCTTTGAAAAGCATTTCTTTATAGAACTAAATGATTTGAGTGATTCAAGACTGATTTTGAATTAGTCTTGATTAGTCTTTGATTTTTTAGAAATAAAAGACGGCTCACTTAATTTGTGTAATTGAGTCAATGCCGTCTATTTGGTCTACCGGAAGATAGGCTCTTTTCCTCTTCAGGAGATTCGAAGAAGTTTTTACTTGATTCCTTGGTGTTCATTCTTTGTTCAGCTCACAACTGGGCGACGCTATTTACATATGTAAATCTGTTTTCATAAAATATAATGGAGCTGCACAAAATAAGAAAACGAGTATGTACAATTGACGGAAACCTTACAAGCTTAAACCGAATCCCTTTTGGCGAAGATATATATTTCGTGATTACCAAAATGCGAACTTACTTAATCAATAACTTTCGGTCATCAAAAGGGATTAAGAGGTTGAATAAAGAAATGGTTGATCATCACCCCCACTCAAAGACAAAGAGGCCACGCAAAGACATCTGAGACTTGCCTTGAAGCTCCCTAACCACTGATGAGTTTCAGAGGCAAAAAAATGCCATAAAGGCTGTTATATCAATAAGGGATATCAGCATCTGTTCGGACATTCGGGGCGCAACGAAGTCCTTGGACAATGTCTTATAATATAATAATATGGGTGGCGCTACAGTCCATTGAGGGCCAGGGTCTAGCTTCTCAGCAAACACTCGTGTTGTGCGTGCTACTTCTCACGAATGGAAGGAACCTTCAGTTATATGCCGACTCCGAACGGCCAAGTTTGAGAAGCTTTTTTTAGACAGGAAATACTCTTTCAGCATTGTCAGTGACTCGAAAGAGGTGGGCCGTGAAAATTATTTCTGTCGCACAGAGCATGAATTGAACCTACGACGTCGAGGTTGGGGTCGATGCACATACCCACAACGCCGCCTGGACAATGTCTTACTCAACTTAAAAACATTCCATTGCAAAACCGAATATCTCACGAGGTGTGGCAGAATCTGTTCTCTGACGGGAGAGAAGATCCACATTTTTTGCTACAACCTAGCATCTTCTCAAGATACACCTAATGGAAACTACTACTCACAGGTACTACTTTGAAGATATCAAGGTATGTACCTAGGGTGTATGGCCATCACTAAATCCTAACCGATCACTCTGCCCAGTCTAAGCAGGCCTTCAATCAGGACGCTTATCGGCATCACAGGGTCCATTGTGTTGTTTTCATTTTCCTGCTTTATATCTTGGCTCCTCGTTGACCTTACTGCAATTTTCTGCTGTTTTCGTATTCGGATGTCTTTTTTGAACATATAGGTAGTCATTTTAATGGTTTTAGGGTATTTAGGAATATCCTTTAGCTCGACGTTTGTCTACTGGTCTACAAGGTCGTTGAATGACGTTGTTACCTAGCAGTCTTGTTCAGGTCGCTGCAAGTGCGGGGCAAGCACAAAAATAAAGCATAGCACTGCCTCTACCTGCTTTTCCTCATCTCTCATCCGCTAGGTAATCAAAGAAATTCCAAAAGTTGCCTTTGGTAAACAATGACAGCAGCGCAGTGTTCAAGTTTGCCTCAATCGTTCTTATCGAATATGCACTAAATGGATGAATATCTCCAATTCTTTTCAAAAATAATGAGGGGCTGTTCAGAGGTTGTTAATTGGGGTGCTTTTACAACTGGCGACCAGTCCAAAACAGTTTCAAAACTCCCCCAGCCTGTAATCCGTTCAAGTTATAGATGTTTAATAGTTAATCTTGCAAGATGGGCGCTTCCATCCACAGGACCCACCCCCACCCTCCCGATGCCTTCCCAGTTTCTTGGTTTATTCTTCCATCGATTCTCTCCCCCTTCGGCCAACTCACCAACTATAAACTACAATTCAAACGTTAAAATTGCTAATTCATGACGGCAAATAAAACAGAAAAAAAAGAACAACATATGCGAAAGGAAATGTTTTCAAACTAAAAATAAAGAAAAAAAAAGACGGCGTTCTCCTTCTGCTTCTCCGTTTAATATGCCCACTTTGAATGCCTTTTCGAATGATGATGAGAAGTGTATCTTGCAATTTTCTCAGACTCAAAATTCGAGGAGAAAACTTTCGTACGCGCTACACACTCGCGCACTTTGGGGCACAACCACAGCCACGTCGGCCACCACTTCGCTGGTGTGTTGTATTTTGTTTACCTGCTGTTGCTGTTCGTTGGGGTGGCGAAACCCACACACCGATGAAGAAACCGCCTATTTTTAGCGCCGACAATTTGGATTTTCTTAATAATTTTCCACACTCTACCTGAGGATTCATTTTGTGTATTGGTGCTTTATATTTGGTGTGCTTTTGGAATGTGTAATGTTTCATGGGAGGAAAATTCGGTTCTGTGTTGTTTTTTGCCTGTTTTCTAGTTTTTTTGATTTAAATAGATTAATTAAAGAAAAATACAAATACGTGTACACCAGCGTCTATATGCGGCCGGGCTAAAAATACGAATAATTTGAATATTGCACGTATGTAACGGTTCAGTTGAGGCGGGGACTTCGGAAAATTGCAACATTTTCCGTCTGAATGGAACACGAAATCTGAATATCATTTTTTGTTCGCAAGTGGATATCCTACATTTTGTCCCTGCGATGAACGTCAGTTTGAGGGGGCCGGCTGAACTACATGGCAGAGCAGCCGTTCCTCGAGAGCTTTGCATCTAGAGAGTCGTTCGCTTGAGTCATCCACGCAACTTGAAAGAAAATTATTGCAAAAATCAGAAACGGGTTCTTTTGCTGTGAATGTATCATTTTTTTCGCATGATGTACGTGTGCGCATCCTGATCTCGACGTGCTCGGGGGCGTTTGAGGTGCGAAAACAGGTGCTGAACGTTAATTCTGGCCATAAAGTGATAACACTTGCAGGCGGCCGGCTTTGATTCCGCGCTTATTGTGCTCTCGAATGGCATCTCAACGGCGAGAAGTAAATGACTACGTTCGCGGATTACGAATGTACTAAATTTAAACTGAGCACAAGGTATCCCGTGGGGAGAAGTCATTACCGACACAATGAGCCACCGAATTGTACTGACTTGATGAAAGAATGCATGATGAAATGGCCCATGCTATTTTTGAACGTGGATTTATGGAAGCACGAAGAATCTCCGTTCAAGTGGAAGGCAGTCAATCAACTGAGCGGGGCACCAAAGCGGGAGTTGGGCAAGGGTCGGAGCTGGGACCGATGTTCTTCGACATCTTCACGGAAAATCAGCCGCCTCCAACCAACATAGTGAACTGTTGTCTATTCGCAAATGACTCACTGACGTAAGCCAGCCCGATGTCACCAATCATCGCTAAGCAAGGTGTCAAAATTGAGAGAGCGAAGAAATGTCAGTACTACATCTTACATTTATCGCTGCTTCTTTGGACTCAAAAGGCCATTGAGTAGCAAAGTCATCTCTCAATACTTCAAGCCTTCCATCCATCCTGACTTTATATAAGACTCCGATCATCCCTGTCCTGATCAATGGCGCAGAGACATGGACGCTACTAAAAGCGGATGAAGAAGCTCTTGGTTGTTTTGAGAGAAAAGTTCTGCGTGCGATCTTTGGTAATGTGTGCGTTGATGGGTTCGGGAGGAGAAGACTTAACCACGAACTGCACGGTCTGTACAGCGGCATGCACCTAATTAAGCGTCTTCGGATCAAATGCTTAAGATGGCTACGTAAAGCGGAGGGACACCACAGCTCCGTCCTGAAGAGACTTCAATACCGAGCCATTGTGACAAAGTAACACATCGAACGAGGTGGGCACATCAGTAAAGAAGGACTTCAACCAAATTGGTGTGCGCAGCTGGCGGAAGATAGTGCTGCCTGGAGAAGCTTGGTTGCCGGGGTGGACCTGAGCCTCAACCAACAAGAAGCAAATCAAAGAAGACGAAGAAGAATGTAGAAAATCGGTACTCATAGGATTGAGGAGACCATCCCGAGGTGGATACAGGTCAGCAGAGGTAACACTACAATTTTTAAATCTTAAAAAATGTGTGGCAGCCAAGTCGAGTTGAAATACGAAAGCTATGAGAAGGACTTACTTATATCCTTTAACCCCTCTTGGAGTATACTTTGCCAACCACACTGGCGATCGGAGTTCTGGAACGCTTTGGTGCTCCATCCGACTCGATCCCTCTTCAACTGTTCGGCGTCACGTTTACCAAAAGCACTCTGCTATACTGCCTGTCTGAATTTGCGGTCTCCACCGCATCGCCCTGTATGGTCGAACCCACTGCTAGTTCCTTCTTTGGATTCGACTGCATTGCCCAGTATGCTCCAATCCACTGCCAGTTCCTGCTTGGTGTAGTTATTTTTATATGTTCTTGAACCATTTTCATGTACAATTTGACCAAAAGATGCTTAGAATGGTCAACAAACATTTCTTTACGCAATATTTCAGTCTTCCTGTTGTAATGGTGTCCCCTTTGCAGGTCGTTCTTCGATTCCACATTGGAGCGGCATGGTTGATCGTATTCAGCTCTAGGCTTCGCAATTCTGCTGCAAACATCCAGTTCTACGGCACCGCTGTGAGCCAAGATCATTTTTATCCTGCCGAAGAAACTCTGAGACAACCAAAAACCTAATGATCTTCTTCAGACATGGCATATTTCGTTAAAATTTCATCAAAACTAATCTGACCCAAAGCAGAACAGGGATCCTCAAAAAATGCAGTGGATGGAATTTACTGCCATTTGCTTCATCTGATGGCGATACAGCTCCGGGTCCTGAGTCTTCACCCACAGAGGGAACATCCCACACTCTAGCTTTATGACCTTGTCCAGTTGAATAGGACGGAACCATGGACAGTGACCACAAGCGAACGAGGAGATGCTTGGTCGATTCGTGATTAAAGTCCTTCGTTTAAAGCATGTCGAATTGTATACACTGCATAGCGATATGGATCTGGTCAAACGGGTTCGAGCCTTTAGTTTCAGATGGCTGGGTCATGTAGAGCGAATGGACTCGCGGAAAGTTTGCGAATCCAAGTAAAGCAGTAGCACACCACCGGGTATAAGCCGCCGAGAAATGACCTTACCTGGTGAACGTGTTGGAGTGACAGGCGGAAGCTTGAAGATTTTTTCAGAAATCTTAAGCAGGTACTTCTCAATAAGGCTACTGACTGACTACTAAAGTAGACTACCTGGTAGTTAAGGGAAGCGGATGATGAACTTGCCAAGAAAACAGTTGGTAGTGATATATACCAAGAAAGAGTATAGGTCTCTTTATAAGCATGGTGGTGGCTCGATAACTCTAAAGAGGGCTCCAGCAGGACACCAAGTCCTTCATACGTGAGAACTTATTTTTGCACATCTAAAACCTGGTCTAGTTTAATAAATGAGCCAATTTTGAAATAGAATGAAACGAGGACAACCGATTTCATATAGCCTCCAAGAATACATTCGTTCTGTTTACTTAACCGACCGTCAGGCCTCGGTAATCACTCCATAACTAGGCTAAAGTTAAAGGGAGTGTGCTGTCATCAACTGGGATGAGCATTCGCTTCAGTCAGATATCACTAAACTACTGATGTAGTTAGTTATTTCACCACGACTACAGTTTTATGCTGACTCTGAACGGCTAAGTTTGAGAAGCTTTTTCCAGACAGGAAATACTCTTTGAACATTTTCAGTGATCGCAAAGAGATGGGGCAGTGAAAAGTTTTTTGCCGCACTGAGCATGAATCGAACCTACACCTACTACTGCCGAGGTTGGGTTCGACGCACATACTCAGAAAGCCACTGGCCGCCACTCGACCTCGGAATACAATTCGCTATACTTCAAGTGAGCTGTAAGTAACTCCGTCGATGTAAGTAACGCATGCCTGGACACCTTCTACGTCAACAATTGTTTGAGAAACGATGAGGCACAGACACCTGATTTCTTCAACATCGAAACGAAGCGTGAACTGGCAGGCCAACACTAGAGGCATGATATTCCGGAAGCAACTGATACGACGCGGAAAGTTTTTGCTTGATTAACAAAAAGCAGAGATCGGCGAAGGGACGGCATTTATTGGAATGGGGCCGGAGAGACTAAGGGGATTCTGGTAGTGGACAAGCAAAAAGACAACATTTTCGACAGAGAGTCAGAATGGGTAGCTATAACTTCAAAGGTGTCCGGCCTTCGTCTACTTTGATTTCGGGATTAATACACCTGTCAACCCCTCGAGTCTCAGGAGCTCAAGAGGCCTAATGACAACTGCATGAAAAGAATCAACCACGAAGTGTGTCGGCAGTAGAGTGACATGATCTTCGTCACGCGTATGTGGATCTAAGCCTGAACCATGTAGAGTTCTGACCTGCGGGACATTGTAACTGAGAACGGTTACGTCTACGATGCTGAACACGGACTTCAACCGAGTTGGTGCTCTTAACAGGTGGCCGCAAGTCGCAGATGACGCTAGGAATAGAGGCTGGTTGGTTGAGGCGCAGTTCGGACTGTAAGGCCACCAAAAGAGTGAGAAGACATTACGCCTTTCCAAAGGTACTCTTAAGTAACTCCCAATTACGCCTCTCGATATTCGCAGGAAATCAACTTCCTACTTTTTGTGCTTGGATAAAAACATGAAACCTGAAAACGAAGAACCACTCCGAAGACCGGCTGTGTGTGAGTGACAAAAAAAATCACCTCTAATCACATCGCCTCATCGCATCCAGTTTGTGATCGCTGATCGCGCGATCCTTCAGTCCGGAGACGAATTCCTCCCCGAGTGACTGCAATCAGCAGGTGTACGTCAATAATCGCCGACGGCAGCGAGTATCTCCTCCAAAGCCATCAGCCGGAGCAGTCTTTCATGCACATTCCACTTTGCACATCAAAAACACCGTTGAGTACGGCGGGGTAATAAATAAATCCCCATCCTCGAGTGCTCCACGGCGAGCGCATTCTTAAATATTTACCCGTGCGAGTACATCTGCTGCCGGAGCTCTCCGCATGCTTATGCTGCACTCTGCACCCACTCGGGGCGGTGGATGGCCCCGCAATGGAGAGCAGCGATCATAATCATCTGCAGCAGGGCCCCGCCACCGAACTCGTGGTCCGTGAGGCAATTCACATTTAATTTTCCACATCAGTGCGACCGTGTTAAGTTCTCGCATGTTATGCGAGTATCTGTGTATTTTTAGATTTTTGGGCGTCCGTTTTTTTTTTTTTTTTTGATTTTCTCGAAGACTCGGTTCCGTGGAGATCGGGGTTCGCTTGCAGCGCAGGTTGGAGGTCTGACTGACGGTGGCTGCGCCGCCGGGGCTGCACGGCTTCCTTCGGGAAGATAATTGAAATAAACATGCTCCACATTGCGCGGCTATAAGTGGTGACCCAGTTGTCGGAGTCGAGCCGATGGGTGGATGCGACTCGAGAATCGGGAAACGGTCCCGCGTTGAGGACGTTAACTGACCTAAGTAATGGAGAATCGGTGATACGGTAGGAGAGTGGGTGATTCCGGGAATATGATGCGGCCCATAATTCGAAATAGCTGCTGGGCGTCGTCGAGAGGTTGGCGTAAATGGCGCCACGGGATTGGTTTCACGCTGGGGTTGGATGGAACTCGAGTGCTAATAGGACCGTTGGGTATTTGAACAATGCCTGGGAGATGGGTATCGTGTCGTCTGGAAAGTGTTTACGGCCACTTATCGCTTAATTGGCGTGGAATTGAATGAGGTGCGCCTCTGTCTGTTGATTGGCCGTTGGTAGGGGGACACGGAAGATCAAAGGATTGAAGGGAGGCTTGATGCACCTGCGAAGGTGGTAGTTTTGAGGGCCCTAATGGGAATCAATTAGTCGGCGACATTTAGTGGTTACAGATCATCGATGGAACTGCGGCGGATGTTGGTTGAAGAGTGAATACAACTTCATATGATGCACCAAGAGGATTTTCGGAGAAATCCCCACGTGTCGAGTGGAAAAATGTTGTCAAATAGGACTGACAAGGTCCAAGGATTATAAGGAATTTTTGTGCAAACGCAAAATCGTTGCGCTGGATATTTTCGAGGCATTTGACAGAGGGTGGCATCGAGTTCTTGTGGCATTGTTGTTTCTGTGCGATATGAAAGATCCTTTTGTCTTATTGAACATCTTCCGCTGCTCACAGGATTCCATCTGCCATCTTACATTTGTCCTTACCAACGACTTGATTCATTTTCAAAGACAGCCATAACCGAATGTAGATTGGAGACTGAGTGCAGATTGTTGATAGTTCACATTCCGGTGAAATCCTTATGTTCACATTTGTTTCCCACTTCGCGTAGGGGTCGTAGAATATACCCGAGGTAAGGCATGCCTGTCGTACAAGGCGACTAAAATTCTGAGCTAAAAGCTAGGAAATAACCTACTCCGTTGCTTGTTAAAATGATGGTTTCAAGCTCGCAAACAAAGGAATAAACGGTAAGTGCCTTATCTTGTTATAGATACTGGACAACAAGTCTTGGCTTTATAACATTGGCGGCCAGTCCCGGGATGTTCTGGCATCCTACTGGTTGGTAGGCTGACCAGAGGCTATAGTCTGGTGCCACGGGAGATCAGTCCGTGAGACCCGCATAGGTTTCATCTTGATCGCTTGAGGTTGCCCGCCAAGTGGTTGGCGCCGTGGTGGCTGTGGTTTAAAACCCAAAGCCGAGGGGAGAAGTGGAGATATATGTACCTGCATGTCTGGGAGTTAATCTTGTCTATTAAGGCTATGGGCATTTGCGACTCTCCGACGTGAAAGGTATTGATTCAAGTCTATGTGAAGTTGCAGATAACAACCGGGTGCTATCACCCAAAGAGTAGCAGAGGTATTAGGTGGACCTCGCCACCCTACCGAGGTGGAGAAATAGGTCCATAAGGTTATTTCTAAATTTGGAATTTGAGATTCCTACTAAGGGCGTCTGGCCCAGCGTCGTAAAATGGTCCAAAGATTTAAATGTCTTCGTGATATAAGCCAAACGGCAGGTGCTCGCGTAGATCACTTATACTTGATTTCGGCATAAATGGGCAACTCTTTGGTTTACAGGATCACAATGCCTAGTTTTTCCGCATCGTCCGTACTGGCGACGAGGATTTTTAGAGCTACTCTATGGGTAGTGAATTACCTCGCGAACCGATGAACTCAAGTTGTGCCAAATCTGATATTGGGGAAATAAAAACTGGTGTTCCCCAAGGCTCAGTTCTCTCTCCTACACTTTTCCTTAGTCTAATAAGTGATCTCCACTAAACTCCGACTCACTCCTTCGACGCAACAATACTCGCAGTTCATTTCATGTTTGTTTCATGACTCACAACCGTTGCCCTTGATCGAGGAATATGCCAAGGGAGCGTATGTCGAGCACATCAAATTCCAAAGTTGACAACATAATCAATTGAGAAAGTAAGCCATTATTCATGAATGGCTTTCCATCCCAGACACAAATGTTTATCAACACAAAACTTGGATCGGGAAACGGTCCCGTGTTGAGGATAAGTGAGTCGCCCGAAAAGATTCGAAGTTTCCAGGTTCCCCCAATCGATGCTAGACATAATTTAACCCCTTTGACATCAATTTATGAGCCATAAGCTTGAGTATACCGCTCATATCTGGTCTGATATCCCCAAGATCACCATTCACTTAGAAAATCAAATCCAAAAGTGAGCGATGAAACTTATAAAGCACAAACATTTTCCGAATTCTCTATTGAGCACAGAACTACACTGTCTACGTTTTCTTGTCGTCAATATTTCAACAAACGATGCCCCTTAAGGTATGTTTCCAGTTCTATTCTTCTACGCCGTGAATTCTAGAACAATACCCGCCTCGTCAAGAATGCTCTTCAGCTTCAGCCAGCTTTACGCCGCACAGTTTAGAGACGCGCGCCATATTTCATACCAACGACATTCAACAGACAGCAAAGCTAAGCAATACTTTAGTTATCAGAAGCCCTTGTTGCCAATGTAGTGATTTTAAAATGTTCTGGTAGAATATTTGCTAAGGTGTTGGAGACACGTTCTAAAGCTATGGTCGAGTCCAGGATGGGGAATGAACAGTCTGGCTGTCATCCCGGCAATAGTCCAACTGACCATCCCTTCAATCTAAGAATGATACTCCGGAAGGCTCAACAAAATTTAGATTTTTCAGCAGGACTATGGGATTGATGATCCTAGTTTGTTTATCATGTGCCGATGGTTAATGTGGACAAATTCGGGTTTAGGGTCATTTCCCGTACTCTTGTTCAATGCAATTTACATGTTAGTCGAGTTCCATTGAATCAGGTGGAGAAGTTTGGGTTTGAGAAGTTTTGTTTTTGGTTTTATTTTTTTACGAGAGGAGTAAGTACAGGAGTACTGCTGGGCTTTCCTGTAGGGTTCGCCAAGTTAATCCAATTTTGAAACAGATTAGAGGATCTGTAATCAGGAAATTCACTTATTTTGCCTTTTCTACAACCCATGCCGTGATGGTGACGACACTGTCTCCCGAAGTTGGGGTTAATCCAAATCTTGTAATATTGTCTCTTTCTTTCACGAGTATTTCCTTTGTAATGGACTTTATTTCGACTGCTGATTGTACCTCCCTATGGAAATCAAGTTTTCTTAATAAGAGCAGTCCCGGACATTCACATAGAATCAGCTAGGATGCCCCGACCTTCCAGATATAGACGACATTCCTTGTCCTGGCACTGATTCATTTTGTTAAGTTGGTCAGAGTGTATTTTCTTATTTTCTCAATTAGTATTCTTGGGCTATTGGTCTAGGCGGAGTTTGTTTTCACATCAGCGTTGCATCTATTTTCCAGTTGACATTATGGTACAACTCAGGACCAATGAACGCAGGTTCCGATCCAATCCAGCCCTGGTGAGCTTAACTGCGGGATTTGTTCTCAGGGACACAGCCTTCACTTTGCTATGTCTAGCAGGTTGTTGTAGTGCGTCGCAGGAACTCATGACCGGAGTTTGGTGGTTGGACGACAATACAATCAGTGCTGCCTGACTAACTTTTCCAGAGCCCTTAATACCTTTGGTGAGATTGTGTCTGGCGCAGATCTCGATTAGGTGGATTTCTGCTTTGAACACAGTAGGACTCGACTTGATTCGTACGAAAATCATTGTGTTGGGTCCAAAGTCTCCTACCCCGACTCCTGACTTCAACTTTTATGGCTCTGTGAACCATACCAGACTTCTAGGGGTCTAGTGTGCAAAGCAGTGCTGCTTCTCGTCGACCTTTAGCAGTATGAAGAGCTGGTCTGTAGTATATCCGCGTGGCCTCAAATCGTAATAATAATGTAACGCAATCTTGAAAATCAGCATTCATCAAGCGTTCACATAAAGTGGCTGAGAAGATGTTGTATGTGATCTTAAGGGGACTTATACCGATTGTTAGGGCAGATAATGAGGTCTCTTTTCTTGTGGACCGAGTACAACGATGGTGTCCCGTGGCGTTGTGGATATGTGCGTCGACCCCAACCCCAACGTCGTAGGTTCGATTCCTACTCTGTGCGACGAAAACAATTTTCACGACCCCACCTCTTTCGAGTCACTGACAATGCTCAAAGAGTATTTCCTGTCTAGAGAAAGCTTCTCAAACTTGGCCGTTCGGAGTCGGCATAAAACTGTAGATCCCTTCCACTCGTGTGAGAACAATAGCACGCACAACACGAGTGGTTGCTGAGAAGCTAGGCTCCGGCCCCCTACGACCATTCATATTATTATATGAGTACAACGATGCTAAGATTCCACTCACCGATCACACTATCTCACAGTTAAGCTGCTGTATGCGTCCAGAAGAAATGCTAGTCAGCAGCAGCTGTTTTGTTTGTCCCAACATTGCTATGTTGACAACTAGTCTAGGCAGCGGGGATGGAATTCAACGCCTTTATCGTCCAGATTGGGTGCAACACCCCGCCCGTCAGAAAACGACACTTAAGTCCTCGCTGTAATGCCTGCAGTAATGTCTAGTCTCAGCATCAATTGTACCTCCACTCCCAGTTGTCCACTATTGCCCCGATGCGCTTCATTTCGGAATCCGATATCCAGTGGCTGCTTATTTCCAGTCAGAGCACATCCCTCCGGAGCTCCGGAGCAGCTTCTATGGAAATAGACATACCCATACATTCCGAAATCAATACACGTCAAAATATCAGAAAATATCCAAATTTGGTGTTTGATTCACCAAGTCCGCGCTCGGTTGTCGTCCCGCGCACATCCCGGCCTCTGACGAGAGTGTCCAAAATTCGTTTCTGAGTAATCCCATCGCAGTATCGCTGCAGCAAGCAAATAAATTCTTCCGATCGGTCTGCTCCGCTTTCAAAAACAACAAAATAAAATATTACTTTTCAGACCAACACCACAGCGGCACTCATGACTCAGATACGACAGCAGCCCCCACCAACACACACGGCGCAGCGTTCACCTCCCACCGACGAGGCCTGTTCAATTATTTTTTGGCACAACAACACGCAAAAAGACCACCAAAATAAAACAGATTTTCGGCAAAAAAAAAAGTTCCAGAAGAAATTCTCACATTCCGATGGTACACGTCCCGAGCGTAACGAAGTGGCCGCCAGTCGAAAGGTGCACGCTGCTGCTGGTGACATTTTGAGAAATGTCCTCCGGCGCATTAATCAGTGCGCGGTATTCGCGATGCAACAGGGGTCGGTCATGTTCTCGCGACATGGATCCACTTCCGGTTCATGTGCGGATTCTGTCGCGTCTGTCTTTGAAATGATTTGTTGGGGAACACATTTGTCGCAGTTTGAGGTGCGCACTTTTGCATGAGCCGGTGGCCAAGTTGGAGATGCTGTGGTTGGGTGGTAGCTGAGGCACCGACCACGATGAGACTGCGGTGGTTTGGTTTTCCGCTAAGAGAGTAACTCGGTGAAGGCATAGATGGCAGCAGGGAAGATTTGAATTTTCACCCGATTGGTATAAAACACTTTTGGGACGACTGACGACTGATGGCTTTCATCATCGATAACGGCAATAAAAAACGCGAATGATTGGATTTTATTCGTTTGGCACACGTTCAAGACTGTTTATGATTTCTCTGGTGTATTAACTTTTAATTAAATGGCGTAAAACAAAGCGATGCGAGGCGCTGGAGCATTCTGCTTGTTTATTCGGTGATTTTTGAGGAAATTTCGCCTAAATGTTGAATGGGATAAAAGGAGGCAGATTTGTCCATATGGCGGAAGGGAAACGCATTGATTAGAAGGACAAAGTATGGAAGAGTCTGCACTTCTTCCTGGAAATGGAAAGCACATCTGAAGCTGCACCCAAGATGACTTTTTCTTCTTTATGCATGAGTAAGGATCGCAGCAGAATTTGTGCCTCGAAGAAACCACGGAGACTTTACTTTGCTTCACAGGGTAATCAAAGGAAGCAATGACGAACATGATGAAATACCAGCACTATGGAGTAAATCAGTATTGTGGAGTAAATTGGAAGGTTTTGAAACTTCTGCTTTACCAAGCCTCAAAGCCCACAGTGTTGCCCGATGTCATTATGTACCATGGAACTAGATGTCTCAAACCAAACGGGGATGGCGGCAGAACCCCAAACTCTTCGCTTCGCGTGTTGCCTCTTTTAAGCATTATCGACTGTATGACCTTACTCATGCCAATAGGCTCCAAAACTTTCGTAGTTAGCATATTTCCTGACATTAAACGATGACAGCCAATGATTGTTCCCTTTTAGCATCCGTCATAGTCACTAAAGTCATCTAGGTTCATTATAATTTCAGCTTTGCCTTTGGTCAAATTATTGCAAAAATACTATCACCGCCTTTATTTACAAATACGTAACGTAAATTTCGTGAGCGTGAGTAACCTTTTGGACATTAAGCCCACAAACCACACAGAAATGAATGCCGAATGTTAAAAACGCAGCCGCTACACCAGTCAGCGTCTTAAGTGTTAGTATTTCAACCCCTTGCTGATGTCAAGAATAAAGTGAACAAAATAATCATGGAACCAGATAATGAAAAGCGGGGCCTCTCTTCCCACATGTGAGACCACTCGGGCATTATGGCCTAGATATAGTAGTCCCAAAACGGACATGCTTCTCCATTTTAACAAAAAGCTGCTGCGGATGGTAGTCGGGGCGCTAACTGACCATAATCGTCTGAGATACCACGAGCAGAAAATGGGACTTACACATGACACGGCTCTGGGGACGTTCCCACTACCTTTGTCATTGCCCCAGTCGCTGCATACTGAAGCAGAGAACACTGGGAGATTTCTTCTTCCAGAACGTTCAAGACATAGCAAATATCCCATTAATCTCTATTTGCATGTTTGTCAAGACCACCAGATGGCTGGAAGGGACAGCATAACATCTGTAAATCGGAACACCCACGTCTAACCACAAGTAGGACAGAAGGTATATCCCCATGGGCATCACAATGGGTCTAATAGGACCTAAGTGAGACGTGGCCCCATCGCGCCTACCCACGTACCTAACCTAACCTAAGTATTAGTATTGAAAAAGACCCAGAAATGTTGATTCGGCGCCGATCATCTGAAGATCTGCACCAATTTTGCATTTTTCACGATCTCTAGCTGTCTCCAGTTTCGCACGCCAAGTTGATTGAAATCCATTTCCATTTGGATGCACCAAATTAGAAGCTGGCGTCCTCTATTGCGATTATTTGGTCCTACATTATAAGATTGTACTGACGTTCGAACTGAGGCCTGACGACCATAAGCAATACCATGAGTTCATTGATTGCGTTCTGGTGTTGGTCAGATATACGAATTCGGTTCAAAAATCATCTTCTCGGCAGATACTTTGTTTGCTCAGCGGCTGTGGCACGGTCCGCAGGTGTTCGACCAAGCATTACTCCATCCGCAAAGTTTGAATCGTTGGTGCGGCATCGTCGGACTTTTTTCCTTTCAAAATGTGAATATAAACCATTGCTGTCAATGGTCACATGTGTGGACAGATTATTAACAGATTTTCTGCGGTCAAACTCGGATGATGATGATGACGATGATAATTGAAAAATAAGGCCTTGTCTCGGAAAAAACCAGGCTGTCTCATTATAACACCTAGATAGTCTCAGTCCTGCTGTACGGCGTAGAAGCATGGACAATGTCAAATGAGGTCGTTTCGAAAGGAGAATCGTTCGAATCATATTCGGTCCCATTTGCTAAGAAGGAGTTTGGAGGACAAGACTGAATGACGAGCTGCACAACAATATTGGCCTAGTCAAACGAATTTGATTATCTCGACTCAGATGGCTAGAATGGACACTAAAGCTCCGGCTCGGAAAGTTTTCGAGGCTATGCCGGACAGACAACGCGCAGCAGGACTGGGACTATCAAGGTGCTATATAGAGACAGCTTGGTTTGCCGAGACAAGGCCTTATTTTTCAATTGCCGCCTGAGTCCAAAAACAGCGATTTTCGCTTTATTTCCGCTGTGATGTCAGTTTCCGAGTTTACTGCAGAGCCTAGATAGATAAAATCTTTGACTACATCGAAGCTGTATCTGTCTATTGTGACACTTTGTCCAAGATGACGATTTTGATGGAACTTTTTTGTAGACAGCATGTACTTTGTATTAGTTTCATTCACCGCAAGACTCAACTAAGCCGCTTTCCTCTCCACGCAAGCAAATGCTCCACTGACAGCCCGTTGAGTTCTTCCGATGATACCACTATCATCGGAATATGCGAGCAGTTGCTCGGACTTGAGGAAGATCGTGCCTCTTGTGTTGACGTCTGAGTTTCGCACAATCTTTTGAATTATTTTAAAGAAGACGCATGACATCGCATCGCCTTGTCTAAGGCCTTTTTTGACACCAAAAGTTTTGGTAAGATGCTTACCTACCTTGATGGAGCAACGGGCGTTCTCCATTGTTGTCCCGCACGGATGAGTTTTGCAGGGATGCCAAAACCAGACAAGGCGTTGTATAGCTCATCTCTACATATAATGTCATACGCGGGCTTAAAGTCGATGAATAGATGGTTTGTATCAACTCCAAACTTCTGTGTCTTTCCATGCTGTAATGTGATTATTTGGTCAATAGTAGGCTTCGTTGGCCTGAACCCGCACTGATATTGACCAATTAGGCTGTTGACTTATAGCTCCAGGCGTTTACACAAGACGGCAGAAAAGATCTTATATACTATGTTTAGGGGAATTAAACCTGAGTAAGTGTTTAAAGGGTGGCACAGTTTAATGGGTCTCCTTTCTCCGACCAAATTGTATAGATGAGTTGGTATATGCCAGCTGCTTTGAATAGTTCGGCAGTCAGTCCATCGGCACCAGCGGCCTTGTTGGACTTTAGCTTGGCGATTGCTGCCGTCAATTCACTTAGAGGGGAATTCTGGTCCATCATCGCTTATATTGGATGGATTATCCTGCCTGACAGCGGTATTTTGGTCGTCATCGCCGCAGAAGTGGTCTTTCCATATGACTGTGAGTCTACTACTAGATCTCCATCTAACTGCAAGGATAAAGATGGAACTCTTAGCCGAAGCTAGAGCTGCCTCCCATCGTTGAATGTCTTGGGCACTCTACCTCAAGCGATTAAGAGAAACTGTCATGTACCCGAAATGACTTGGTCTTTACACAGAAGATTGGGTCTACGCCTCGTTCTCGAAGCATAGACCTTCGTAGTTTGAGCAGTCGATGACGGGACAAATTTCACATCTAACATCATGTAGTATTGGCGCTTATGTCGACTTCTCCAATCACCTTCATCGTAAACAAGACAACCGACACGTCGATAATCAGCTCTGCCCTTTTGCTTATCGTGTAGCTTTCGGCTCCAAGTAGCAGCACTTCCTGAATTAGAGCATCTTTTTGGTCCATCGTGTGATGAGTCTCGATCGCACATGCTTCGACAGTAGTGCAGTTCTGCAGCACCGGTTTCCAAGGGCGATTCTGTATTAGATCTCCGTCACTCCATCAATCGGATTTCTCTACTGCTACCAGAGAGCACCGACATACCGCCTTGATTACCCCCCCTACCCCATTGCACCGGCAATCAATTACGATGTGCCTGTATGTACTTAACGAACGATAAAAGAAATCCAAAGTCCTTAAAGAAAAATACACACACTCCACCGAGCAGGGAAATCTATTTTCGCGATCTGGGATAAGTGTGCGCCTTGTATCGCTGGCAAACATTCCCCAGAGACGCGTTCCAAAAGTACAACACAAACATTCGTAAAATACCAAGTGAACCTGAAAATAGTTCACTTATGCGCGAGTGTTTTGCAAAATCGAAGAAAACAAAGCGGAAACATGCTCCTGCCAATGTGGCTACGGCCTGTGGCCACTCTTTCTGGTGCAAATGAGACCATCACAGCGGCACTTATTTTTAAACACTCGTTTGGATCGGTTTCGCTGGGCGCTTTTGAACTTGGGACGCCGCGCCGTATCGGGATGCTCAATCGCAACTAATGGTTTAATTAGCACTGCAAAATCCAAACCGATGGACTCTAATGGAATTCTTCGAGTTGGACAGACGGATGATGGTGACGGGTCGTTGGCACGGGTTTGAGAAATCAATTTCGAATTTTTCACTGGGGATAGGTGGGCAATTGGGGGGTCATCTGAAGCACCACATGTGCCACTTTCTTTGAGTTGTAACTCGGGAATGGTCTGCCAATTGCGGTCCTTCGGATGCGTCCCGTAATCGTATTCTGTTGCGTCTGTTTTGGACGCCAATCGATGAAATGTTCGAAGTTGTAGTATGAAGTATTTTGATGCTGTATTTTGAAGCATTTTTCCGTCAATAACTTCGCACAACACCCGCTTTCTTTAGCACGCACAATCCAAGCAGATCAGTTTAGTTCATTCGGACTAGATACCTGCGTTACATAAGAACCCTTAAGATGTACCAGAGATTCGATCTCCACCAGTGTGCCAAGTGCAGCTGGTACTTCTTAACAACAATCTCAGTATTGTTCCATAGCAACCCATACAGGGTAGGATTCTCTTTCTGAAGACGGTTCCTTCTAGGGTAATGTCCTCTCGCTAGCTCTTCCCTTGTCATAATCTATCTGATTTATCTTGTGGTAAACTACTTACTCCCTCCTTCCATATAGAGAGGCCCCTCTTTAGGCTTAATTCATCAATCAGATGAATTTCGCACTGGTAGTTAGCTGTAATGTAGTGCCACACAGCAGTGGCGGTCAAACTGGGGGATTTTGTATCTTCTGGTAAAGAGTACGATATCCGTTTTTTGTGGGTTAACGCCGAGTCCGCATGTTTGTGTCCATGCTTCCAACTTGTCAAAGGTATTTTGCATTTTGTCTCTTTGAGTAGAGACGAATTTGCCGGATGCCGCTATGGCAATATCATCCGCATTGGCAATAACACTGCATCCTACCACTTCCAGTATTAATAGCAGTTCATTTACCGCTACGTTCCAAAGAAGGGGGGAGAGAACACCTCCTTGCGAAGTGCCCCTATTAACTCCTCTATGGATCTTAGCGTCTCCCATCTGAGAGTGTATTACCCTGCTGGTGAGTTGAATGAAAGCCACTAGAGACTTTCCGATCCCGAAGTTGTTAAGCGCAAGTGAAATTGCTTTTGGTTTGATATTGTTGAACGCACCTTCGATGTCGAGAAATGTCGCAAGTGTATATTCTTTAAGCCCGAGAGATTTCTCGATGTTGCCTATCAGAGGGTGGAGGTCTGTCTCCACAGACTTGCTCCTGTTGTAGGCATTTTGTGCAGGTGAGAGTCTGTATGCTGGAATAGCTTGCCTGATATATTGGTCTATAAGCTTCTCCAGGGTTTTCAGGAGAAATGAGGAGAGACTGAGGTCCTTCGGTTTGGCAATTGAGTATTTACCCGCTGTGGGAATAAACACTACTTTGACCCTTTTCCAGGAGCTGGGAACATGACTTAGACTCATACAGCCTTTGAATATGTTGAGACTGCAAGGCATGATGAGGTCAGCTGTTCTTTGAAGCTCCGCAGGAATGATGCCGTCAGGTTCCGCTGACTAGAAGATTTAAAGCTTGTCAGTGCTCACATGACAGTAGTGTGGCTGACATTTATAAGATCACATGGAGTTTTTGGAGGAGATACGACTTCCTTATTGGCTCTAATCGAGAAGTTATCCTGAAAGTGCGTATCGACAAGGAGACTGCGAGACCACTTCCTCACTGCATGTGGTCCAGGTTCCATCAGGTTTTTGTAGGAAGCTAGGTGATTTAGGGGATGCGGCTAGCCTGGAAGCCTCGGAGACTTCTCCGATTTTACCACAAAAAATGTCTAAAAGGGGTTCGTTGGGCCTTCCTCAATTCTTTTTTAAGGGTACTGTCCCAGTCCTTGGCATCACGAGCTTCCTTCCCCTTTTTAAAGAGCTTCCTACAACTCTTGCGCAGATGGTCAATTTAATGGTTCCACCAAGGAGGTTAAGACTTGCCTCTTTGCCTGCTGATTGGACATTACATTGCCATTGCGTTGGCAATGGACAAGGGACAAACAAAAAAGACGGGCCTTTTACAAAAAACCCAAAAGCCTGGCCATAGGCTTCAGGAAAGGTAGGGTCTTCGAAATTGTGGGGTAATCTAGTTACAGACCCACAGAGAACAGAGGATGTGTTTAAGCAGCACTTCCAACAGCTGCTTAGCGGACCTGACGAGGAGAGACTGATAGGGAACCAGGAAATCCCAACTTCAGTCGACGAAGTAGTCCTTCCACCTATCTTTGAAGAAGGCGGCACAGAAATTAAAAGGCTGTATAACAACAAAGCCGCAGGCTCAGATGGCTTACCATCAGAGCTTTTCAAAGCTGGGGGCAATGTAATGGTAGAGAGCATGCACCAGATCATTTGCCTCAGCGAGTTTCAAATCGACACTCACCATCTTTTTATCGATTTCAAAGCCGCAGCAGCATTCATCGCAAGGCCAAAACGTTTTAATCGACAGCTACAATTTCGAGGCACTAAAGCAGTTTGTCTACCTCGGGGCAAACGTAAACTCCACGAATGACATCGTAGTGGAGATCCGACGTAGAATCGCCCTTGGTAACCGATGCTACTTCGGTCTGCCAAGACAACTGGGCTCGAAACTACTGACTCGAAGGACCAAAGTTATGCTCTACAAAACCCTTATTCTGCCAGTCCATCTTTATGGAGACGAAAGCTGTACATTAAGTAAGACTGCAGAGCTGATTGTTGGTGCCTACGAAAGAAAAATTCTACGTCGGATATATGATCCCGTCTGCGTGGAAGGCGAATGGAGGAGAAGACAACCACGAACTTTACGCGCTGTACAAGGATGTGGATGTAGTCCGGAAGTCAAAAATCCGTCGACTACACTGTCTCGGCCACATCGAGCCACAACAAGCTATAGCAAAGAAGGTCTTCGAATTCGATCCTCCTGGTTCGAGAAGGAGAGGAAGACCGAACCTCCGGTACAGAGACCAAGTCATCGCGGGCATGAGGCAGCTTGGCTTTGATGACTGGAAGCAGCGTGCCCAGGACCATCACCGATGGAAGGGAGCAATTGCTCAGGCTCAGACAGACTTCATGGTTCGTCAGCCTGATAAGTAAGTAAGTAAGTAAGTTGGCAGTCGCGGTAGAGGCGATCCAGAGGCTACCACGAGGAAGCTGTATGTATTCACATGGGTCGTTGCGGCATCTCCCCAGAGAGCAATCAACAACCTTGTCATGTATGCACAAGCAAACGCCCTCCCAACAGACGCATATCGACACCTACCATCTATGTGCTGATTTCAAGATCCCATATGACAGCCATAGAGACGAGCTATATAACGCCATGTCTAGTTCTAACATTCCTGCCAAATTTGTCGCTGCTCCCCGAAGGTCGGACACGAACTCAGCGATGATTTGAGACAAGTTGACGCGCTGTCATGTGAATTTTTCAACACCATTCTTATGAAGGTCGTCAAGAAGACACTCGCGAACACAAGAAGCACGATCTTCCAAAAGTCACTAGCATACGCAGTCGACATTGGCGTGATTGGTCGAATACAGCGAGCCTTCAATGAGGTGATTTCAGGCATTGAAGCAAAAGCGGCGGAAATGGGTCAAGCAGTAAAAGAGGGCAAAACAAGGCATACGCTGTCATCACGAAAGGACGCATAACAGCGACATCTCGGGCAGATCGTTACCGTGGGCTATATAATCTCGACGTTGTGAAAGACTTCGTCCACCCGGAATCGGCGACAGACAGTACGAATAACACCACTACCGAGATTAAACGCAGAATAACTTTTGCCAATCGTTGCTTCTTTATGGTCAAGAGGAGAATTGAAATACTCTGGCCGGCTGTGTCTAGTCTTGCACGTCAAGTTTCATTTCATTTCATTTATTATTTCATTATAATCTCTGTACATTAAGAATACAATATTCTTTTATTGTACAGGCCTTAAAATATAACATCGTTTGAATTCATGAGTGATAATTACATATTTCAAAATTGAATTTAAGAGTTTTGCAGATTTTTTAAAATTTAGCTTAGTATATGAATTTACTGATACAAAAATTAAGATTTATATTGTGGGTATTATTTCAGTGAGTATTGGAGAGGTGTGAAAAACAAGCGGAGCAAAATTGTCTGTACTCGGTCTTTGACCGTACCTGTGGAGGTAGATGACTCCACAGGTATACAGCATGAATGAAAAACTGCCTGCGTGATGTTAAACATGTATGAACTGAAGGTTTCAACGTTATATTACGACTTGTACGACAGAGAGTTATTTTTTCATAAAGATAGTCAGGTTGTTTATAATGAATGATTTTAAAGATTAGTATGCATGATCTGTATTTCAAAAATGCTTCTAATTCACATCCGAGGAGAAGCCGACGTTGTTCCGAGACATGATCAAATCTTCGAAGGTTAAAAACGTACCGTGCCGTCGCGTTGATTGCTTTTAGCAATTTTTGCATTGAGACGTTATCACAGTCAGCGAACAACTCGCACCCTTAGGTTAACATAGGCACTATGAGTGCTTTGGCGAGTTTTAGTTTGACATTAATAGGGAGTGTAAATTTGCTAATAGACAGACCTCTAAGGGACGCATACACCTTCGACACTATACTGTCTATATGGTCAGTCCATGTTAGTTCACTATTACACATTATGCCAAGATTTTTTACACAGGTAACATATTCGACGACAACAGAGTTTAATTCTATGGGAGGAAAGTTAGGAAGGGGGGGGGGGCTGGTGTTTGGAGAATGGAATGACTTTGGTTTTGTCAGGATTGAGCATGAGAGCATTTTCTTCAGCCAATTTCGTAATCGAACTCATATCCTCGTTTAATTTAGCGGCTGAATCTTCAATCATACCTAGAGGAAAACTTAGATAGATTTGAATATCATCTGCATATATGTGGAAATTGCAATAAGACAAAACTTTAGGAAGATCATTAATGAACATTGAAAACAATAACGGACCGAGAATAGAACCTTGAGGTACTCCCTTGTGCACATTGCAAAAGGACGACAGTTTTGAGTTATATAAAACAGCTTGAGTCCGGTTAGTAAGGTATGAAGAAATTAACTTGTTAGTAGGATTACAGAAGTTAAATTGGGTGGACAGTTTGTGACAATGTATATACGGGTTAACACTGTCGAATGCTTTCGAAAAGTCAAGTAAAGCTAGTAATGTTGTCTTATCTTCGTCAATGGCTTTTCGTATATCGTCTGTTACTTTTAGTAAGGCTGTAACACAGCTATGTCCTTTACGAAATCCTGATTGCATTGGGTTTATTAAATTTTGTCCTTCAATGTGATCTTTAATCGCTCGACTGACAATAGACTCAAACACTTTTGACAAAAACGAGAGAATAGCAATCGGCCGATACTCAGGCGGGCTTGTTTTCTTAGGTACTGGGACTATTTTTGCTATTTTCCATTGTTCGGGATACGTCGATGTCATGATTATGGTGTTGAAAATGTGGGTGATATAAGGGATTATAATAGGAAGCAATATTTTTATAAAGTCAGGGTGAATATTATCCAGTCCAACAGATTTGGTCTTTATGGAGAATATTGCACAGCCGACAGAGTATGTATCCACTCTTCCTATTTCAAACCCATTGTCTCTATTGTTTATTTCTAAGTGCGAAGGCACATTGAGGGGGTTTACAGAGGACACAGAAGTAAATCGAACATTTAACTCATCGGGGCTTATGCCATCATCGTTAGGTCGTGTGTTAGTTTTAGTTAGTCCGATTTCTCGAACTTGCTTCCATAGAAATCTAGACGATCGGTCACAATTAAATTTAGCCTTGTAATAATTGCTCTTAGCAGACCGTATCAGCAAGGTAACATGGTTTCTCCAGACTTTATATTCGTTGTGCATATCCGTGCACAAGAATCGTCTCCATCGTCGGAAAAGAAAGTCTCTCTTTCTGATCGCGAGATTTAAGGCCCTTCTTTAGCTGGTTGGTTAAGGCCCTTCTTTAGCCAGATTAAAGGGAGCGTCCTCTGTTGCGTTGACCCAAATGTTTGGATTCGAAGATTCATGTAGACTCCTAGTTTCCGACAACTCTTTACTTATCCCACTGGCAGTGGTTCTCCATTTCAGCTTGCAAGGGACTGTCATTCCAAAATTCACTTGAAAACCTTCCCAATACATGTCTCAGAACTTTACGCAACAAATTGACGATAAAAAAAATCGACTATCGATTGAGAAGCCATTTTCAACATTCCGTCGTCGCCCCATAAATTCTCGTCCCCCAACCGGACGTGCTGCCATTCACATGCTAATTCACGGTGTTTCCCAACCCAATGGCCGTCCATTCAAATTCATTCCCACCCCCCAAGTCTGAATGAAATATCACGACATGATCAAGAAAGAAATTTGGACCAACCGAGCGACTATATTATCCCGCGACACGCGACAACCGAGTGACGTTCGGTTCAACAAAACAGCACGCTCGTGCGCCGCAAATATATCATTCTCGCCTTGTGTCAAGATGTCAACTGTCATCCTGTCCGGCTCTCCACACGGCCGTTCGCAGCATCAAACACCGTCAACTGGCGTGTCTTCGCATGTGACCTGCGTCATTTACTTATTTACGCAATCAATCGCTGGCATCTGAAGAGCCTTTGAAAATTTAGGATCGGCGCCACATATCCATCGGATTCCTATCCAATTTCAATACAAACATCAATTAACCGGCCGGCCCGCCGAGTCCGTCCAGACACCGAACATCCCAGTCCCACTGCAAGCCCATTTCCATCGGCCACTGACTGAGCAGCGGTCGCTGATGAAAAAGCTCACGAGTTTAATTATAAACCACCCCCGGCAACCGGCACCCGTCACCCGGCGCAGCTGTCTGTCGGTGGTGGTAGTCTAGAATTTTCCGACGTGCCGCCGCTGAAAAGTTTCGCTACATTCTAGCGAAAAAGCGCCCGAACGCATCGCTCTGCGGTTGTGTTGAGCCAGTCACTAGTCAGCTTGAGGGCACGAGGCAGGCAAGGCGACCGACAAGCACTCGCGGGAAAAGCTGCGAAAATTGAGGCAAAAGTGAGTAGCCATCTGGCAGAGTGTCGCGTGGAAATTGGAAATTTTGTCCAGAATTTTTCAGCCGGATGGCCATCCTGCTGGTGCACCTACGCCGGATCATTCTGCTGCTGAGCATTGTTTATTTTGGGGGAGCTTTTGTCCGCAAGCTGCTGACGGACGGCAGGCGGGCCTACCTGCACCAGCTGCGCAAGAGTCTGCCGCCCAAGCAGCTGCACGTTCAGATGTGGGCCTACATCTACACCGGATATGCGTACCTGCTGCTGGTCAACTACTTCGCCGATTGGAACACCCTAGAGCTGTTCACGCCGCTCTCCCCGACGACGACGACAGCGACGGCGACGTAGGAGCTCGCCGAGTGAATACATCTAAGTCCATCATGACGTAAGGCTGTGTGTGCAGAGACGACGGACGGACGGTGGAGACACGGAATGAGGTCGATTTGTGAATTGGCGTTGCCGCTGCAAAAATAGATTTGTTTGTATACATGTCATTTAAATGAATTTTCTTAGATAAATCTGTAGACGTGGTGGATGTTTACTATTCCCCGAGTGAAGCTGTGAAATGCTCTTGTTTGTTTGTGTACAGTGTGCGATTTCATTTGGCTTTCGGTTCGGTTCGGTTTTGCGTTTTCCTCGTTCCATGCGGCGCTGCGGCCCGCCCTGATGGATGTGTCAGTGTCAAGGAATGAATTGACGAATTTATTGCATCGATTTTTTTGCGCATGCAAGTGCAGCCACCACCCGCGATTAATTCTCCGCGTAGACGGGCAGGAATCCGGTAAGCAAAACAGCTTCTAGCCGCAAGCTGCGGGGTTGCTGGAGTTTGTACCCGGAACAAGTAGAACGTTTTGCCTGTCTGAACGGTATGCAGACATGGCCATTTAGAAGGTAAAGTCAAGTTTCGACATATGCACTCCAGATGAATCAAACTCGACTATCGCCACCTATTCGTCGAGCTTGAGGACGTATGTAACAACGGAACGGTACCAGGTCTAGTTTTGTTATTCCTGTCAATCTTGTCAGGTGGTGGAGGATGATGGGGATTTCTCGCTGCTCCTTAAGGTGGATGACTAGCTCACAGAGACCCTCAATTTTTTGACAGGTTTTAGACAATGCTACGCAATGTCATGTTACTTACTCAAAATTGTTCCTCAATATTTTAGCCTGTACGGACCCCCACAATTACGCAGTATCTAAGCAACCACCTTGTTGTTCCAGGCTCAAGCACAGAACTTATCTGTGAAACTTCTTCCGATCGCGCTCGTCCATACATACCACTTTCATTTCGGCGAGCAGCTTTCGAGTCAGTGCATAACTTCAGTCATCCAGGAATAGGAGCTTCTAGAAAAACTACTATAAATTCGGACATAGCCAAGTGGGTTCGTAACTGTTTTTCTGGCCAGCGCAGCAAAATCTACAAGCATTCATGACCACCACACGGAACAATTCCTACCGCAGACAGATTCGTACATATTCACATCGACATCGTTTGACCGCTAACACCATGACAGGTCGCAGATATTTGTTGACCTGTACAGACCGAGCAACTCCATCGAATTCACCCAAGAAACCACAGCACTGGGCTTCCAGTTCCGACAGTTCTAGTCCGCCTTGTTTAAAAGGTTCGCTCATCTTATCGGATGCAAACGCATACACACCACCGCATACCACCCTCAAGGAAACGTGCTGCAATCGTGCTAGGCGACATCTGTAGTCACTAATTTGCCCAAGAACGTGCTGCAGGCGCTACACTATTCTACTTACTACTTAGACTTCCTGCATTGATCAACGAATCAGATACCTCTCCATCATAACAGGTCTACGTTGCCGAATTTCGACTGCCAGGTGACCTGCTGGCTGAACGTACCAACATACAAGAGCCTATAGAATTTTTTCAGGAGCTGAGAGGGGTGCTTCAGAAGACTTCCCCTATCTCTTCAAGACTCCAAACAAAACAGATTTTTATTTCCCTACTGCAGCCCATATGCAGTTTTGGATCGACAGCCGCACGCCTTTAAGGTGCCATCTAAGGACGCATATGTTTCCATTCAACGGCTGAAACAAGCCGAGATGGAAGCTTGTCATCACAGGGAGCTGCACCGAAATCCTTTCTCACCAACATGCAACTGCTGTGGGCCCATTTTATGTTTTATTGAAAGGCCGTCACGCCCCGATGACGATAGCAAGGATGATTTCTATGATCTCCCAGAAAGAACATACGATCGATGCCCCAGCCATGACACCAAGATCGTTCTACTAGATTTTAGCGCACAGCTGGGCAAGAAAAAAATCTTTGCTAGAGTTATCGAAAAACAAAACCTGCAGGACAACGGAAAGGTACTCAGGCTGATGGATTTCACCTGGGGGCAGATTGATCTCATTGCGATCGACGTCAGACACTCCTCCAATATTGTCGATGTCCGAACGTTCCGAGGAGCCAATATCGTATCGGACCATTTCCTTGTTGTAGCCAAGGTAAGGATATCGAGAGAAGTACGGACACACGGCTTGTCGTAGGAGAGCTAGAATCGCAATCGACCGCTAGGAACTTTGCCGACCGAATCTCCCTTAGATTTTATGAAAGTTTGAAGCTACCTGCGAGTACAATAGAAGAAGAATGGAAACGTTGTCAAAAAGCCATGAAAAAATCTGCCACTGATGTGCTGGGTTTTACGACACCACCCAGAAGGAACCCATAGTTTGACGACGAGTGTAGGCAGGCACATGCAGCCAAACAGCAAGTCTACAAGGCAAAGCTGCATCGAACAACGAGAGCTGTTCGTGAGCTCTACGAACAAAAAAGAAGGGAAGAGGCCCGGCTTCTCAAAAGGAAAGAAAAAGAGCATAAAAAGCACTCTGTCGATGAGATGGACAGGAAGGAGGTCCGAAAGTTGTATCAAAATAAATAAAACAAGTACCCGCAAGGCGAAGACATCGGACCGAAGCCTGCAGAGACGAAAATGGGCAACTAGTAGTAGAATCGTAGTCGACGCTGAGAATTTGGTAAAATCACTTCTGCAGACTGTTAACCCTCGGACTTGAACGAAGTCAAGATAGCGATGTCTAGACTGAAGTCGAACAAAGCTGCTGAAGCGGACGTACTGTTCTCGGAACTGTTTAAAGCAGCTGGAGATGCACCAGCTCTTCTATAAGGTGTGGTCGGAGGAAAGCATGCCCGATGAGTGGAATCTCAGCGTTCTTTGTACAGTTCCGGAAAGGAGACCCTTTGGACTGCGCCAACTATCGAGGGATCAGCCTCCTCAACATCGCGTACAAGATCATCTCTGCTGTTTTGCGTGAACACCTGAAGCTATTTGTCAATCTGATCAGTGCGGTTTCAGGCGTGGGAAGTCCACCATCGACGAAAGATTCACACTTCGGCAGATCTTGGAAAAGGCTCAAAGATGCAGATCGGCACCCACCACCTATTTGTGCATAGAGACGAGCTATACAACGCCATGTCTAGCTTTGACATTCCTGCCAAGCTCGTCGGGCTGTGCAGGATGATGATGGAGAACTCTGCTGCTCTATTAAGGTCTGCAACGAACTCACCGAGACCTTTAATGTCAAAAAAGGTTTAAGATTAAGCATCGTACTTGAGAAGGTCGTGCAAAATGCACACGTCAACACTTGAGGCACGATATTCCAGAAGTCCATACAATTGTTAGCATATGCCGATGACATTGACGTGATTGGAAGAACTCAGCGAGCCGTCAATGAGGCGTTTGCTAACGGAAGCTAAAATGGCCTCAGCAGTGAATGAAAGCAAAATGAAGTACAAGGACAGACAACATCAACGACTCGGTCAGAACGTCACCATTGGCAGCTACAACTTCGAGGTGGTAAGAGACTTTATCTACCTTGGCTCCCAAGTTAATAGTACGAACAACATCAGCACCGAGATTAAACGAGATTAAACGCCAACCACTGTTTCTTTAGGCTCAAGAGGCCTCTCGAAGGACCAAGCTTACATTATATGAGACCCTGACCATCCCTGTCCTGCTCTATGGCGCAGATGCATGGACAAACTCAAAAGCGGATGAAGAAGTCCTTGGTCTCTTCGAACCACGAAGCCGATGGCGCACTCAAGTGTAGAAGGACCGCAACCAACTTGGAGTGCGAAATTGGAGGCAGCTGGCTAAAGATCGTGCCAGCTGGAGAGGCTTGTTGGCTGAGGCCCAGGTTCACCCCGAACTGTGACGCCATAAGAAGAAGAAAATTCTAGTCTATTTCGGACTCAGTATTGACAAGTGCTAGTGGTGGCCTCCGGCGTTGTGAGCGTGTGTTTCGAACCCAACCTCGACGTCGTAGGTTCGATTGCTGGTCTTTGCGACGGAAATAATTTTCACGAGTCACTGACAATCCTCAAGGAGCTTCTGTCTAGAAAAAGCTTCTCAAACTTGGCCACTCAGAGTCGGCAACTGTAGGTTCCATCCACCGTGAAAGAACAATAGCACGCACAACACGAGTACTTGATAGGAAGCTAGGCCCTGGCTCTATACGGACTGTAGCGCCACCCATATTATTATTATTATTATTGACAAGTTCTCGTTGTCAGAGCAATGATAGTATAGATTCAGCGCCAAGTTTTCCTTGTCGATTCCATTGCCTTTATGGTTTCCCGATATGCACTCAGAATTTTAATCCCACCTGCTGAGTCTGACGGCTACTGGTTAAAACAGGTTGCCCCAAGCCGAATATCTGCTTGAACTGTCCTGGTTGTAGAGTTTACATCTTCCACAATCTTAAACATTATTGTCGAAATATTAAGATGGTCGATTCGATAGTAATTCGAGGATATGTACCCTCACCATCCAATATCCCTTATTAATGGCTTATTATTCAAAGCTCTTGCGTGCCCTGCTGCTTGGGGCCTATAAGCTGACTGATACTCAAGGCACTCTTAGGTACTGACGTTTGCACAAGGAGGGAGTCTGAAGACACACAGAACGAGCAATGGGTGTAACCTTGCACCCAGAAGAGCAATGGGCAATGGGTATAACCTTGTAAGTCCTTGTAGAAGAGGCCGACAATATTTTCGAATTTTTAAAATGGAATAAATCCGAAACGGCCTCCTCCTCATTAAAGCCAGTTTTTCCTCTTCAATTTCTCCCTCGTTGAGAATGTTTCACTGTCACAGGCCAACGATGGACATTATTCCCCGACCCACCATCCCCCAGAGACCAGCCTCGGTCAATTCTGTACACGGTCTTATCGTCGCAATGCCAGCAAATGGCACCAACTTGTGAAGTCGCATTTGAATTCGTTAATTTCTCGCTCTTGAACTTGGTACCCGCCATGGGGACACGCATTTGAATTTAACGATTTAATTAGATCGTAAATTAGACGCAAAGTGCTTATTCCGTTGGATGTCTTCACGTGAATGGCGGGCCATTGGCACTGCTTTGCGAAAACAATTCCAATCTTCTTTCCACTTATAAATGAGTCGCGTTTGAATCGTTTGATGTGTACGCCGAAATTCCCAATCAGTCACTCTGAAAGGAGGAGGAAATGGAGATGGAACAGAGTGACTCAGAGATGGCTTGAGGCTTCTATTCGAGAAGATGGTCGCCTAGTTCCAGCCAAGTTGTGACAAAAGGCAGCTGTTGCGAAGCTAGACGTCTAAAAAATAAGAGCAAATGGCACCACATCCAAGCATGAACAAGAAGCTACTGAAGAACAATCAAAGAGGGCGTGGATCATGAAAAGCAGGCTTGCAGTGCTCTGCCCTTGCTTCGAAGACGACGCCACACTCACGAGGATTCATAAGCATCTCCTTCAGGTCAATCGACTCACGGGTAAGCTCCCACTTCGAATTTGTTTCATTTTCCGCACGAGCGCAGACCGCATCCAATTGTTGCCAAATAACAGAAGCCACAGAAGTTGTGAAACCCAATTTATTCCTCGAACAATCCCCAGCAGACAAGCAGCATAAATCTTCTCCAAATCGCATCAGTAAACCCAAATGGAAGCACATATGCGAACTATTAACTCGAAAATCGGAAGCGTTCGAATTGAGGTAGGCGGTGGCGGTGGCGGTGGCGGAATGCTTGTTTATCCCAGCATTAGACGGAATGGTGAAAGCTGCTTGCTCCACCGAGAGTTTTCCCGCCGCGACTGGGCAATTAAATGGAGGTGATCCTCCCGCCGCGCCGCCATCTATTTCCGACTTAATGACTCAGTTCAGTGTTTTGCAAAATATTTAAAAACCCCCATAAACTACGCACCGAAGCTGCATCGCGTCACCACGAAACTGTTCGAATTACAAAAACTTACAAAATTTTGTTCGGCTCCGGGAGCTGAGAGTTTGTGTGCCCAAGTCCGAATTTAATTTTAGACGAAAAAAAAAAAGCTACGAGCTGCTGCACACGACAGATGGCAGGGGACCTCCTCGGGGACACTCGGGGGAAAAGTCGCAAAGTTTGTCGCTCGAATTTTTTTCTGGATTTCTGGAGAAAATTTATCGATGCTCCGAGGCCGAAGGACCAGTTTGTTTGTTTAATTTAAAAATAACTACTTGTTAATAATTCACTGACGCCATGTGGGTCATTAAATGGGTTGGCATTTCCGCTTCAGGTGATGAGTTTTTAAACGGGAAGCGCAGAGCGCGGAGAAAAATGGGCGGTTTTGATGTGTCCGCTGGGCATTAAATCTGGTGGGACAGCGAGTGAACTTCAAACGATTGCTGCACTAGTTTATTGCGGGTGAAGAGTTGTATGTTGTTGAAGATCAGCAGTGGCGCGGCGTGTTGGGCATGGTGTCGCTTGTCGGGTGGGTGAGTTATTGCAACGACAGCTCGGAGAAATTGGAACAGATTTTGAAAAGTGTCAAAACCGGTGGTGGCTTTCTTTTCTGCCTCGTGCAGGTAGGCCTGGTGGCCTGGCCTGGTGGCCTGGCCTGGTGGCCTGGCCTGGTGTGGTTCAACAATGTGTTCAAGTGCTCGTCTATCGGTTTCTATCAGACGTAGAGTCTGCACATTATAGGTGGACAATTCAACACAAGTCACACTGGAGAACTTGTCGTCAATTAGTTGCATGTACATTTACACATGGTCGATCAACGCGTGCATAAGCCTCGTGAATTTAGCACGGATTCTGTCTGAAAAGCTATACCATTCACATAAAGTCACTGTAAAGTGATCACTTTTGATGTACCTCAGAGGACCGTGCTTGGGCCTGTTTTGCCTTTTGTCTGCGTCAACAGCGGTTGTACTCAAGCTTGCGAGGAATATACGGGCCACTGGTTTGCTGAATGAAAGCCAAACATATTCCCGCGTTCTTTCTGGTAGTTCAACAGAGAATGTTGCGGCAGTTGTGCCCGATACCTAAAGTCCAACTAACATCTTATCCACGGAACATTAGTCACAAATGGCTCCCAAACGAACTTAGACTAGACGCTTCAACGGTTCAATTGACTCGGCAATTAGACTCATTTTACTAGTCTATGTTGGATTAAAAAGAATATCCATGTCTACGTGTACGAAAGCCAGAAAAATTCCATATTTGAGACTCGGTGTACATGGTCACAAGGAACGCAATGATTTTTGACTACTGGTGGCTTAGTGTGGTTCTATGAGTGATGGCATTTCTTACTCCTACTACTCCTACTTTTTTTTTACGACGCTAAGGGCATAATAATTGACTTTTAATGACCAGGAGGGGATCATTTAGACTTCGGCGGACTCTGGTTTCACCAGGTTAAGGCCACGTGACATGCTAGTCTTCGTCCAGCAATCGATTCATTGTGTAATCAGTCGTTTTCGTGTTGTTGGCAGTGAGCTGCCATTTGACGACTTTGGTTCAGTTCAGTGTTTTGCAGTTTTGTGGCATTATAGATCTATGGTTTTCGAGTATTTCGGGTAAGATCCTGGCACTCAATGTGAGTCAAGAGAGTCGAGGAATAGGAGCCGCCACCATTGAAAATGTATTGACAAATCGTCCTGGTCTAATGACAACCAATACAGCCGAAGAAGGTTACCTATTCTCAATCCCGCTCCAATCGTTAAGACAGTCTCTTCTGTATAGGATTTCCAAAAAAACTCACCAGCAGATGGCAAACTCTATTTATATTGCTGTGATCAATCGTTCTTCGTTTCTTGTTGTTCAAGCGAAACATTGTGTGTATTCTGGGTTTCTCGTTAATTTTAATTGGATTCTTCGCGTTGAAGATCATTTCGTAGTAAAGCGCCAGGTAGATAAACATAGTATTTAGCACACGGAATAATTAATGTTTGCATCGTTAAAAGTGAATATTGTGGCAACACACCTACAGTATCCAGGATATGGGAATACTCAGAGCTAATGCCACTGAACTCAAGTGAATTGATAGAGCTTGATATATAAAATTAGGTTCAGTTCAAAATTACTTTATGTACTCACAGAGGTTTGCAAATTCACTCGTTTTTTGACCAGTACATATATTTCACATGTCCGAACTCATGTAATGATTTGAAATTAATTTAATCTTTGGAGACGATTTTTTAACGTTTTGCTCGAGTTGGTTTGCAAGTTGAAGGGAGGAGAGAATTTGATACCTTGTGTAGCTTGCACATTGTGCAAAAAATCTCTCGAAGCGCCAAGATATCCCTATATAAGACCTTGATAGTCCCAGTCCTGCTGTATGGCGCAGAAGCATGGACACTAACTAAAGCGGACAAGGATATTCTCGCTTCGATTGAAAAGTCATTCGAATTATCTTCCGTCCCGTTTGCATCGATGGTGCTTGGAGGAGGAGACTGAACGACGAATTGTACGGGCTGTATAGCGACATTGATCTGGTCGAACGAGTCTCAGATGGCTAGGTCACGTAGAGCGAATGGACACCAATGCTCTGGCTCGGAATGTCTTCGACTCCAACCCCAAGGGACAAAGAGGAAGACCACACCAACGGTGGCGCACGCAGCTCGAAGGGGACCTTAATAAGTTGAAAGTACGCGGCTACAAGCAACTAGCACAAGACCGGGCTAAATGGAGAGGCATGTTGGCCGAGACCGAAGTCCACCTGTAGTGCCAGCCAAAGAAGAAGAAGAAGTAGCATAAGTTCTGGACCTAGAACCTAGGACCGACGCGCTTGGCTCACTTTCTGGCCCGCATGCTCTACTAAAGGAAACGCGGGGAAAAGCACGCACACAGGGATCTCCAGGCTCTAGATCCTCCACCATCGACTGTAACTCTTCAGGACTTATTCTCAGTCGCAACCAAGCAAGGTTTTTGACTTGGTCCAACTCCCTTGTCCTGGGTCTGCGAAGAGAGCGCCTTTATGATGAAGTCGCATTTATGACACGTCTTTCTACCTGATTCAATGGGACTTCTCTCACATGTAGTACGCATTGCACAGGCGTTCTAAAAATGCAGTGAAGAAACATAATGCAAAAAAACCGACTTCAAACTTAAATTAAGAAAACTGGCTTCGTATTGAAGGAAAATGTGAACTTTCTGGGCATAACATTTGACCAAAAGTCTCTTAGAATTTTCACATTCACAAAACAAACGCAATGACTATGAAAGCAATCTGGTGCCAATTGACACAAGAAATTAAACTTTGAAAAATTCGGCGTATTACTCAAAATTGCAAGACTTGTATGTTTCGAAATCAGAAAACATTCCCCTCTGCGAAGAAAGAACCACAATCCAAGCTGAATATTTAGCAATCAACGATAGCAATCAACACCGCATTAGCGACAGAAACTTACCGACATAATACATTCGCAGTTAGCCCTTAGGGCGTTGAAGAGGCTAGTAGAGAAGATATCAAATTTCTGAGGGCGTAAAGTAAATTCTCGACCAAAAGAGGGACGTACAATAGAACCTTATGGTTGCATTACCTGTGTTTTTTTATAACTCACCACGGGTTCTTTAATTCAATTCGATTTGTTGGAGTTTCCGGCTTTTCTTTTATTCACCATGCGACCGATTGTAAATAAAGAGAAATAACTTACATACTTCTGCTTTTGCCAGTCTATGACTGCTTTCTGTATTTTTCACTTACTCATGTTCATCTAACTTAACATTAGTGAGAATAGCTTACTAAGGGAAGTAGACGGTGTATGGGGTGAACGGCTGCAAGGTGCTGATAGTATTTAAATGAGTGACTTGCTGAAAAGTGCTGATCATGCAATTGAAGGCCGTCGTGAACATTTATACGACTCAAGTGAGTAAACGGGAATTATGATCTTTATTGTGCTGCGTCTAACTTGCATGCGATATGAGTGGAGTAAATTTTTTATTTTCACTCCAACTTCAGAGTAAAGAATGTTGAATTAAAAATTAAATGAATATGATTTCGGGCATGTAGCTCCCGCGGAGTGGATTCAAAATCGGTGGGTCCAATTCGGCAAAAGACGTATGAATGTTTTCTTCCACGTCCAAGGGGTGCATGATCAGTAATAATGAATTCGTGTCTGTAACCGGCCTGGTTGACTGCAACGTTACGTGACCATCATCGGTTTTGAATAATGTCACATAAGACCAAGTAATCGCGGATGCAAGACAGCTTGGTCTTGGTGACTGGAAGCAGCGCTCCCAAGACCGTCATCGATGGCAGACAGCAATGGCTCAAGCCGCAGTCTTCATTGGTTGCTGGCCTACTAAGTAAGTAATAAGGTTGTGAAGTTCTTTAGTTGATAGATGGTTTTTTCACTCTCTGTCGTGAGTTTATTCATGATGAACTTGCAAACTAGACTAGATATACAATCATCACAGAAAACAATGTTATTCGACTCCAAGTGCCTCCGAAAACTCAGATTCACTTTGTAATTGATATTTACGTACAGACTTTCTTACTAAAAATTGCATGTAGGTTAAACCGAAACCGTAGAAGTAGAAGTCACATGCTTTGACGTAAGAGGAAATTCACTTATCTCGAGATGTACATGATGTGTACGGTGAGCTACTGTGGCCATGTGCAGAATAAATAAAAATTAAATAATAACGAATATCAAATTCTGCCAAAAGAAGAGTTGCGTGGTAAAATTTGGGAGAAGAAGAAAATGTTGTCAAGAGCGGTGGTTTATTGCAGCCTCTCAACTGTTGTATGTCGAGGGGTCCAGGAGCACCTATTTCCTGTCACATATTCTTTCTTCTTTGGCTGGCGCTACAGTCCGATATGGACATGGGCCTCAACCAACACGCCTCTCAATCTAGCCCGGTCTTGCGCTAGTTGCTTCCAGCCACGCACGTTCAACTTATGCATGTCCCCTTCTAGCTGCGTGCACCACCGTAGGCGTGGTCTTCCTTTACCGCGTTGTCCCTCGGAGTTGGAGTCGATGACTTTCGGGGCCAGACCATTGGTATGCAATCGCGCTACGTCACCTGCCATATGAGACGAGGCGTTCGAACTCATTGGACCATGTCGATGTCGCTGTACAGCCCGTACAGTTCCTCGATCAGTCTCCTCCTCAAGCCCCATCAATACATACGGGACCGAAGATAATTCGAAGCGACCAAGAATATCCTCGTCCGCTTTAGTTAGCGTCAATGCTTCTGCTGCATACAGCACGACTGGGACTATCAAAGTCTAATAGGGCTATCGTGGTTCTTCGAGAGATGGCTTTGTTCTTCAGTGGCCTTCCGATTGTGAAAATGCAGCGGTTGGCCAACGTGATTCTCCGTTTTATCTCCTCGGTGGTGTCATTGTTTGTGTGAACTTTCCAGACACAAATTCATTCATTTCACCAGCTTTTTTAGAAGCTGGCAGGTAGAAGATGGGTGAGGTTTATCAAAATTGATGAGTGATCTGGTAGAGGATTGGTTCACCGGATCGTGTGCGAAACGGCTGACGTCTGCTGTATAAGCTTCAAAGGGGAACATCCTTAAAGAAGTTCACTAGTTATAGGTGTCTCTGATCCATGCCTTCTTAAAATTTGGAAGGAATTTTCGCGTATCACCAAATGGCGTCCGATGTTAATCATTTATGTGAATGTGAGATAGACGCCACCATCCTTCACGTTGTCGCTCTAAAATAACTTCGTAATTACTCGGACTGTAATTCACGGGTACGGTCGTGGCAAGACCGGTGCACCGGTTAAACGGGAGAAGAATGGACCCATGAGGACCCTCATGAAACTACAATCTTAAGCAGTACTTGTCTGGGCACAGCGGGTACTGCAAGTACTGATTCAAAAACGACAACTCGCCTTACTGTCTCGATTGTCCATACACTGCAGGTACTTCGCAGAGAACAGGACAGACTTGTGCAGAGAGCAGCAAAGAGCAGTGTGCAGGACAAGTTCCAAAAGCCAGAAAGACCACAAGCACAAGGTGCTACTTCTGAGAACAGAGAAAAATTGCAGATCAGCCGCGCGAATTGAGATCTGTAGTCAGATCGGGGGTAGAGTTGTTGATGAGGGTAGAGTACTCTAGAGCACTTAAGGCCCCAAATATTGGGCCTAAACTTAATTCGCGCTGCTTTTTTTTTTTTTTCAAGATTTGAACGTTTATTTAAGAAAACCATGCGCAATACTATTATTCAAAGTATTGCCCATCTGAAGCTATGACTTTTTCAATGACAGTAGCTTTCCAACGCATGTTCCAATGGAATTATACAAGCTGCGCCATCTCTTAGCAAATTAAGTTATAGACCTAATACATAGGTTTGACAACAGTGCAAGATTATGGCACGGGCTATTAGGAAGATTGCCACGACTTTAGGAGCAACTAACATGAGACGAGCCATCAGGGTAGTCTTTATTGTAGCCGTCTGTTAGCTTTTCATACACATTTGTCAGTCTTTCCAGCTTCAGGCAAGAATGAAACTTCTAGAGAGCACATAATTATCAGCCTGAGCCCCGAGACTTCCAATTTTCACTACAATGCCTCTCGCCCATTTAAATTAATCAATCGCTTTCCAGTGGATTGCGCATCTCCGTGGCAAAGGACCGCAGTCACAGTCCCCGTACACACAATTGGTCCGATGACGGACATCCCATTCGGACTTCTTCCCCCAAACAACAAGGTTCCCATGAATCGCACTGTAAGCCCCCCTTTTTCAAAAAATTATAATTTCCCAACTAAATCTCTCCCTCGGCCGACAAAGCAACCATCCACCGCTTACCCCATCACGATCGCCGGCCGCGGCCCCCGGAATGTGATTCTTAATCCCATTAAGCAATGCATTCACACACAACTCCCCGGCAGAAGTGTCGCCGCCGTCGCACTGCGCTCGTGGTGACTCTATCGACGTCATCTGAATATCGCTCGCCTCGAGAGAATTCCGTCTCGAAAGTCTCCCCTAGACAAACACACGAGCGCACGTTCATTGCGAATGGAAGCGTCTTCTCAAATAGACGCACGCCGAATATTCAAAAAATCAGAAGAAAAAAAGAAGAAGCAAGAAACACACCGATTTCAGAGGAAGAGACATTGATTCTCGATTTTTGAACGTTCGTTTGGTTTTTCGTCTCGTTTTGAGAACATTTTTTCGAAAACTTCCTCCCGTGCCGCGTGTGTTTGTGTGATATTTTCGTACACTCTACGCTCCCGCTCTCTGCCGTGGCCGCAGCCGAGCAGTTTTCGAACGAATCCATCTCAACACCGCGCATAGCTCGCGCGGCTGACACACTCAGCAGTAGCATCAGTTACGGCACAGCGTGCCGTGTTTAGAGAAACGCTCGTTCGCCCGCTCGCTCGCTGGCTCGCCAATCTCTAGTCCAAAAAAAAAGAAAAACAGTGATCGTGTGGAAAATGCGTGCCGGTTGAGAGAAAAAAGACGGAAATTCAAGAAAAATCGGAAGAAAATCAGTGCTTTTTTCGGGATCCTTTGGGAAGAGCGCGCGTGCCGCGGTACACAGATATTCGTTTCTGTTCTTTTTTTCGGATGCAGTTTGTGCTCAGTTCGCGCAGTCGGAAGGAATTTCACTTCACGTCCGCTCCCGACGAGACGTCTTTCAGCGCAGCTCTCGCGTGGAATCGATCGACGAGCACTCGCGCGCACTCGTATCTCTAGTTAATGCACTCAAGTCGTTGATTAATTTAATTGTCTCACTTCACGCGCACCAATTGATCGGCCGATCGATCGTCGTCCGCGTCGTCATCGTCATCGAGAACGGTTCGCGTCCGATCGCCGGATTTGAGAGTCTTTCACGGCTGCTGCCCGTCGTCAGATGCTCTCAGTGTGCTCAAGTGAATATCAAGTGTTGAAAAGATTGCACGAAATCGGCCAAAAGCCAGAAGCCAGAACGTTCCTGTCTGAATTTCGTTGCCTCACAGTGCTTCAGAGTGCGCGCATATACTCGAGAGAATAAAATAAAATAAATCAAATTCAGCCGAACGTGTAGCTGCGGGAATGCACCACAATTCGTGCTCAACACACAACTCCCACATCAGATGTTTATAGAGTAGAGGTGCTACGAAAATAAAAGGCCGTGCCAAAACCGAATTATGTCTTCCTACAGAAGTTATGTAAGTATTTTTGTGTGCGCCCGTCTGTGGTGGTCATTCTGTTGTTTACCGAAATTCAATCAATTTTCGCGCACGCGGGAGGATGCCTTGGCCGATCCACTGGCCACCGGGTCATCTGTTGGCATCGGCATCGGCCATTCAAGAATCTCACTCATTGAGACGCAGTACATCGCCTTTAATTGTGGATACACTCGCGCTCAATCGTTTTATGATTGCTTCCTGTGTACAATTAGCTTTCATTGGGTCGTTACAAAAGGTGAAACATGTGTAGAATCTGGGAAATGCTCCATCTGCGGGGGCCGTGCGCAGCGATCGTAAATTTCGGTTCGGCACTTCTTCTGCTGCTTCATCGGCCGTGAAGGTGATACGTATCATCGATAGATAAAAGCTGTTCTTTCCGACTCCGATCGACTCCAAGGCTGTCTGGCAGATCTGCGCTTCTGAGTCGAAGCACGTACGTTCTTGTGCCAGTGCATACGAAAGAATTCCGCCAAGCGGGTAAACTTGAATCGGTTGTGAATTTTTTTTTTGTGTTCCGCCGCATTGTTGGGGAGTGGAGACGCGAAATGCGTCTTTTTGTTCGACTGCGCACACGTAGTTCGCGAAATAGCCGCACTTGCAATCGATTAAGTTATCACGAGTGAGCAAAGTTAACAGCTAACGCAAGCGGATTAGCTTAAGATTGCGTTACAGTCTCGATGAGATCTCTCAGTTCTGTGGGGCTTTTCAGCTTTTGTGTGATTTCCGCAAATCACAACGTATAGTTCAGTCGTAAAAAAACAGGTTCACAATGAGTGTGCGTGCTTCTTTGGCGGTTGCCAGTTCATTGCAATGACAGAGGATGCGTTCAGCAGTCACATCTGAATTTTGCAAGGGGTTTCTCTTAATATACACGAGGATATAATTAATTTTGTCACTTCTGTACATAGTGACTAGATAGGTAAGCTTAGGATCGGTGCGTGGGTAGACGCGGTTTCACCGCATCTCACTTAGGTCCTATTAGACCCATTGTGATGTCCATGCGCATGAAGACCCCCCAACTCGATGATAGTCCTGAGTGTGACTAGATAGTGACTAGATAAGAATGATAACCAAGTCCACAGGGACCTTCGAAAATATGTTTTTTTAATAATTTCGGAAATTGCCAAGCGATGAGCGATGTTATGGCAATCCTTACTGAATATCGTGACAGTTCGACGTCATTGGAAACTTGGACATCTGCAGATGTATCCCCTTCGTTGCATGGCGCTACAGACCGGGGTGGACCTGAATCTTAACCAACAAGCCTCTCTAGTTAACGCGATCACAGGTGATTTGTCTCCGAATGCGCAGACCAGGTTGGTTGAGATCCTTTTCCACTTAGGTGACCCACTTTTGACCGGACAGAAATCTGGCATAGAGCTCATGCAACGAAACAAGACAAGAAACTTTTAGGCAAGTGCACAATGGTCCTCTGTGGCGTTCTCCCACAGGTATGGAGTCAACAACACTTCGGGCCGGTGCTGTCCATAGGAAAGCTTAGATGCCTAGCTTGGCTTATGTCACTGAACACTTATTCGCCAAAGCAACAGGAACGAAGACCGCACAGGGAATCTATCCCTCGAAGAGATCAATATTCATTATAACGTAATAACAGAGGACCAAGGCGTAGCTTCTCAGCAATCACTCGTGTTGTGCGTGCGTATTGATCCCTCACGAGTGAGGGGACCTACAGTCTTATGTCGACTCCGAAAGGCCAAGTTTGAGAAGCTTTCTTTTAGACAGGAATACTCCTTGAGCATTGTCAGTGACTCGAAAGAGGTGGGGCCGTGAAAATCTTTTTTGTTTGTGTCGATTAGACCACGGCTCGAACCTACGACGTCGATGTTGGGGTCGACGCACATACCCACAACGCCACGAGCCACCACCTCTAATCGAGCAAGGACTGTGAGTTTTAATTTGGTAGCGCCGTTGTCAGTTGCAGAACTTTTGACAGGAGAGTCGTGTGATAAGTAAGTCACTGAATACAACAGTGTTTTCGTGAATTTACACCGCTGCGTCATTGTTGTGAGGCTGCATCCAAGCGTAGCCCTCCGATGTTTGCATCCAGGGCTCTCATCGCGTAAGACAACGATCGTCTGACGACGTCGTCATGGACTGTCAAATACCAACGTCTGAACAATTGCTCTTTTATTTATTTCTCCACCTTGGTAGGGTGTCGAGGCCCATCTAACAGCTCTGCTACTCTTTGGGTCGTAGCACCCGGTTGTTCTCTGAAAGTCCACATAGACTTGGATCAATACCTTTCACGTCGGAGAGTCGCAAATGCCCATATTTACAATCATTTCATACTTCGTGGTCGATTGTTTAGTTTTGTTTGTTAAATGTTTAGTTTGTGTGCTTCGATGACGCTTAGAGATGCCTCGGACCCTTTTTCACTTCCAACGAAGAAGTAAACATATTACGAACTATTCTTAAGCAATAAACTTGCTAAATTCAATTTAGCGTATTAGCTTATCAAAGAGGCGTTTTGAACTGCTTGGAATCAGTAAACATAAGGAGCTGCTCGGCAACATATATGCATTACCTGGTCCTGGTCCTGGAGGTGGCTCACTGGTAACAACCAAAATTACCTCTTCAGAGAGAGTTTGCCCGGTCTGGATACTTTAATGTGAAACAATAGGAATAAACAACGCACAGTGACATCATAAATGTCATTTTGTCATATCTCATTTTGTTAATGTGCATGTGAACGCTGGACGACACGCCGAGACGATGCTATTGTAGTGTTGCACGAAGAAAACTTTTGACGACTTCACTTTGACGCAATCGTTCGCACGGTGGTCGTCTTAAAAGTTATCCCATGAGAGCCCTGGTATTTCACACCTTTTATCCCGGACTTCTGAGCATTTTTGATCATTTTTTTAAGTTGCTTGCTATTCTTTGAATCTTTTTGGATGTATTTATACGCATTATTATTAAATTGTTGAGCTTCTCGCTGCTTTGATACCATTGTTCTCCTACCAGTTCTCCTCACATACAATCCAAGAGACGGGTTGAGAGTTTTGGTCCCCTGTTGTTCATATGTAGATGAGGCTCCTTCGAGAGTACTCGAACTCGAGATGATCTAGTGACTTCGTTTCTTCTTTGTTTTGTGTCCTTTGTGTCCATGTGCCTCTGAAATTTAATTAGATCCTCCATAGAATCAACAGAGACTTTCTTCTGTTACAACTAGTTTCCTTAGGTGTTCCTCGGTTCGGACACGAAGGAAAACGGCTTGATAACGCAGTTGGTTGAGTCCCTGTCTTTGATTAGAGGCGTCCCCGGTTCGAATTCCAGTTAAAAGTCTCCCTAAGCCGAATTGCTCTAAAACTCGAAATCGAATTTTTTGTTCGTTTTGGCATTGTGTCGAAATATATGGTGGTCCGTGGAGTTGTGCGTTCGATTCCGGGTCTGTACGACAAAGTTAATTTCACGACCACACCTCTTTCGAGTTACTGACAAAGAGTACTACTGTCGAGAAAAAAAAGCTTCACAAACTTGGTCGTTCGCAGTCGGCATCAAACTGAAAAAAAAAAAATAGCACGAGTGGTTGATGAGAAGCTAGAGCCTCATCCTCTACGGACTTTAGCGCCGTTTTTTGGCACACTCCTTGATTTTGCACACAAAAAAATCATTCTCTTACGTTATCCCGTGACAATTCGACTTAAGGAGAGTCCACTGTATTCTTTTATCTGGTTTTTCAAATCTACTCCTGTGACCATTTGCCGTTCGCATCAAATTAAAGGCACTATCACTGAAGTTGTCGATCAGTGATAGCAGTCTGACTCTGGGTTTTCACAATTGACCAAGATGGCCTAAGTGTGCCTGCGATTTCCCTGACAGCCCAATAACATAACCTAATCTAGGACGCGGAGGTGGTGGTGGTTCTTCAACAGTTTGATGCATGTCTCAAAACTCTTTCGGTTATACTGGCCTAAGAGTTTCTTGGCCTGTCTCCAACCATGAGCCTTTTGTAAGGTTTTTGCTTAGTTCCTTTTTTCTGGCTCTTTCAATCCTTCTCTGAGGACGTGGTTTCCTACAACGCGGAATAGTTTGTGTACTGTGAAGGGTTGCGATCCCCTATTCGTGGCTAGGGAGTAAGTCATCTCAGTGGAACCTATTCCCGTGTGGCCAAGAAACCAGCAGGCATCTACTCTGTTTCCCCTACTCTTTTCTTTGAGCTTATGTAGGCATTCTCACATGAGCTGAGATTTCAAGACGTAGGAAGTCTCTGATGATGCGTCGAAATTAGTATAGTTTCTGTCAAAATTGATTTGAACATATCTTTCTATGTCCTCCTATGTTTGTGCTTGAAGGATGCTTGTGCATTTGCCCATGGAAGCGAAGTATTCTGTCCTCGGTATACCCACTACTCCAGTTCTTTCATGCGTTCATCACCCGTCTGTATACGATTTTATCGTATTGTTGCTCAGTCTCTTCCCCTTTGGACTATGGATTCATTGTTCTAGTCCACTTTGGTGCTGAGCTAATGGGTGAAATTCCTTTGGAAATTGAATTTCCTAATCGCGTCATCATTCGTGGAGTGGTCGAGAGTGGTCATTTTTAACTAGTGCTCTTCTCTTTCTTACTTCGGTCAGATCTAGGTAGTCGTCCACTGTTTCGATCTACCAGCAGCTGCTTCATGCATTCGGGCACACTAGTCTCAGCTTGTAGACATGGTCACAGAAACCAACAACAATGCCTAGTCAGAATTTATACTCAACTCTGGATATGGAGAGTGTACACTTAAGCGCTTCGGTCAGTGCCGTAGAATTGAAACTAACAAAATTCTGTTACAGGCACTTGCCCAGTTGTGTCATAGACTCCAAGTCAAAGCCCCAAACAAAAGGTGGAAAGACGGACGCGATTCATGTGCCTTCTTTATTCCAACTTTACTTTCGGACTCACTTTAGCTGCCTACGCTACATCATGGTTTCGTACTTTACCAAGAGTCAAGCGGGCGTCTATGCTCTAGAAAGAATATATTCAAAGCACCGACTTCAGCAACATTTAGTCAGCCGCCTATGCTCAAATCAGTGTTCACTTCAAAGCACCCATTCGCCATTAAGACCGGACACCAATTTATCAGATCACCCCAAGCATTGTCAACTCAACTGCAGTAGCACCAGCATTGTTCGGGTTAATCTCTGGCCATCCTCCACCAGTTCAGCCAAGTCATTACCCCATCAGGAGCAGCTGTCATTTGTCCACATGGCGTCTGATGTCGCCGTGGTGCTTCGTCTTTAGTACCCCAACAGAAGCAGAAAAACGGATAAAAATAAACCACTGAACCACCGCATCAATGAAGATCTCATTTTATTGCACGAAAAGTCATTACATCTCTTCAAAGACACTGCATACGTTCGACATTTACTGGGGGAAGGGGTTAATCTTTGAGGACTGCATCGGCAGGACAGATTACTTGTAATTGGAGTGTGTGACAACTGACAAGGCAGGGTTTACGACTGCTTGCAGCTGCAATTTGACAAATTCGAGCAAGGCAAGGCACTTACTTGGGACACTTTTTGAGCATTGACATAGCTAGGGCTAGAAAAATGCACTGCTGCGTGTAGTCGGATTCTCGACTAGAGATGGGTCAACTCGAGTGGATGAACCGAGTTAACCCAAATTACGTCCAAAGCGAGTTGCTGGAACTAAAATCAAATGAATAAATTAACATTGAACTTGGGTGATAGATGGTACATCGATTGCTTATGGCCTGGATTGGGACTTCGCAGATTGGGTAGGAAAGAAGGCAGAAGGTTCTGTCAGTCTCTAGTCACTTTAGACTCATTTGGAATATAGAGTGACGGGGATTAGGCTCTTGGTTGTTTTGAGAGAAAAGTTCTGCGCACGATCTTTGGTCCTGTTTGCGTTGATGGCGTTTGGAGGAGAAGGTTCAACCACGAACTATACGGGCTGTACAGCGGCGTGCACCTAGTTAAGCGTCTTCGGATCCAACGCTTAAGATGGCTAGGTCATGTAGAGCGGATGGACACCACAGCTCCGGCCCGAAGAGTCTTCGACACCGAGCCATTGGGACAGCGCAACAGAGGACGTCCTCGCACTAGATGGCGCACACGAGTGGAAAAGGACCTCAACCAACTCGGTGTGCGCGACTGGAGGCAGCTGGCGAAAGATCGTGCTGGCTGGAGAGGCATGTTGGTTGAGGCCCAGGTCCACCCCGGACTGTAGCGCCAATCAAAGAAGAAGGATTAGGTTTACGAAGGATTATACGAAAATTGAGTTCCCAGAGCTCTTTCGAAATGAGCTAAGAGACACCGCTACCTTATACAGTCTCATTTAGCAGTCTCATTTAGCTGCCAGCTGCGGTGCCAATAAGTCGGTTGTCTGCTGCATGCCATACAATCGTTATAGACGAACTTGGCTGTTCGGAGTCTACATAAAACTGTAGGTCGCATCCAGGCGTGATAGAGCCATAAGCAAGCACTGTACTCAGTCCACGGGCCTAGAGTTAAGCAACAATGGGTCGGGAGGAGCAGCTGCTTCAATTTGTTCTATTTCAACTCAGTCTTGCACGCTTGCTTCGTTTGGTGTCCCCGGGGTAGTTTCCTATGTCCGCTTGCGATTCCGGTGCTATATCGTTCAATTTCTCTGGTGTAGCCAATTTTTCTCACATCGATTGTTGCTCGTGTTGGATAAGAGGATCCCATCAAGCTTCGTCCTTCATTCGATTCTGTGTTCGAAATGTGTAGAAACAAGGCTCCATTGTGAGATTCGCTTGGTCCAAGGCAATCGTTTGTTGTTGCCTATGACTTTGACAAAGGCGTCGAGCGTCTTTCAACGTGAGTCTCACAATTAAGTCATAGACTGTGTGCATTCTGTATGTTTATTCGGCCGGTTGGGGGGTTTTGGAAGGCTATTTCGTGCTATCGCGTCGTTGCTGAGACATTGGTAGAGAAGGCTGTGCAAGCGAGATCGATGTAAAGTTGACGACACATTCTCGAGAGTAACGCGAGGGAGGTTACTCCATGCATTGCTCTGAGATTACTGTAGCGTCTTATGAAATGTGTAACAGGTCCACCCAGACCTCTAGTGCCACCCATTCTTTCTTTTTGTTGCAATCACCGTCGTAGATGTTGCTATGACTTTGCCAAATGATCCTCGTACATTTCGAGAGACTCAGCAAGTTGAACAGGCGTTGTAGACAGAACTCACAGACTTGTGACGACTTGTAGATGCTCACCGATGTTTGCGGATATGACTTAGGCTTCCGTTCACAAGTCGTGTCATGGCTTCTGGTCAGAAGATGAGTGTAATCGCTTCGATGACCGGTTAAATTTAAGCTAGACGTTTGAAATGCTGATGATTCCACGTCTTCTCCTGTTTGCTTCTCTTCTTAGCTTCTTCCATGGAGTGCCTGTAAGTGTGTGCTTCCCTTAGGGGTGTGCACTCAGTTATCTCGCGGCAGACCAGCTCGAACTTCAGCAGCTTGTCACCGCAGCAGAATCCCCCAGAATGCTTGAAAATACCCATAATTTGCTTTATTACCGTCACATCGACGTCGATCGATTTTATAAACTCAATATCAACGTTTCCTTCCACCTCTTCTCGTCAGCTGACAAAGCACTGGCAACAAATGCAGTCCAACAGCCCGCCATCCACACACATTCTATGGCACAAGACGGATTAATTTAAGCATATTCGAAATTAATTAAGAGAAATTCTCGAAATAACCCATCTCTCAGAGCAACAAACCGGAGCGCGAGCCACAGCCAGAGAGCCGCACTCTGTCATTGAGTTACAAATTTATTTCACCACCAATAAGTGACAATGATTAAATGTTGGCCAACAAAGAGCAGAAGACACAAAAAGAAACGGAAGAAAGCAACGAGATACGAGATTGTTTTGAATTTTCTATTTTCGGCAATGCAACCGCTCCAATTCGCCTCGGTTTTGATGCGACGGATCTATTTTTTAAGGGAACGTCAAGGGAAACACGAATATTCATCTATTTTCGCTTTCTGTGGAACGAAATTCGTTGCTCTCGGCGCGCCCAAGTTGAAATGTCATTCGTGCTTTGAAATAGATTGGCATGCAATTCAGGATCACGTAACTGACGATGGCAGTGGTTTTGTTTATGCAAGCGGATGCGGGCGTTGAGTGTCTTCTAGCGTAGGTCTCACAATTAAGTCATCGACTCTGTGCATTGTGTTTTGTTTAATCGGCCGGTTGGGGAATGATTGAAGGCTCTTTCGTGCTCTCGCGTCGCTGCTGAGGCATTGGTAGAGGAGGCTGTGCAACCGAGAGCAGGGTACTGTGTATTAACATGTTAAATTATATCGAGAGAGATTAGTCCATGTACCTACTGCCATGCAACCCCCGACATAAGTTTGGCTCACGTCCACACAGACCTCCAATGCCATCCTTTCTCTTCCAATCACCATTGTAGATGATGACTTCCATTACTCCGGTGATGGTGAGTGCTTAGGGCCGTCGCTACTTCTTCAGCTGCACGTGATCTGTTAAGAACCTTCGCAATCCACGTGCATAACCGAACCGATCTTTTTTCGTTCGCTGGAGTCCTCAACAGAGATCTCTCACTGATCTCGCTGAGGCCCAGGTCCACCCCGGACTGTAGCGCCAATCAGAGAAGAAGAAGATCTCGCTTTTTAAGTGGCGAAGGAGTAAGCCTTACATACAATCTTCACCTTAGCCACCACCCAGGCCCCATTCTTTGACTCTAGAGGGTGGTGTCGGTAATCTGGGTAAGGTAGTGGTCGGCGCCATTGACTCTAAAAAAAATAGGCCACGCCAGCTGTACTTCAAGGACCCAAAATGGACTTCGAGTTCGAGTTCGAATAGCTCTTAAAGAGATGGGCACGAGGAAGCTTGTGCTATCTAGTGCTCTAGATGTCGCCGTTGATGAGACAGATGGGAGAGATGAGCCCTGTTACACACCCACTCTTCTCCTCTAGTTTGCAGTTTACGTTCCACGCTTGGGCGCCCCATTTTCGGTGCAGCTTGGCTCGCTCGTCAGATTAAAGGCTGGAATTTGTTGACAAAGGCTAAATGCTGACCCCTAATCGTGTATGAGACGTTGTCGAAAAGTTTGAAATCCCTGAAGATAAGTGCAAGACCCTCTGCCCAACACCAACAATCTTTGTTACCCGCTGATGACAGTGTACAGACAATGAGTACACCATGGACGGAAAACGAAATCGAATCCAGAAAATGAATTCCTGCATGACTTCGAGTTACATGGACACTCATCGGAGGATAAGGACTACTAAACTTGAAAGGAAGATTGTGGAATCATGTCCTCCTACCCAAGGTGTGACTACAATTTCGCTGAAAAATATAAAACCCCCTCGATATCCTCGTACGTTGAGTAAAGACTACATTCTTACAAGCAAACTGAACTGCATGCGAGAGCAGAAATAAGTTCTGGACGTTTACATTTCGCATATCCCCAATTAAAGAAGTATTCTCCAAGTGATTCTGTCTTGTGTTGCGACGACATTCATTTGTTGGTTATGCAACAGAGTGCAAGTTGAAGTTATGAAAGCATTTTCATGGACGCTCAGAGGCCACATCAGCCGGTCACGAAGATGAGAGAGACAATGCAGCTTGAGATGTGACTGTCGACTGGTATGCGAGTCAGGTGGCCGTAAGATCGTCAGACTGCTTTTCATTTTTTGGAGAATTGTTTTCCCCTGTTAAACTTGACAGATGTACCAGCTCTTGATCTCAACAACCTCTCGTCTCAGATGACTAAGTCACTTAGAGCGAATGGACACCATTGCTCCGGCCGGACTCCAACCCCAACTGAGGGACAATGCGGTAAAGAAGACCACGCCAACGGTGGTGCACGCAGCTAGAAGTGGACCTGAATAAGTTGAACGTGCGTGGCTGGAAGCACCTAACGCAAGCCTGGCTAGATTTAGAGGCATGATGGCTGAGGAGTAGGTCCACCCCGGACTGTAGCGCCAGCCAAAAAAGAAGATGAGGATCTGAACAAGGAGTACATCAAAATACTCTGGGAATTTGTCTGGAACTTGCCACGTCTACAAAGAGATTTGTAGCCAACGAGATGTGGTTGCATTGCCGCTCGGCCATCAAAGAGGAAGCGGAAAGTACATTAGGCTACCTACCACCCCCGACAAGAAACCCGTGGTATGATGGCGAGTGTGAGCAGAAAAAACGTGCAACCGACGAGGCATACCAAAAAGCGCTGCAACGGAAAACAAGAGCAGCGCAAGAGGAGTACCGGGCTAGAAGACGGGAGGAGAAAAAGCTTCTACGCCTGAAGAAAAGGTCTCTCGCAACCTCCCAGCTCAAGGATATCGAAGAGTCTAGGGACAAGCAAAAAATACGGGCCTTTTACAAAAAAGCCAAAAGCCTGGCCACAGGCTTTAGGAAAGGCACCCAGGCTCTGCGAAATTGCGAGGGTAACCTAGTTACGGACCCCCAGGGAATAGTGGATGTGTTTAAGCAGCACTTCCAACAGCTGCTTAGCGGGCCTGACCAGGAGAGAGTGATAGGGAACCAGGAAATCCCAACTCCAGTCGACGAAGAAGTCCTCCCACCTAGCTTTGAAGAAGTCGGTACAGCCATTAAAAGGCTGAAGAACAACAAAGCCGCAGGCTCAGATGGCTTACCATCGGAGCTTTTCAAAGCTGGGTAGGGAGCATGCACCAAATCATTTGCCGAATTTGGGAAGATGAAAGCATGCCCGACGACTGGAATATCAGCTCCATATGCCCCATCAACAAAAAAAGCGATCCTACCTTCTGCAAGAACTATAGAGGTATATCCCTACTCAATGTCGGCTACAAGATCCTATCCAGCGTACTGTGTGAACGTCGAAAGCCGGTTTGCACCGCACTAATCGACACGTACCAGTGCGGCTTCCGGCCCGGCAAATCGACTATAGACCAAATCTTCACACCAAGGCAGATCCTGGAGAAGACCAGCGAGTTTCAAATCGATACCCACCATCTTTTCATCGATTTTAAAGCCGCATACGACAGCATTCATCGCAAGGAGCTATTCGAAGCGATGGCCGAATTCGGGATCCCGGGAAAACTGATCCGGTTGTGTCGCACAAACGCTAACACATACGCGATGCACCGTGCAGTCCGGTTCGAAAACCTCTGAAACGTTCGAAACCTTCACCGGATTTCGGCAAGGAGATGCGCTGTCGTGTGGTTTCTTCAATCTGGTACTGGAGAAGATAGTGCGGCGGGCAAAAGTCAACACGGAAGGCACTATCTTCTACAAGTCAGTCCAGCTGTTGGGATACGCTGATGACATCGACATTGTCGCGCGGTCCCAACGTGCCATCGTGGAATCTTTCACGGCAATTGAGGAACAGGCGAAACGAGCTGGTCTTAAGGTCAACGAGGACAAAACAAAATATATGCTGTCGAGCCAAAAACGATCCGCCGCACACCACCTAGGCCAAAACTTTACAATCGACAGCTACAATTTCGAGGTAGTAAAGGAGTTTGTCTACCTCGGGGCAAATGTAAACTCCACGAATGACATCGTAGTGGAGATCCGACGTAGAATCGCCCTTGGCAACCGATGCTACTTCGGTCTGTCAAAACAACTGGGCTCGAAACTCCTGACCCGAAGGACCAAAGTCATGCTCTACAAAACCCTTATTCTGCCAGTCCTACTTTATGGAGCCGAAAGCTGGACATTAAGTAAGACTGCAGAGCTGATTCTTGGTGCCTTCGAAAGAAAAATTCTACGTCGGATATATGGTCCCGTCTGCGAGCAAGGCGAATGGAGGAGAAGACACAACCGCGAACTCTACGAGCTGTACAAGGATGTGGCTGTAGTCCGGAAGGCAAAAATCCGTCGACTACACTGGCTCGGCCACATCGAGCGAATGGACAACAACGCTACAGCAAAGAGGGTCTTCGAATCCGAGCCTCCTGGTTCGAGAAGGAGAGGAAGACCGAACCTCCGGTACAAAGACCAAGTCATCGCGGATGCAAGACAGCTTGGCCTTGATGACTGGAAGCAGCGTGCCCAGGACCGTCACCGATGGAAGGCAGCAATTGCTCAGGCTCAGACCCTTCATGGTTCGTATGCTCCTTTCTTCAAAATGTTGCTCTCTGACTACAAAAAGATCACATATATCTGCAGCGACTGGTGACATTATGAAACCGCATGAGATTAGAGCTCTTTCAATGACGATGTCACATCCTGTATAGGGAGGAGGTCGTTGAATACACTTATTTCAGTTGATGGCTTGTTTACTTCGCATGTGCCTGTGAATCCAGGGCAAAGTGGTTGATAGCTCTCAACTTGGCGAGATGCCAGCAACGATCCCTGTAAATGCACAGGTCAAGTTGCCATACAGCCTCCCCGTCCTCTGGATAGCCACTACTACAACCGCTTGTAAATGAACCAATGTATGCAGCGATCCCTTGTCCGGTGGTTTAAACCAGGATGCGGTCCTCCAGGTTCGGGCGGTAAAAATAGCTTGGCTCAGAAACGGCAACAAGCCTCGGATACGAATGACCCTACTGCTGACGACCAGGTACAACGAAACAAGGACAGCAATTTTCTGGTTCTGCACGTGGAACGTGAGGTCGCTTAACAGACCACGTTTAGCCGATGAACTTGCGGAGGCGCTAGACGCCTATAAGGCTGACATCACCGCCATTCAGGAGGTGCCATGGGTTGAGCCGGGCAAAAAGAGGATGAAAAACAAAGAGCGAAGTCTGCGCTTGTTTGGATGGAGTTTTGTTGTTCGAGGCAGACTACGCGAACGCCTCACAACAATCCGCATCAAGACAACATTTGGCAACATCAGCCTAATTTGCGCCCACGCCATAATGGACGATTTCTATAATCTCCAAAAAAAGAACATACGATCGATGACCCAGTTATGACACCAAGATCGTTCTAGGAGATTTTAATGCAAAGCTGGCAAGGGAGACGTCTTTAAAAGAGTCGTCGGAAAACACAGCCTTCACGACAGCACGTCCGACAATGGACTTCGTGACGGGGCGCCAACTTTCTGTAGTCAGCACGCGGTTCCCTCACTTCAACATGTACAAAAAGACCTGGCAGTCCCCTGATCAATCAACCGTCAGCCTGATTGGTCACATTGCGAACTACGTCACACGAACGTTCTGAGGTGCAAACATCGACTCGGATCATTACCTTGGGAGACCAAGCTCACATTATATAAGACCTTGATCATCCCTGTCCTGCTCTAAGGCGCGGAAGCCTACTATCTCGAGAGCGGATGAAGACGGGCTCGGTCTCTTCGAGAAAAAAGTTCTGCGTTCAATATTTGGTCCTGTTTGCGTTGAAGGCTTCTGGAGAAGGAGATTCAACCACGAATTGTACGGGCTGTACAGCGACATGGGTCTAGTCAGGCGTCTATGGATTCAACGCCTAACATGGCTAGGCCATGTAGAGCGCATGGACAACACTGCTCCAGCCCGAAGAGTCTTCGACTCCGAACCAACGCAATAGAGGACGACCACGAAGCCGATGGCGCACTCAAGTGGAGAAGGACCTCAACCAACTTGAAGTGCGAAATTGGTGGCAGCTGGCTAAGGATCGTGCCAGCTGGAGAGGCTTGTTTGCTGAGGCCCAGGTTGACCACGGACTGTAGCGCCAAAAGAAGAAGAAGAAGGCTTGTTTACTTCCTGTTTAAATGGTTCTTAAAATCTTAAGCTGTAGGGACTGTGCAGAAACAAAATCGAAACCCATGGGTTAACAACGAGTGCAGGCAATGGCAATGCGTCAGTGTGCAATAAGAACCTTAAAACCTGACGGCGGTATCCGGGAATCCGGAGGCAATTTTTGCTTCGAATCATCGGGAAACGGAGTCTTCAAGCACCAAATTCGATTATGGAATGAGCCCAGTTGGCTTCACCATTTGGCGGAACTTTCACTCGTCAACATGGTGGTCCGCTAACCCAGTCGGTTGCAGTGCAGTCCGTTTTCATTGAAAACGACGTTGGTCAGGCCATCACACGCGACGGGCATTGATTACCAACGTGTTTTGGCCTGAATTGGAAAATATGGACTTTAACAGGACAACGCGGGTGCTCATGTGTGAGCTGGCGACCAAGCACGTGTAATTTTATCTCGCTAGCCCTTTTCTTGTAAGGTTAGTTGATATCGCAGGTTTATGTAATTGTGTTCCGCACATGGGGTCGCTTCCATTTTTAAACTAGTTTAGCTCGATCTCGTCTCGCAACCGAAAACCTGCGCCTGAAGCAGTTATGATGACGCACTTTATAGAAGTGACCTTACCTATGTTCTTTACCCCTCAGGGTGACAATTGTGGGCTTCAGCTCTCTCTGACACAATTCACCTTCAACTGCTCTGTGCCATGTTTGCATGGACACATTTTTACAAAACATTAAACCTTTCGTTTGGTGGTGAGCAATACTTTTCAGAACAGTCGTAAATTGCTGAAATCAGCTTATGCCGTCTCGATAGTGTTGCACACATCCAGTTCGCCTCAACAGCAGTTAAATGAGACCACGTTTGTTTACGTTGGACAATGCTACGAATGCTGTTAATTTTCTTGACTTCCTGTCCTGGCTGTTGGAAATTAGCCAAACAGCCTAAACGCAATAAAAAAGCCTTTCGCCTTCATAGTCCTTCCCTGTGAAGCACTATTGTTCGGGGTGGATTCAAGCCTCAAGCCGTAACCCCTCCAACCTAAGCAATTTCTGGTTAGCTGCTGCTACTTCCAAGCTGGCCGAGCTTCTTCTCTACATTCGTTCTTCTGTAAAAAATAATCCAAGAGCAATCCCACAAGTCAATGAACTCGCCTAAACAACCACCCGACACACTGTCTGTCCTGTTAAATCGCTATAAGCATTTCGACAACGTTTGGTATGTCCTTAATTCAGCCTTGCTACTCGTTCTTCAGTGCTGCCACGCCCTTGCCAGCCTGATGTGCACATGTACCTCATCTCACTGTCTCGGTAGACACTGTGTTGTTTTCCGATTCCGGACACTTAGCTAAAAGACCACACGTCTCAAGTAAAACTGTGCCAAACTTGCCGTTCGGAGTCGGCGGGTCTCTTTAGGCAGTGAGAAAACAATTTCAAGTTCAGAGTGTTGTTGTGGCACAGGTCTACCTCTTACTGTGGTGCCTCCATCACACCGTGCAGTCACTGATAAATCCTCTCAAATGATCAGAAGGGTTTCACACGGGCTACATGGGCGTAGTTTGACATGAACATGAATCCTCGAGTTCACCTCTCACAGACAGCTTCTTAAGCCACATCTCTCCTTAGATCACTCCGCTCACCACAGTCCACAGCCCACAGCCGCACATCCACCGCACCACCAGTCAGTCTCCTTAAAAGCAAAGACACTTCACACACAATTTTACTGGCCGCACTAATTATAGATTCCGAAATCGAAATACCATCTTTTTTATTCGATCGATAATTTTATGGCATTAACAGGAGGCGTTCCAGGAAGAGCATTAATTCGGAGAACTTGAGACCGGCTGCACTAGGTGCCACCGTCCAAGGCCAAGACCATCGCCTTCCAAAAAAACTGATGGTGTCTATTTCTGTAGATAAATCTGTCATCGAGCACTTCCTGACATCATCGCACTGAAACCAAATATCTCGCAGACGCAGACCGTATACGGGTGCTTTTAGAAAAAAATGCCATTGACTGTGGTTCGGGCGCCATTAAAAACAGAAAGACTCCTCAGTTTTATTAATTTTTTATTAAGTGCCCTGGCGGGTCATAAAACGAATAAAGAAGTTATTTTTTTTTTGTGAAGTCCTTTGGGAGTTAATAGATTGTCTGTGGAGGTTACCTTCTCCTGCTTCAATTTTTGAACTCACGAAGGAGGCGATGGTGACATTCATTCTGCAATCAATTGATTCGTGTGAGGATGCTTGTTAAGTTCTTTTACAAGGTTTTCAACGGCGCATATGATGTGGGCAGGATTTCGTCTCTGGACATTGGAAGGAGTGTCTGCTTTAGGGGTTTCGATGTCTTCCCTTTAAATTTTTTGGTCAAGGCGTGATGATAACCCTAAAGCGTCACAATTGGCAGCTATTTCCAGCTTCGGGGTGGTAAGAGACTTGGTGCAAAATTAAAAGGCCAATACCACCACCACCAGTCCATGCAGCTGTGACCTTGGGTGGTTACGCATGCTTAATTGGCCGAATCCAGCGAGCTGTCAGTGAGATTTTTAAAGTGAAGACGGCTAAAATGGACCTGCCGGTAAATAAGGAACTCGAAAGGGAAGTCAATGCTATTCTCAAAAAAAGGAATAAAAATCTCGCACAAGTCGTGTGGGATAGTCAATAATCTCATCTAGTTAGTATTGCCTACCGATATGTCACTGGGCGCATGGGCCAATTGTGTTATGGAGCCACGTCTTGAAGTATTTAGCTCACATGAGGCAGGACTTGCAACACTCTCTATTAGGGCTATTTGCAAAAAGGCTGGACCTGTTACCCAACGACTTCCTTATAAGCTGCCTAGTCGAAGGCGATATGGAAGGCATCGAGCACCTTTTCTGCATATGTCCTGCAGTTGCCTGAACTAAGAAACTTATTAAAGGCTCTTGAAATATCAGTCCATGTACTGGTACGACGGCTAAACTCAAACGCCCACTTGGCAGTACTGTGGGCTTACTCCTTGACCTAAGTGCAACAATGCCACTACCTATCTAACCTAATCTCACCTATATAATAACAGGCTTAGAAGCATTGACCGTCTTAATAGAAGAAGGAGTCTTTGATCTCTTCTCAGTATATGTGCGCGTTGATCCCATCTGGAGAAGTAGATTCAGCCATATATTCTACGAGCTGCAGCAGTGTACCAAGCGTTTATCCAACACCTAAGCTGCCTGTATCCTCTAGAGCGCATAGACAACCCAACTCCGTTCCGCATAATATTCCACAACATGCCCGTGGGACAATGCAGTAGAAGAGGTTCAGCTTCTATCCTGTCTATAGCGTTGCACAAAGCAGAATAAGATAGCCAGACTTACCATTGATCTTGGACCGTACAGCAGCGGCTCTCTTCGACCTAGCAGTTGGATGTATTGCAATGTTTAAGACAATAAGGGATTGTATTTGCCTCCCTAACGTACACTAGTCAACTGGAATTGGATAAAGTTTCGGCTTTAACCAGAATAGAACAACAAATGGAAAGCATCGACTCCGAATGGCCAAGTTTAAGAAGCTCTTTCTAGAGAGGAAGTACTCTTTGAGCATTGTCAGTGACTCGAAAGAGGTGGGGCCGTGAAAATGATTGCTATCGCACAGAGCAGGAATCGAACCTACGACACGCGGTTGGAGTCGACGCAGATACCCACAACGCTCCGGCCACCACTGGAAGCACTGGAAAGCATCAACTCAAGAAAAATTGGTATCATCGACAAGAAATGCAAGAAACGACTCTGTTAATTAGCAGAAATTGATAGTATTCATTTCGAGGATGAAATCAAAGCAAAATCAACGTACTTTGGGCAGAGGTAGAATCATGTCCTTTTTTTTAAATCAATTGGCGCCCAACAGAGTTCGAGTTATAATATGATTTTCATCATCTTCTTCGAATCAATATGAAGCATATGATTGGCTTTTAGTCCAGCCTAGTGACCGAACAATTGAATTCATGATGATTATGTTCCATATTCTCTTCAATCCAAAGTCCAGGGCTTGTCATTAAAATGTGAGACTTAAACTTAACAAGCAACGTTGCAGAGTGTAGTTGATTTTGAAAAGCCGAATGTCCTTAGATGACTATATTTTAAGAAAGTGACCAGAATATGGACATGGCGAAGCAATGGCATAAGGCATGATTCATTTACGAGCGGTTATATCACTTCAATTGGGACAATGACACCAGTACCCAGATCAAGCGCAGAATTACTCTTGCCAATCGCTGCTTCGTCCTAGCACGAGATGGCGCACACAAGTGGAAAAGGCCTCAACTAACTTGGTGTGTGGAGCTGGAGGCAGCTGGCGAAAGAGCTCGGACTGTAGCACCTATCAAAGGAGTAGAAGAAGATATCACTTCAAATGTTGGGTTACGCAGATAATATTGACATGGTCTTGCGTTCCCATCAGCGTTCTATTCATGCACGGAGATGAATACACACAATTCTGTTTGTACACGGTTCTTTCTGGAATTAATCCACCGTGTAAAAACAAAATTAGATGTATATGCTTTGAAGCTTTGAAAAAGTAAAGGAAAGTGGACCTCAAATAGCGGAATCCCAACCCGGTTCCTCGAGACAACCTTCCACAGTAATCCCTTCGCCTTCTGATATTCTGACTTGCGATATTCCGCCTTCCTACTACGCCCTCCGACACTCCGTCTTCCGATTGTATTCTGTCCGAGATTGTTTCACGTGCTGCTCAACCACCAGTAAACGACATGGATGCAGCCAACGTAGATGGTTTTAGCAGTCGTATGCTGGAAGAAGAGCAGAACAGCATGCAGGAAAATGTTGCGTCGGATATTTGGTTCAGGTTCTATTCTTCTATCCAAGCTTTATAGAAATTTGAATACACACAGTCCAGGTTAGGTTAGGTTGTAGTGGCTGACTGATAAGGGCAGTCACACATAAAGCAGAGTGAATGTGATTCCACGCGGATTGACTTCTCCTAAAATCGGAACCAATTGGAGCTTGTAGTGAAGCGATTAAGCTGGCCTATGCTGGCGCTGTTTAACTCATTGAGGTTATTGAAATAGTAGGCTCCTAGGTGTAGGAACCTACTACTAGCCAGAGCACTACAGGAGCAGAGTAGGTGATGAGTGTTTTTTTCGACCTATTCATCCATTCGGCTTCTGCAGAAGTCATTATATGAGGCACCCATCCTGCGAGCATGAGGGCACAGTGCCCGGTCATGACTCCTATGAGAGTCCTTAATGAATGCTTGCTGAGACTGAGTAGACTGAGTGACCGTTTTAGGTTAAGTGATGCCCAGCTTTCTATTGTTTTAGGGCAGGTGGTTCCTTCTAGCCATTTGTTAATAGTGGTTGTTATTGTGTGAATCTTTAAAAGATGGTAGACTGGAGCAGTCCAGAAGACAAACATCCGTCGCTTGCTCGGTCGCTTGGCTCGATCACATTAAGTCATGGACTGAAGTCCACAACAGGAGCGTCTTGAAAATGTGTTCGCCTGAACCTCTCCAATACTGCTCGTTTGAAAAGGAGAAGAAGGCCCAATCTTCGGCTTAAAGGCGAACAAATCGTTGACCATAGGCAACTTTGTCTTTTAATGAGTCAAAAGCGACAATTTTCCCTGTTGGCTCTTGGCATGCCAATTCAGTCTGGAACGGCCTCATCGTCATACATCATATAAAGGTGAAACTGTGAATTTAATGCCAATGCAATCCAATCACAGAAGTTTCAAGCGCCAGTTCCTTCAATTCTTCCACAACCTGGATCATGTAGGCCTTGACAGCAAGCTCTTTGGTTGCACAACAAGCCCATTCTCATTGTTCTTCAATCCTCTGAATGAATGATGTTTTGTTCTCGCCTTCTGCGGTCTCAGACAGTCTATTAAGAAGCCTGTATCATCTCTGCATGTGCGGCGCATCGAACCAAGTTCCTAACAACGTTGCCAAGCGTGCATCACGCTAAAATTGCATAAGAACACCCTGTTTGCTGTGTCAACTCGAGTCCTAGTGGCAGAAACGAAATGTGAATAAGAACTACATGTTGGATCATAGGAGGCACTATCATCGTCACCGTCGTGACTTCGAGTAGACCCCCAGCACGAACAAGGCCCAACACAACTGTGAACCTGCGAAAATCCGCTCTAATTGACAGAAACGTGCCGCAATCAAGTCAAAGTCCTCGAAATCAAGTCCTCTGACTGCGGCGCACACCAATTTCCGGCACACCCTTGTCGAATGGACTTTCGAAGCCGACACTTGTCACTTTCCGACCCAATATCCCGGCCAGTCAATGACAGCCGAAAGTGAATTTCGTCTAGTTTCGCACTCATTGGCTCGCTGCGTGTCGCCCTAGTTAAGGCGGAAAAACTAAAATATTTCATTTTCAATATTTTCCTTTCAAACACGAGCATTGTCCGAGCCCCAAGAATTGGCAAAAGTTTGCCAAAAACGTTGGCAATCCGACGCGGAAATCTGTTGCGCGTAACACACATTTCGTGTGCCCACTGCCCACCAGCGGCACATGCACCCGCCGTGTGCGTCTCTAAGCATTTGTATGATATCCGATGGCGTGTGCCAGAAAACGACAACGAGAACGAAAACGAAACACATCCACCGTCTACACGGCCGACACAAGTCTGTCGGCTGCCGGGGCAACTAATTTAAAAGGAAAGCGAAATGAGTCCGGCAAATATGTCAGATATGACAGGAAAAAACAAATTTTCCATCTCGAGACACCGACTGCTCGTCGCTCGACTCCTATCCGGTCGCAGAGGTTGCCCTTTGGTCTGGCTCCGGCCGGGAAGCAACGCACACACGAAACACCACCCCTTCCCGGTGGCGGTGAGTGCATAAGAAATATGTCACCTTTCCCCATTCGGGAGCGCAGCGTAATCCAGAGCTAAATCGGGAGAGAAAGTGGGCGCTAAGCGTCGTGCCCGTGCATGCACAATCCACGTCCGCGTCCGCGTCCGCGTCCGCGCACAGATACAGCCAACTGTCGACATGACGAAAACGATGATGGGGTATTTTTAGACTTCCTCTGGGATGGACGATACAGCGACGCACCCAGCAGCACCGAATTAATGCGCGCGTCTTTATGTGTCCCAAATAAGAAACTATATTTATGCAGACAGTAAATTTTCGGAGCGTATAAAAACACGGCGGTGTTAATAAAAATCTCCGCTGGGCCCGGGACGTGTGCGCATCTCTCTAATTAATTATTAGTAATGAATCAATCAATTGCGTCGATCTAATGAGCACCGACTGCGTGGACTGGGGCGCAGCCGAAATTGGGTCGACACATGCAGCTAGCGCTTGCAGCTTGCGGCTGCGAGGATCCGCTCCAACCGTGGTCTCCTTCGGGCGGTGTTTTGGCGACGCGGCGTAGCGAAACCGATAAAATTGGGCAATGACTCAGCAGACGCGGGGAATTTATGAAAAATGACTTTTCGGTTGGATTTCCGATGAAAACTCAGGTCCCCCCTTTGACACGGACGGGTGACTGGTGACTCAGCGGACTTGTGCTGCGCCAGGGATGCCATCGGAATTTTCACATTTTTCTCACTGCGGAATCGGGGGCTTATTAATAAATTCTATTTTATGAGCCTTGAACTGTGGTGGGGTTTCTGGTGGTCGGTCAGACAGAGAGCGCGTTGGTGGGCGAGTTATTGGATGTCGCCGCTGAAATTAGCTGCAAACGATGGCGGTGAAGTATTTGTTTATTTTGTTGCTGCAATAAAGCAGTTAATGTCACGCAGCTGCAAGCGTGGAAGATGGAGTGATGCATGCCGACAGAGAGAGAGAGGGGACTCAGTCACCATGCTCATGACTACTGCGTTTTGGATCGGTTTGTCGATTGGACATTTCTAAGAGGGTTGCAGGTTTATTGCCTTGTATTGGATCTGGATCTGGACAAGCGATAATGGCCAACTATCTTCTGTAACATCTTACAATCAGAGTACTCGCGTCTGACATTCAAGCTGTGCTGTCGGTCTGTGATTCAAGTTTCCTCTCCATTCAGTGATCACTACTAGAAATGTTCGCTCTAAAAACCTGCCATAACATGCGATTACACTCAAGAAAGACGAACAAGAAGATCTGCACTTGCTCTTTTGTTACACGTTTTTTTTTTTGAACGCCTCTTTCTTCTTCTTTGATTGGCGCTACAGTCCGGAGGATCTGGGCCTCAACCAACATGCCTCTCCAGCCAGCACGATCTTTCGCCAGCTGCCTCCAGCCGCACACACCGAGTTGGTTGAGATCCTTTTCCAAATGTGTGCGCCATCTAGTGCGAGGACCTCCTCTGTTGCGCTGTCTCAATAGCTCGGTTTCGAAGACTCTTCGGGCCGGAGTTGTGGCGTCCATCCGCTCTGCCTGACCTAGCCATCTTAAACGTTGGATCCGAAGACGCTTAACTAGGTGCATGCCCTTGTACAGCCCGTTTGTGGTTGAATCTTCTCCTCAAGACGCGATGAACGCAAACAGGACCAAAGATCGTACGCAGAACTTTTCTCTCAAAACAGCCAAGAGCTTCTTCATCCGCTTTCAATAGCGTCCATGCCTCTGCGCCATAGAGCAAGACTGGGATGATCAGGGTTTTATACAAGCTCAATTTGGTGTTTCGAGAGATGGCTCTGTTACTCAATTGCCTCTTGAGCCCAAAGAAACAGCGATTGGCAAGAGTAATTCTGCGCTTGATCTCGGTACTGGTGTTGTTGTCCCTATTTACTCCGGAGCCTAGGTAGACGAAGTCCTTGACTACCTCAAAGTTTCTGCTGCCCAATATGACGCTGTGTCCGAGAAGTCGATGTTGTGCGTCTTTCCGTGATGACAGCATATACTTTGTTTTGCCCTGGCTTACCGCTAGACCCATTTTAGTCGCTTCCGCCAGCAAACGCCTCATTGACGGCTCGCTGTGTTCGTCCAATCACGTCAATGTCGTCCTCGTAAGCAAGCAGTTGAACGGACTTTTGGAAGATCGTGCCTCGGGTGTTAACGTTTGAGTTTCGCACGATCTTCTCAAGTATGTTATTGAAGAAGTCACATGACAGCTGTCGCCTTGCCTGAAACCTTTTTTGACATCAAAGGTCGCGGTGAGTTCGTTACCGACCTTGATCGAGCAGCGAGAGTTCTCCATTGTCATCCTGCACAGCCTGACGAGTCTGGCAGGAATGTCAAAACTGGACATGGCGCTGTATATCTCGTCTCTATGCACGCTGTCATTTGCGGCCTTGAAATCGTCAAACAGGTCGAGGGTGTCGATCTACATCTCTTGAGTCTTTTGCAGGATCTGTCAAAGTGTGAATATTTGGTCGATGGTGGACTTCCCAGGCCTGAAACGCTGATAAGGATTTATCAGGTTTTTGAGAAATGGTTTCAGGCGATCACACAAAACGGCAGAGAGTATCTTGTAGGCCATGTTGAGGAGGCTGATCCCTCGATAGTTGGCTTGCGAGTGTTAGTTAGTTAGACCCTTTGATTTAAAAGGAATCGGTGTGTCAATTACTGGACAATAATATCACAATAGATCCAATGCTTAGATCTCCTCCTTCATTCAGTGTCCATCTCTGCAACAGTCTCTCTCTCGGGCCCTTTATAACATCCGATCAGCGCCCTTGCTCGACATCAGATCGCACAGTCATTGAAATGACTTGCGTTTGATGCTTGCAATTGTATGATTTTAACAATGCGACTTTTGTTGGCATGTGTAACCCAGCAAAAGAACACGGTGTAGATGGATCATTAGTGTTGTGGATCAAAGCAATGGTAATGGAAAGGACTAAATCTAATTGTTGGTACAAGGTAAATAGAGGCTGTCCGCAGGGCTGCGTCTTGTCTCCTCTGCATGCTGCTTAACGGTTTCAATAGGACTAACATTTACGCCTATGTAGCCGTGCTATTTGTCGGAACGTGTGTATAAGCACAAGCAACTTCAGACATGATGAGCGACTGGTGTACTAGGAATGGGCTTTCAGTTGATCCCCTCAAACCGAAGTAGTTGTTTTTACGAGGTGGAGGATATTGACTGCTCTCCCTCAACTAGTACTAAAAAGTGTCTCAAGTTCATCTTTCGCTTAAAAAGAAGTTGTTTTGGTACAGCAATTATCTTGCGGACTGCATTTCCATTGACAATAGTCTCATGCCTCCTGACTCACGGGCACAAGCTTAATCCAACTGCCACGTACTCATAAAATTGACTTGCCCCGTACTGGACTGCCTTTGGCAAGAATCTGGGTCAGAAAAGGACTGTAGTTGAATCTTCACGGGTTGCTCTAAGACCAAGGCTCTGTTGCTGTCGCCTTATTGGAGGACGACAATATTAGACAACACCCCTCGTTAGGTTAATTGGGTCAATTTATCAAGCGGAAAGCTATGCTTTCCAAATAGCTAGGACCAGGCAGAGGGGCTGCAGAATTACGCCACGGAATCATTGGAAAACACATCGCCGATGAACTTGCTAGTAAAAGATTAGAGGAGATACTCCCGCAGGACGTTAAACGTTTCCTTGATTCTCGTCGTCGTCGATGGTTGGACCTCAGGATGCAGACAAGCACATGTTCCTCAACCCGGATAAGGTCCCGGTATTCGATGCTGATGATGTGGGCTCCCCAGGGCTAGTACGGACTTTTGACTGTGAATGCTCCATAGTACATTCTTACAACACAACATCCTTCGAATCACTGACAGCTCACTGAGATCAAACATGTAAGTAAGTTCACGCCAGGAAATAAAAACCTTCGTTGGTATAAAATTGGATGAACCAAAATCTCCAAGTTGTTACCTCATAATGAAGCAGCCCCCCCAAACAAAAATCAATTCAAATATTTCATAATACGCCAGCAATTTACTCGATTTTACTGTCTTCCAACTGGACGCACACCTCAATGCCTCACACACCACCTCCCATTCATCGATGCTGGCTTTCAAATTCCTACAGCAGGTCAGTTCAAATGTGTACTCCCTAAAAATAAACCACCTAAGGCGCACAGTGGGTGGCACATTGCACAAATGAAACCGCAGGTCGGCCCACTGATGAACAAATGACTGCCTGCTCATAAATCACATCAAAGAGCGTCTCTATAATAGCTTTTTGGGATTTTCATCACTTTAAGTGAAAAAGTTATGAGCCGCCCGGCTCATTCGCCGAAAAAATGCGGCGGGAATCAGGGTCAAGACGATCGTATAACACAATCAGGTGGCCACTGATGCTGGTGGTAGGCGTATTTTCGCAGGAGGAACTTTAGAAGAACGCCCAGCGTGTGTCGTTGAATCAAAATTGAAAAATTCTTGCTGGTGGGTATGGAATCCGGAAATGTTGTACGAGGTCAAGATGGACAGGAACCAACTGGTCGATGGTGGAAGAATTTGCTTATACGGCGAGAAGTATTTCGGGCGACAAGGTACTGATGGAGCTGGGTGAGCAGAGGGGAATGGATGCCAATGAGATGGGGTGGCGACGAAGCAAGGCCCTAATCAACATCGAAATGGCTCAAGTGCAGCAGAAGGTAACATTCGACTCCCGTCGACAGCGCCCAACGTCGTACCAGCCAGGGGCCGTACAGATTGAGAACGAGCCAGTTGCCACCAGCGAGTCGCGACTGTCGGAATCGAAATACCGGGGCCCATACGTCGTTGGGAAGGTGCTCCCCAACGATAGGTACGTGGTAAAAGACATCCCCCACATGCAACAATAATGGACACAATAATGGCGTCGGACAGAACGAATCGCTAGTGCCATCTCCCGGACGATGGGCTCGACAAGGACAGCGCCGAGGGACTAAGTTCCAATCTCGGGACATAAGATGCAGGCGGGTATATAGACCCGAGTCACAGACCGCTCAGGGACAGTAAATCACCATGGCCTACGCGATCACGGAGCAGGAGCAACTAAAGGTCGTTAAGCGAATATTGCGATATCGACCACTATCTTCAAGCCGTATCATTATACATTGCAGGTTTATGAGATCTAATGGGACAGTACTTACATTCGCGAGGTTGTCCATAGCTTCGACAGCGTTTACTCGAGCGAACTTTGATTTGAAAACACGAAGCTTGGCACTGTTTTTCTTGATCGGTATACCCTTCGATCATTGTGAATTTTGAAATGACGTTTAGATCAGTCTAAGATTGTCTCATTCTAGATCCTGATAATAACAAAAATATAGGTGGTGCTACAGAAGGTAAAGGAAGCAGGACCAAGCTTCTCAGCAAGCACTCGTGTTGTGCGTGCTATTGTTCGCTCAGTGGAGGGGGACCTACAGTTTAATGCCGACTCCGAACGGCCAAGTTTGAGAAGGATTTTCTCTGGACAGAAATACTCTATGTGCATTGTCAGGCCGTGAAAATTATTTTTGTCGCACAGAGCAGGAATCGAACCTACGACGTCGAGGTTGGGGTCGAAGCACATACCTATAACGCCACGGGCCACCACTATTCTATCTCCTAAGCGTTCTAAAAAGCGAATTTCTCTAAGAGGATGCACGACGGCTCAAAGTTTTCGCAAAATTCAGTTTTTAGGAAATTTTTTGGAAATGGATTCGTCCCGTGAATGTCTAAATTTTTTATGTTTCACTCAATTTGGACGATGATGACCACGAATTCCGTCCCCCCGACTTAGACGAAGTCAAGATAGCGATATCTAGACTGAAGTCACGCAAAGCTGCCGGATGGACTGACCGCGGAACTGCTTAAAGCAGCTGGAGACGATCTGGTTGGGCGCATGCACCAGCTTATCTGTAGGATATGGTCGGAGGAAAGCATGCCCGATGAGTGGAATCTCAGCGTCATTTGTCCGGTCCACAAGAAAGGAGACCCCTTTGACTGCGCCAACTATCGAGGGATCAGCCTCCTTAACATCGCTTGCAAAATACTCTCTGCCGTTCTGTGTGAACGCCTGAAACCCTTTGTCAACAACCTGATAGGTCCTTATCAGTGCGGTTTCAGGCCAGGAAAGTCCGCAATAGACCAAATCGTCACACTACGGCAGATCCTGGAAAAGACTGAAGAGATGCAGATCGACCCACCACCCATTTGTCGATTTCAAGGCCGCATATGACAGCGTGCATAGAGACGAGCTATACAGCGCCATGTCAAGTTTTGACATTCCTGCCAAACTCGTCAGGTTGAGCAGGATGACGATGGAGAATTCTCGCTGCTCCATCAAGGTCAGTATCGAACTCACCGAGACCTTCAATGTCAAAAAAGGTTTTAGACAAGGCGACACGTTGTCATGTGACTTCTTTAACATCATGCTTGAGAAGATCGTGCGAAACTCAAACGTAAACACCCGAGGCACGATCTTCCACGATCTTCCGTCTGCTTGCTTACGCGGACGACATTGACGTGATTGGACGAACACAGCGAGCCGTCAATGAGGCGTTTGCTGGTATTGAAGCGGAAGCGGCTAAAATGGGTCTAGCGGTAAGCCAGGGCAAAACAAAGTACATGCTGTCATCACGGAAAGACGTACAACATCGACGTCTCGGACAGAGCGTCATATTGGGCAGCAGAAACTTTGAGGTAGTCAAGGACTTCGTCTACCTAGGCTCTGGAGTAAATAGGGACAACAACACCAGTACCGAGATCAAGCGCAGAATTACTCTTGCCAATCGCTGTTTCTTTGGGCTCAAGAGGCAATTGAGTAGTAGAGCCATCTCTCGAAACACCAAGTTGACTTTGTATAAAGCCCTGATCATCCCAGTCTTGCTCTATGGCGCAGAGACATGGACGCTATTGAAAGCGGATGAAGAAGCTCTTGGCCCTGTTTGCGTTGATGGCGTTTGGAGGAGAAGGTTCAACCACGAACTATACGGGCTGTACAGCGGCATGCACCTAGTTAAGCTTCTTCGGATCCAACGCTTAAGATGGCTAGGTCATGCAGAGCGGATGGACACCACAGCTCCGGCCCGAAGAGTCTTCGACACTGAGCCATTGGGACAGCGCAACAGAGGACGTCCTCGCACTAGATGACGCACACAAGTGGAAAAGGACCTCAACCAACTTGGTGTGCGCAACTGGAGGCAGCTAGCGAAAGATCGTACTGGCTGGAGAGGCATGTTAGTTGAGGACCAGGTCCACCCCTGACTGTAGCGCCAATCAAAGAAGAAGAAGAAGACTCAAGCGGGACGTGTGTCGAAAGGCCAACCAGTTTTATTGAAAGTCTCAAAGAGTTCCCTAACTTCTAATGAGTGGTTCGACGTATGCATTGCTCTGAGCACTTGATGATAGTCCATGTCAAGTCCTTACTACTTGAACTCACTTAAAAGCAACAATAGGATGATTTATATTTATAGTTTATTCTTACTTCCCTATTAATATCATTCGCAATACAAACCTTCATATTTTGTTTTTCGAGTCACTGTTATTGATGTAGAAGCTAAGCCCGAGTTTATCTCGATTTGTAGCACCGCCTACACTTACGCTTATGGTTCGCTCTTCGAATCATAACAGTCCTCGTTAACGTCCTCTGCAGCCGACCCCTTCTACGTACTCCAGTGGCGAGCTTAGCTGAGCTGTGGAGCTCATCTCAAAATTTCCTCTAGTCTTGAAACCATATGTCAAGCGCCTGAGTTCTTTAGATTAAATATTCCCAAAACGACAGATATTTGAAAAGATCCAGGATTGCCAAGTCGATACTCACCAACAATCTATCGACATCAAAGCCTCTTAAGGCGGTATAGAGTATTATCTGCTGTTTGCATCTCTGCAAAACTCGCCGGTCTTTGCAGAGTAACGATGAAGAATGTCCGCTGCTCCGTCAAGGTCGGTAGATATCACCGAGACCCTTGGTGTCTAAAAAGGGCTTAGACTGGATGAAGCTCTGTCATGCGATTTCTTGAACATCATTTTCGAGAAGGTCTTGATTACCTTAATCGTAAACACCAAAGGCAAGGTCTTCCACAAATCTGTGCACTTACCCGCATATAGTTCATCCGAAGGCCTCAACCGGCTGTCAGTGGGGTATTTATGCGAATCGAAAACTAAGCGGCCAAGATGGGTCTTGTGGTCAATTAGGGTTGAATGGGTATAGGTCTACGAAAAAGATTCACCAACATCGACATCTTCGACAAGACCGTACTGTAGACAGCTATAAATTCGAAGTTTTGAAGAGAGAGAATTCGTCTTTCTAGCTCCGAAGTTAACGCAAGCGACGACACCCCAACGCAAGCGGGCATGCAACTGAAGATCGAAGCCTGATAGATCTAATCCTGCTGCATGACGCAGAAGTATGGACACAAACCAAAGCGGATAAGAGAGTTCATCGTCGGTTGGAGAGGGAATTCCGTTCCTATTGCCCTTGGATTCTCTTGTGTACCGACGGTATTTGAGACAGAGAGGCAGAGACGTCATGGATGAGTTAAAGTGTCTAAAGTGACCTGTCCTCCAGAAAGGATATAAAATATCCACGACTTGAACACAGCGCCACAATGCAGGAATACCTTCGAGATAGCCAGCGATGTGCCTCCAAAATTCACAAACCAGCACTAGAGGCACTGTGTTCCAGTCTATTTGGTTCCTTATACAACGAACTGTGAGGGAGACTCTCAGTCTGAATGGACAACTTAGCTCCGGCCAAAAGAGTCTTCGACTTCTAAAACTGTGGTACATCACATCAAAGGACGCATGCGTCTTGAGTGGTGCACACAAGTGGAGAAGAATGCGCATCACGTTAGTTAATAGTAACTGGGGGTAGCCAAGCACAAGCTTGAGGGACGTATTGGTTGAGATTCTGGTCCATCTCTAGCGGTAGGTCTTCACAAGGACGACGAGGATGTCTTCCATCGCATCATTGAACTCACGATCAAATGAGTCCCAGCTGTTGTCGCTGCAGAAACACTCAACCATGGCACGTCTACAGAGTAAGCGACTTTCCCATTTGTAAATCATCAGCATCAGAGTCCGGCTCTTTCCCAAGTCATTTTTGATGTTCTATCTAAACCTGGTTTGCTGCGTCAACAGTGCCACGGCTCACAGTACCCAATGCTTTTGGTTTCGCAAGCATACTCCTCGGCATGATGGGCTGAAGGTTGCAGCGCCAAACTTCAAACCGATCTGCTTTTCGGCAGCAAATCAAGAAATGTGAAATCTTCACTTGGCGAATTCAAGTCACCTCCCAGGCGTCTTACAAACTTCCTCTAGAGCACAATATAATTGGAAAATTGGCCGCAATTTCGTAAGTTTCTTGACCCAATCGACGAGCACTGCGCTTGCTAATCCATGACGAAACCACGAATATCGTCTGGCGACGATAAATTCCTCATTAAATCCCCGTTCAGTCTCGTAAAACACTCATCTTGTCGCAATTAAACGCACATTTGACGCCGCCACCCAGAATTCTTGTGACACTGCCAAGCGAAAGGCATTAAACTGCAAACATAAACCAGCACGGCAGCTTTTCAGGCCATGCATGCATTTCTCATTTCCATTCGATTCGCTTGGTATCGAGCGACGGTTGACAACGGCCGACAACGGCCGACAATCGGCTATTAAATCGCGAGCGTATTATTCTATTAAGTCGCACATTCTTGGAGGCGCACTTGTCCCACATCGGGGCGCATCGAAGCCACGAATGAACACACACAGGAAGTGTACGTCGCACATCTTTTGTTGCGTAATTCAATCAATTTAAGTGGAGTCACTAATTTGTTTTGATGTAGATTGGCATTGCTCGAGTGCCTACGCGCCAGTGGATCCGATCTGTGTGCCAGCATTCCCATTGAGGCTGTCACAACAGCTTGGACTCAAATGCGAGTGGAATTTCCGGACGGAGGATTTGCAAGGGAATTTCTTCTTCGGATCGCGCCTCTAATAAGTCAAAGGAATAATTAATGATTCCCGTGATGACTTCGTCGTTATGTCTGGTCTGTCGCAGTGAGCGAGCGACACGTGAGTGACTGCATGGGCTAGTTTGTATGTCGAGCGCATGTTTGCTGATGCGATCTGGGCAGTTGACGGTGGCTTTATCAACGTAATTGTGATTGAATTGATGTCAGGAAGTGTCAAGGGGTCCCGTGGCAGGTGATGAACAGTGCTTGACAGCTGCTTGTCAACTGCAGCTCGACTTCAAGACAACGGGGAGATCTTTATTTTGAGGCTAGTCTGCTTACGAGTTAGAGGCACTGCTGCGGAGGAATGTGCTTCTCGAGTTCTTCGTTCCGGCAGGAAGGCTGCGATCTGCTTAGAAAGACTTAAGACGAGACAAACTGGTGGGCTTGGCATTAAGACCTCACTTCAAACCTTTCCCATTTGAAAAATGTAAAGGATTGGCGTTTGAAGAAGAGCGCCGAAGGTCCAATTGGACGTAGTTCGTTGGTTCATCTCAGCCGGGTACCTGCCGCAAGACGACTCCAAATTGCTTAGTTTCTTCGAACGGAAAGGGATATGATTCGATGGTTGGCCAAGAGGCACGAATTCGCCCATAATCACGGCTTCCAAGATCTAAGCCTTGAATGCAACTCCATCAAGTAGGCGGTCGTTTGACAGACGATGAGTTGGACTAAGTTTAAGAGCTCGCTTGGGTCTGATGAGTGTGATGAGTCGATGGCGGTGGATATCCGAATTAAAAGAAGACCATGATGACTATGATTTTGTTCATGTCCATAGGCATCCCGACCACAATTTAGCGAGCATCATGTTGTGCCCAGAGATGTTTCTTTTGCGGGTGGTGCTACAGTCCTTCATTCTGCAAAACCAATACCGACTGATCGCCATGTGCGACAGTCGTGCTAAAATAAACTTGAAGGCTAAGCTTGCGTGTAGTTAACGTCGTTATGGTTTTGCCAAAAGGTCTGCTCGTTACTGAATAACTTTTTTTGATTTCCTTGCCACCTAATCAGGCTTCTAAACCATAAACACTTTTGTGGATAAGCCAGGATGGAAATGAACATGCGTTCATACTTCGGCCCCTGCCTAGAAAAAGCTCATGCCATGACGAACTCTGATATACTAGGTCGGACGACATCGACTGGAACCACTTCATTCTCTCCTCTGCAGTATTAGACACACTGCCCTCTGCGGATCGATGAAAGATCGAGTTAATGGCACTGCTTGGAAGGAATGCTTAACATGAGTAGTTTCTCGTGCATTCTGTTCCGACTGACTCAACTGAGAATAAAGCAGGACGATTAGAGTGAAGCAACTGGTGACTGTGTGGCACAATGAACTCAAGTATTTGGTCTTAGGTTAATTAAGGTTATTTGGCTGCCAGCGAGGTTGCCGGCACACTAAGACCATTGTTGGTCCATTGTGATACCCAGTGCCGTTTATTTGATTCCAACGGCAAGTGGTGACTGAACCAGATTTGAAAACCAGATCGAAAAGCATATTTATTGCTTTCATTGGGATTAGAACCTGGAACCAATTACAGGTACTCAGGCGCTAGTATTTGGTATTTCTGACCCGGCGTGAGCCATAAACATTGACAAAATTCGGGGATTGAGCCTTCTTCATCCACAACGAAAGGTTCTGCTTTTCGCACACCAATTCTAGCAAAGTTGCCCGACTAATTAGTGCCTCCGTCAAATTAGTCATCGATTATCTATTCATACGCTTCCTTCTTGTTTCCTAAAAAAAATATGACTCAAAATACAAAAATTGTACACTGGTCTAATTTGAATGGCTCCCTTTGGACCGACAAAAATACCACCCAGCGCCCAGACATGGCCCTTGGGAGTCACATTTGCCCGCCCATCGCTTTAGTGAAGACACGCAGCTGGTCAGTCGCACTCTTTCACTCTCATCTCCGGAGGGACGTTTGAAATGCTTGTCAAAAAGCCAGATGTCAGCCGTAGGTGTCCAAGGAGGGTGGTGATCTGTACATGGCATAATTGTGGTCATTAAGGAAGAAGATGTGCGCGTTTTTCGCTAATTGCCAGAATGCCAATTAGAACATTTTTACCGGAAGTTTCTTGTTAATCGATTGCTTTTTCAAAGATGATTTTGTCTGAGTTGAGGTCACATTTCAATAGACTTCTGTTGAAGAGCGGGCGATACGCGTTAATTGGTGCGAGGTGCACCACGGAAAAAACAGTGTATCCTGTATTTCTTGTCAAATGTGCTGTTTCCACTGAAAGCTGGTGTTGGAGCTGATTGCATGAAAGTGAGCAGGGAGTTAGGTGCTGACTGCAGTCTCAGGTGTTTTAGAAATTCGGAATTGATTGGTGAATCTATCAATATTGGCTTGATGTTAACCTAATGCCGCCAACTATTTCGATGGGTACGCCATTTGCAGCAAGCTCATTTCCAACATTGTTTGTTTTACAAGCCACTCCCGGGTTTTACAAGCCAGTACCGAGTGAAGTTAGCCGAAGTGAATGTGAGCTTATTTGCTCAAGGGAGGATTGGATGTAAGATTTTACTTATGGCAAGCGTAAGTACAGAAGGCAGAAATCGTGTCCTTTCTCAAGAGAAGAGCTTCATAAAGCCAAAAGGAATTTGTTTATGATTGATCGAGAGCAGCTTCGTCACTGTCCAAAGGAAGTCAATCAGGTTGAAAACGACCTCAACCACCTTGGCGCGTGAAGCTGGAGCAACTAGTAAGAGATCGCATTAGTTGGAGAGGCTTGTTGGTTGAGGCCCATGTCCGTGGACTGTGGCACTACGCAATGTAGAAGAATACTAAGAGCAGTTTGTTGATATTTTTCGTTGGAATTGTTCATCATCAAAACTTCTACTTAGCCTTTCGGACTTCGACATACGACCTTGTATTTTCTTGTACCATTGTCTGGTTGTCTGAAACTTAAACTATTAACAGCACGCATTCCATGTGGCAGAGAAAAAGCTATTCTTGAATTCTTACATTTTTTAGATTCTTGACGTACCGACAAAACTCTTTGCTGCGTCCAACACACGTAGTATGTTGAAAATATTTGCCATTGAACTGAACTATGCATGGTACATCCGCGTTGGTTTCATTATACAGACAATTCGAGTACCCACAAAGCTTTGACATTGTACAAGGTCTTGAGGTGGGTCAGTTAAGAATGCGAGCTAAATAATGGTGATGACCGGAAAACTGCAAGTTGACAGAACAGGGAAACAATGAACAAAATAATTTCAGTTTATTTACACGTCAGTAAAAAACTGGCTAGGTAGTCATAACCACGGGAACGGAATTCATACATCAAAGTGGCAGTACAATGTGCCCCTCTTTGGCCTAAGTGCATCAATATTGCTTCCTACCTAGCAGTGGGTCGGCAGAAAATAATAAGCACATCCGATCCTAGGTAGTTCCACTCCTCTCACTGCTCCAAGGGTCGTGGCCTCGGATCAGGGGAAATTCTAACATTCTAAGTTAGTTCTGATTTGAGGAGTCTGAAGATTGAGGGTTTCTATAATTCACAGAAAGCACAACGTCCTGCCTTCAATTGTCATCGTGTGAGCGCACTCAGTTCCTCTTGGTAGATACAATATGTTGTGATATCAGATTCAGGATTCCACCAATGTCAGAGACTTATCTGCTGGTTTAGCTAAGTGTAGGATCGAACTTAAGCTTCACTGAAAAAGATTTCGTTTTCACTGTGCTCGATAGAATTGACGGCGGACGACCATAGACAAAGCCGCGAGTTTACTAATTGTTTGGCTAGTCACCCTCTTGTCTTCTCACGGCGGCTATATCTACGATCATCCCAATCCACAAGTGTACCAGTTCATCAACCAAGATTGTTTGGTGCGTCATGGCGGCGTGAGAAAAGAGACACCGTCTTCGTCAATGATTGCAGGTTCAGAGTTGTTGTTCTAACAATTCGTCGCCGCGTTCTATGCCGTACAAGCGATGCGACGGTACCGCCTGAAATTGTGATAGAGAAATTTGGCGTTTGGGTCACCTCACATCGTTGCGAGCATTCATCTTTTCGAAGAAGTCAAACACTTTGGACGAGCTCATAGGTAACGTCATCATCATCATCATGAACCACTGAAGGGGTTACAGGGTAGTGCACCCACACCCCCGTTATGGCTCACGAAGTCATTGCCGGCATGCTCGCCTTTTCTTCGTGCTACGCCCGATCGGCTGCCGAGCAGAACAGACCAAACACCAGACGTTCGCATACTGCCACCATTCAGGTCTGGCGAGTAGAACAGACTGAACACCAGAAGTTCACCACTGCCACCATTCAGGTCTGGCTTCAAATAAGGCCTGGAACATAAGTTAAGAGGGGTTAGGGCTGTATGAACATAACCGGAAACCTGTTGTCCGCTCCGCACCACTAGGTGCACAGATGCCGAGAGGGGCAACATTTCAGACCTATTTCTGGAATAACGTTGAATTTCATTAAATGGTATAGGGTTGGGTTTCTTCCTTTTTTTCTTGCGTCCTACACTTCAAGATGAACAGAAACCTCAATCCACAAGGCTCTTTAGCTACCTGTCTCCCAGCGCGCCCATAACTCTCATTGACGTCATTTTACCTTATGGCTTGTTCCCTTCTTTTGCATTCGTCGAACCCGTGAACTGGTCGCATAGTTCGATCCATACTTGGCCTGCATTATCCAGGAAAGGGTAAAAAAAAGCCTCTCCTGCACTTTTTAGCTGCAAAAAGGCCATTGGATGCAAATGAGGCCTACAACCACGTATCGCTCGCTGGATTTACACCTCTATCGTCAGACTGACACTTCTGTATGGTGTCTCAGTTTGGTGGACAGCGAGGCACTCAATTGAGTACAAAGACTGGTCTGCCTGTGCATCAGCGGAGCACTGAGAAGTACTCCGTCAGACGCACTGAATATTCTCCTCCATCTCCCACCTCTGGAAATATTCGGGAAACAAGCAGCCCTGAGACTCAAAACACTTCGATTGTGGTCCGAACTCAACACTGGCCACTCAACCATTCTCAGGAATTCAACTTACTTCCTAGCGACACTGACCGCCTACTACCCCAGGCCATCTTCGAGAAGAAATTCTTAATCAGTATTCCTTCCAGATCGGACTGGATGACTGACATGCAAACACTGAAAGATCCTCTGCGCATCTTCACAGATGGATCAAAGACAAAAGAATTGGTGGGTGCGGGTGTCTATTCACAAGACCTCAACATTGCTATCTCCGTGAAGCTCCCTGATCACTGTAACGTTTTTCAGGCAGAAACCATAGCGATTAAAGAGGCGATGTCGTGGCTTAAAAGCAATGTGATCTCAAAAAGGGATATCACCATCTGTTCAGATAGTCAGGCCGCCATAAAATCCCTGGACAATGTCATGTTCTACTCAAAAACATCCCTTAATTGCAGGCTGTCTCTTAACGAGATGGCCGAGCATTTCAACATTCACCTCATGTGGGTGCCGGGACACTGTGACATACCAGGTAACTGCAAAGACGACGAACTCGCCAGGTGTGGTACAAACTCATCCCTATCGATAGAAGGGGTATCACCTTTCATGCCGATCGCTACAGTTAACCATCTTCTTAAGATCTACACAACTAAAACCACCAATGACAAATGGCTAAAAGGCACCACCTGCCTTTAAACAAAAGAAATCTGGCCATCACTTAACCTAAACCGGTCACTCAGTCTTCTCAGACTCAGCAAGCCCTCATTAAGGACCCTCATTGGAGTCATAACCGGGCACTGTGGCAATTGGCACTCATGCTCGCAGGATGGGTGCCCCATACAATGATTTTTGCAGAAGCTGCATGGATGAAGAGGAGGAAGAGAACACTCATCACCTTGTCTACTCCTGCAGTGCTCTTGCCAGTCGTAGGTTCTTGCACCTAGGAGCCTACTACTTCAGCAGCCGTAACGAGCTAAAAAGTGCCAGCATTGGCCAACTAAATCGGTTAATTAGCAGCACCAACTGGTTCCAGCGTTAGGAGAAGTTAATCCGCGTGGTATCACAATGGGCCTACTCTGGCCTAAGTGTGACTGCTCTGCAGCAGTCAGCCACTACAACCTAACCTAACCTGCTCTGCATGCGCTCTGCTGCGTGCTTGGCTTTATTTCCTATACCCCTGGGAAGACCTGTGGCTCCACACATTTTGATTGTTAACCAATCACCTCAAATCGACTCCCAAGGCAGTTCTCCAGCATTCACAGCCTTACCATACATTGCCTCATCCATGAATCATCGTATCCCCGTCTTCACTCCCTGCGTCGTTCCAAAACCCTCACCCATCTCCATAATCGAATGAAGCACCTCCCATTAGGCACCCCTTCCTCCAGCCACCATTACAACACTCCGCCTCGAAATCAAATTTATTGTACGACAAGGTGTCAAAACGCCGCGATTGATTGAATTGAGTTCAAGTGGTTGACACCACTCCATCCATCACCGCTCCCCGAAATGAACCCGAACCGCATGTTAATAGTCCGTCCGCACGGAAAGTAGTCCAAAATAGAATTAAAAAATCAACTCGAACGTTCCCCGGCACCAATTGACCGCGATCCAATTCCAGCTCGCACTCGAGCGGGGGCCATCCCTTCGCAATGGAGCGTGGAGCATGGAGCATGGAGCGAGCACTGCTTTCGAAAGAGCACTTACCCCAAGAACACCCTCATTGGCGCTGAATCAATCAGCACGCAGCAATCGGTTTCGAAATTGAATAAATCAGGTTGCTCCTCACATCTGCCGGGAACGTGCTCGGCCGACGCAACGCGAAGACATTTGCCCAAGGACTCGAGCCCTCCGAGTGGAGACCACTCCTCGGCAAACTCAAGCGCGCGCACATGTCGTCTGCTGCGGCAGTCACCTTGTCGGCGACGCAGGGGTGGCTGTGCGCGCCGCATTCTGCCGATGCAGACGCAGATGCAGCCGCCAAGTTTATTGCCCCAAGGGGTGTTTGTCATTGCGAACTTGACGCGCCAATCTCTCAGCCGCGTGTGCCATTTGCTTGAAATTTGATTTACTCCCCGAGAGTGGCTGCGGGAGGGTTGCTCCTGGACGGGGACGCGCCCTGTAAACACCGGAGTCTAGTCGGTGGGCACTTGCAATCGTCGCCATTGCCATCGGCGGCGGCGTCGCGGTCGTATGGAATTCATCACGCCTCGGGCGGCTGGCAGGCGAGAAATGGCACCGCCACGGGGTACTCATGGAGTATGTGGCACCGTTCCCGAAGTGGCGGTGTTATTTTTAGCTAATTGGCATTCCTCGAGCCCCAAGTGTGCTTTGGATCTGGTATCCGAAAGGTAATTGAACACACGACTAGATTTATTTGCTGACGTTAGCCGATGACTGCACGCAGTGCTGGCCACTTGCGCGTGAACCGTGTGAAGTCATTTAGGATGGCCGGGGTGCACTCGGACTGACTTTGTTGCGGAATTGGCGGCATTTAGAGCGATTAGGCAGACTGTTGCCGCATCGGGGTGTGTTTACGCTTGGCGATGATGTGTCGGGAGTGCTGACAGGTCCGCCCAGCTGGATGGCATCGCCCGTGGTGTCGAAGTTGGGCTGCTGCCTTGTGGCATGACATTATCTTCTGCCGTGAAGAGGGCCGCCTTTAGAATGAATTGAGTTAAATTGAAGACAATTGAATGGAATTGAATTGAGTTGAATTGGATTGAATTGAATTGAAGTGAATCGAATTTATAGAATTGTATCGAATTTTAAAACTTTACTCGGCCCAAATCGGAATAATTTTGACAAGAACTGCTTGGCTTGCAACTATCGACGACTCAGAGGAAGAAAATTCGGCATCTAGGTGTCAAAGAAGCCATCAGGAAAAAGTAGATGATCAACAGAGACTGGGGAACTCTGCTTTTCGTGACCACTACACCGAGCCTGTTGGCTGTGCGAGCAGCTAAACAGCAGTCTTACAAGGATTTTAATCGAGGAACTGTAATGTGGCCACAGAACAAACTATCGACGACTCAGAGGAAGGAAATTCGGCATCATTGCGGAAATCAAATCCAAAGATAGTGTGTTACTTTCCAATGAGAAGGGGTATTTTACGCAGATGTAGCGAGCATATTTCGGAGCTGCTCAATCCCGAACAGGGCACTGAGGGTGGCAGAACCATGGTCTTGAGTTTGGCGGAGAATAGTCCAACAGTGGAGGAAGTCATTTTGGCGATTAAATCGCTTAACGTGTGGATTTGCTGGTCTAGCCGAAATCCGACCACAAATGCTTAAGGTAAAGGATAAAGAAGGAGTGGTCGCTCTCGTGCCATTAATCATTAATCTAGCGATTGGGCAAAAGGGGACGGCAGATATATCTCCAACTAAAGGAGACACATGACGGTGCTAAATCAACATCTTTCACCGTGGCATTCTGTGGGATATCAGTGTCCCAGCACCCGCATACGTTCTTCTTCTTATGGCGCTAATATACGGGTGGACTAGGGCATCAGCCAACAAGCCTCTCCAGCTGGCACGATCCTTAGCCTGCTGCCTACAATTTCGCACTCCAAGTTGGTTAAGGTCCTTCTCCACTTGAGTTCGCCATCGGCTTCGTGGTCGTCCTCTATTGCATTGTCCCACTGGTTCGAAATCGAAGACCCTCCGGGCTGGAGCAGTGTTGTCCCTGCGCTCTACATGGCCTAGCCGTCTTAGGCGTTGCAGTTCGTGGTTGAATCTCCAAATACCTTCAACACAAAAAGGACCAAAGATCGCACGCAGAACTTTTCTCTCCAAAAGACCAAGCGCATCTTCATCTGCTCTTGAGATTGTCCAGGCTCCCGCTGCATAGAGCAGGTCAGGGATGATCAGGGTCTTATATTAAGTCAGCTTGGTGTTTCGAGAGAGGACTCTACTGCTCAATTGCCTCTTGAGCCCAAAGAAACAGCGATAGGCAAAAGTTCTGCTTCTAATCTCGGTACTGATGGTCTTGGAGCTTTTAACTCCTGGAGTAGATGAAGTTCTTTAATACCACGAAGTTGTAGCTGCCTATGGTGACGTTCGGACCGAGTCGTCGATGTTGTGTGTCCTTGTACTTCATGCACCGCTAAACCCACTTTGCCGCCTCCGTTTCAATACCAGCAAACGCTTCATTGACGGCTGACGGTATTCGACATCTCACGACAATGTCGTCCGCGTATGCTAGCAATTGTACGGATTATTTTAAGATCCTGGCTCTTGTGTTGGAGAGCGAGTTTTGCACAACTTTCTCAAGTACGATGTAGAAAAATGACATGACAGCTCGTCGCCTTGCCGAAGACCTTTGCTGACTTTGAAGGTCTCGGTGAGTTCGTTATAGTGCAGCAAGAGCTCTCCATCATTATCCTGCACAACCTGACGAAGTTGGTTATCCAGCCCGCATAAGACGAATATTAAAATACTTGGCTATCTCGTTAAGAGATATACGGCAATTACGGGAAGTGTTGGAGTTAAGGGAAACCCGCCATTCTTGAATTCAAATTTTGACGATTTTCAATTGCTGGCAAATCAAGATATATGATTTTTTAGGCTTGTAACTTTGCATATTTATTTATTTGACGACTTAAAAAAGAAGAAACAAATTTTACATAATTTTTGTTGTTTTGTGATCAAACATCTCATGCTTCTTCTTGATTGGCGCTACAGACCGGGGTGGACCTGGGCCTCAACTAACATGCCTCTCCAGCCAGTACGATCTTTCGCTAGCTGCCTCCAGTTGCGCACACCAAGTTGGTTGAGGTCCTTTTCAACTTGCGTGCGCCATCTAGTGCGAGGACGTCCTCTGTTGCGCTGTCCCAATGGCTCGGTGTCGAAGACTCTTCGGGCCGGAGCTGTGGTGTCCATCCGCTCTACATGACCTAGCCATCTTAAGCGTTGGATCCGAAGACGCTTAACTAGGTGCATGCCGCTGTACAGCCCGTATAGTTTGTGGTTGAATCTTCTCCTCAAGCCGCGATGAACGCAAACAGGACCAAAGATCGTGCGCAGAACTTTTCTCTCAAAACAACCAACAGCTTCTTCATCCGCTTTGAATAGCGTCCATGTCTCAGCGCCATAGAGCAAGACTGGGATGATCAGGGCTTTATACAAGCTCAATTTGGTGTTTCGAGAGATGGCTCTGTTACTCAATTGCCTCTTGAGCCCAAAGAAACAGCGATTGGCAAGAGTAATTCTGCGCTTGATATCGGTACTGGTGTTGTTGTCCCTATTTACTCCGGAGCCTAGGTAGACGAAGTCCTTGACTACCTCAAAGATTCTGCTGCCCAATATGACGCTGTGTCCGAGAAGTCGATGTTGTGCGTCCTTCCGTGATGACAGCATGTACTTTGTTTTGCCCTGGTTTACCGCTAGACCCATTTTAGCCGCTTCCGCTTCAATGCCAGCAAACGCCTCATTGACGGCTCTCTGAGTTCAGCCAATCACGTCAATGTCGTCCGCGTAAGCAAGCAGTTGAACGGACTTTTGGAAGATCGTGCCTCGGGTGTTTACGTTTGAGTTTCGCACGATCTTCTCCAACACGATGTTGAAGAAGTCACATGACAGCGTGTCGCCTTGCCTAAAACCTTTTTTGACATTGAAGGTCTCGGTGAGTTCGTTACCGACCTTGATGGAGCAGCGAGAGTTCTCCATCGTCATCCTGCACAGCCTGACGAGTTTGGCAGGAATGTCAAAACTAGACATGGCGCTGTATAGCTCGTCTCTATGCACGCTGTCATATGCGGCCTTGAAATCGACGAACAGATGGTGAGTGTCGATTTGCATTTCTTGGGTCTTTTCCAGGATCTGCCGTAGTGTGACGATTTGGTCTGTTTTGGAATTTCCTGGCCTGAAACCGCACTGATAAGGACCTATCAGGTTGTTGACAAAGGGTTTCAGGCGTTCACACAGAACGGCAGAGAGTATCTTGCAAGCGATGTTAAGGAGGCTGATCCCTCGATAGTTGGCGCAGTCAAAGGGGTCTCCTTTCTTGTGGACCGGACAAACGACGCTGAGATTCCACTCATCGGGCATGCTTTCATTTCATGCGCCAGTCGTAAAAACATTGTTTCGACAAAAACCCCTTTAAGGTTTTGAGACGCAAATTCTTGGTTTTATCGCCTGACGCTTCTACCAAAAATCGGCTATATCTTCAACAGCTTTTGAAATTTGAAAATTTAAGGCAACATTCTTGAATAGTCATAGGTTCGAATTAAATAAACAAATCAATTTTTTGAAACCGAGAATGAGGGGTACCACTTAAATGTGACTGAGCTCAGAGATTTGGTTGCTGCCTGGCTGTCGGAACAGATGACGATATCTGTTCTTGATATCACATTATTGTTTTTTTTTTTTGCCAGGATAGACTTATCGCTATGGTTTCAGCCTGGAAGACGCAACAATGGTTTGGTAATCGGAGAGACAGCTGGATGTTTAGGTCTTAGACCCCAGAACCCAAACCTGCATCCATCATTGATCCCTCTGTGAAAATTCGCAGTGGACCTTCCAGCGTCTGCTCTTAGACTCCCAGTAAGACACAGAGGGATGAGGCTGGTTGCGAAATTCTTCTCGAAGAGGGGTTCAGGTATCATGAGGTCAGTGTCTATAGGTACAGAGTTGTACCTTCTAGGGACCGTAGAGTGTTCAGAATTTAGTTATTTTCAAAGGTGCAGCGATCTCAACCTGATCTCCGCGTTAGCGGCTTGCTGTCTACCGACTAGGTCTATCGAGGTTGCGGAGTATATTCCAAGCAGTGGAGGGATTGGTCCGTAGTGCTCCACTAATGCATAAGCAGGTGACTAACGATACAAATACCCGGTGGACCATGTAGAGTTGCAATCCCCATTTGCATCTAGTCGCCTTTTTGCAGCAATAGACAGCCGTTGAGGTCTTCCTGAAACGTTCCTGGATATTACAATTGGAGTTCAATTTCGTGTCTAGTATAAGGCATGGGTATGCGCTGCTGCTCAGCTTTGGGGTGTCCCACTTACCGTGGGAGGGTCATATTCAGGAATATTGTAGTTCCTTGTGAAGAGGACTGGGTATATTTTTTGTGCATTAACGCCTAGGCCGCATTCAGTGGTCCACTTTACCAGCTTCGAAAGGGGCGCTGCATGATATCCCCGATCGTGGATATGCATTTCTTAGACACCATGTCATCTGCACAGGCGATGACCTTACACCCGGTCCTTTCTAGTCTTAGTAGTATTTCGTTCACCACTACGTTCCACAAGTGAGGAGAGAGTACACCGCCTTGCGGTGTGCCTCTGTCTACCAGAGTCTGTTGAGTGCTGATGTTGTTGCTTTACGATCGATGTTTTTGAAGGCTCCCTCGATATCCACAAAGGTGGCAAGGTTAAATTCCTTGGGAAGATGAAAGGAAGAAAAAGGATAATGAGGATGAGTGAAGAGAGAAGCCAGTTTACGATGATGAATTAGAATTAGACGAATAACTGAATTGTACGTTAAAGTCACCCCCTCTCTCGTTTCAGGTTCCGTGGAAATCAAACTTGCAAACGTCGTACAAATCGGGCTCCTCAAGCGCAGTAAGTATCCCCTCGAGAGCGTCTCTCCCACCGAACTAATCGATATTTCCCCCTTTCAGTACTCCTCCAGAGACGACATCAGCGGCTCCAGATACGGATCGCTAAGCACACCCACCTCGTACCGACCGTCGTTCTCCGGAGGCACCTACCGCGTGAAACGCGATCCCCCCGTGACCACATACGTCAGTCGCTATGGAACAGCGCCCACATCAACGACCGGCGCCGGCAAGGACGAAAAGGAGAAATCCGTCGAGCCGTCGAGTCGCATCAAGGACTCGTCCACGTCGTCCACACAGCAAAAGTACTTGGGCAGCTCGACTAGCCTGTCCGCCAGCAAGAAGGAGGCCAGCAGTCCAAAGACCACGACCAGCCGATACTCAACGTCCACAAGCAACCTGTCAAAGTACGGCCGCCGCTCCAGGGATCCCAGTCCCGCGCCGGAGACCCTCCGCTCGACGTCAAGCCTGGCCGCAGCACGAATCAAAAGCCGCGAACCGAGTCCGTCTCCCCGAGCGTTGAGGGGCAAGTCGCGAGATCCGAGTCCGGCCATTGACACGAAAACGAAACTGGGCGCCGGCTACGGCTCCTCGTACCGGGTGTCGAACAGGGCCGCCAGCTCGGGGTCTGGGTACACCTCGAAGTACGGCAACACGCCGACGGTGACCAGGCAGTCGACGACGCCGCTGGACAAGGCGATATCGTACTTGTCGGTGAGCGACTTCCGCGCCCGCTCCGTCAGCCGGGCGAGGGAGTTCGCCGAGCGCCGGTCGAACGACAAGGAAGTGGAGAAGGTCACTGCCATCAAGGAGAAGGAGAGCTCCGAGTCGAAGGAAACCTCCCCCGAGAGCAAGGAGGCCGAGGAGGAGGAAGAGGAAGAGGTGGACGAGGATGAGGAGGAGGAGGAGAGCTCCGAGAGCTCGTCCGAGGAAGTGCTCGTGGCGGTGCTTGTCTGCACACGGGGAACATCGCCCACGCCGCCGAGCGTGACGACTGTCGTGCGCACACGGAGGGTCGAGCTGGCCAAGACCATCGAGAAGACCATCAAGCGGTCGTCGAAGAGGCCCAAGAGCTGCGACAAGGAGATCCAGTCCGACCGACTGGACGACTCCACGCGGTACTCCAGGTTCGGCCTGAGCAGCCGGGTGTCGTCGTACAGCCCCCACGAGCGGTACACCCCCAGCCTGAGGTACAGCTCCAGCGTGAGCCCGCTGACCAAGAGCAGCCGCAGCGAGTCCCGCACCGACATGAGCGACAAGAAGGACGACTCCAAGAGTAAGAGTCCGGAAGTGCGAACCGCCCTGGCCCTCAAGTCCAAGCTGTCGCCGCCCAAGAACGTCCGCATGAGCTCCCGGCAAGCCTCCGTCGAGAATCTGTCGCTGGGTTCGAAGGTCAGCCCCGAAGCCGAGGGCGTGGTGAAGACCAGCATCACGGTGGCCAAGCTGCCCAACAAGGACTTCCGGAAGTCCGCCTTGAATGTAGGCCCCACTGACCGGCCGAGGAAGTCGCGCACTCCCAGCACCAGCACGGACTCCGACGACAAGCTGGACGCTAAGAAGGTGCCCCAGCCAACGGGGACCACGCCGTTCACGCAGAAGCAGGAGAAGTCGCCCACCAGCAGCAGCGGCACCGAGACAAGCCCCAGCCCGACGAGGACGAGCCTCAAGAAGAAAGTCCTCAACGGGGAGACGAAACTGCGGCAACGATGTCACGCCGCGAAGGTGGCCTCCCCGTCGTCGTCGTCGCCCTCGCCGAGCGGCCGCCCAAGTGCGAAGGCAAATGTCAACACAGCGGCGGACGGCAAATCTAGCGGTGACTCCGAAAGCTCCGCCGATAATAGAAAAGCCACTAATAGACCAGAAGCTTCGCAGAGAGAAACAGGTGCCGCTGACGTTCGAAATGAGAATGCGTCCCGAAATAGACGCGCACAACCACCAGCGGCCGCACTCGAAGAGATTCAGACCAGCACACCTGAGTCATTGGGTTCACCTCCGCCGTCATCGGTCGCGAAAGCTCCGCCCAAAGAGAACGACGAAGAAGTCGACGGCAATGGCAAGCCAAATTTACTCGGCAAATTAGGGTCGATATCGAATTTTTTCGCCGCTCGTCAACACGACGCAAATAGCGAGCCGCTCTACGTGGACCGCCGCAGCAGCGAGAGCACCAGCGGCGACAGTATCACAAGCGACTCGAAACGGAAAGTTTCGAAAACGACGACGGTTCCGCTGGCCGAATCAAACTCGAATCGCGCACCATCCACTGACCCAATTTCGAACGCAACGACTTCACCCAGCACGGCATCGACGACCGCAACGGCGCCAGAGCGCACAGAGCCCACCACGGAAGAGGGCGACGACACCTCCAGCGGCTGGTGGCAGGACAGCACCTCCCAGCAGATAAGCACCGCGTCAGCGCTCGACTTCAAGGACGACATGCGCTACAAGCTGCGCCACATCGACTCGGGCGAGGTCGGCTGGTGGCTGAAGAACGACGAGGACGACACGCTCGCCGACGACCTGAAGACCCTCAACCAGGAGGACGAGGAGGAGGAGCCGAGCGAGCTGACCGACCCACCCCTCGCCGGCCGCACCGACGAGGCCTGGTGGGACCAGCAGAACGAAGCCATCCAGGTGAACCCCAAGGCGACGGAGCAGGCTCCCTGGCCGAGAATCGAAGACACCGTGCCGACGCCGGAGTCGCCGGGCTGGTACGGGGACCCGGCCACCCGCGGCAGCCCCAAGAAGTCCCCGGAGACCATCCAGAACGGCTTCATCAAGCTGAACATCTGCCGCGTCGAGTCCGGCGAGCGGCCCTGGTGGCTGGACGAGGAGAAGCCGTCCGCCGCCCTTACCGGCTCGCCGAAGGAGACCTCGCCCACCAAACGCCTCGCCAACGGCGGCCAGCTGGACAGGTCCGCCAGCAACAGCAACTTCAACGGCGACAAGCCCTGGTGGATGACCGGGCCGACCAAGAAGATCTTCAACATCCGCCACGTCGAGTCCGGCGAGCGGCCCGCGTGGCTGCAGAACGACGACGAGCCGCAGCCGCGCCGCGTCGAGAACAACCTCAAGGAGTCCGACGAGGAGGCCGACACCGAGTCGGAGAGCGACGAGGAGCTTGCCCACGCCACGGGCAACGTCACCGAGCGCCTGCCACCGCTGGGCGACCGCGCCAGTCCCGACGGTCTCGAAGACCCCAGCCGCCACCGCAAGTCGCCGTACGACAACGTGCCGCCGATCAAGTCCCAGCTGGAGTGCAACGGAGCGAACGGCTTCAGTGCGCAAAAGCTCTTCATCTCACGGCACACCAACATCGACGAGCTTCTCGGTGGTTCGTGTCGACCGCTCAGCCCGCTGATCGATCGGTACGCGGCGAAAAACGTCTTCTTAGAGGAGATCACACCCGACCAGGTTCGGATCCACGATAGCACCGCCCAAATGCCGGTAATACAGCGCATGGAGAGGTGAGTTCGCCGCGTGCTCTTGTGAGCGCCCGCCACTGACGTGCGCTTGTTTTCTTTGCAGAGACGAGTGGGACTACAACGCGCCGAGGGTGCAGCCGCCATGGGTGAGTGTTTGACGTTTGATTTTCGATTTTACGGGGTTGGGGTCCCTTTGTAGGTTTGGAGAGCTCCTCGATCACATGTTGTGCGCTGAACAGTCGCTGTAAGGGACTTGCGCGCTTAAAATGCACTCGCAGTCGCGCAAGTGGGGTAATTAATTTACGATCGCTGCGGTGCGGATCAATTGGAGGGCGCACAAATCAAGTCGACGCCCGATCATCGGTCTGTTTGTCCGGGCGGAGCATGCATTGCCTTTGATTAGTTTCGCACAGACGCTCCGGCAGCTGTGACGGTGGTTATGAAACTGATCCGAAGGACTTTGGAGCTGCCTTTGAAGTGACAGATGTCAAGCGTAATGAAGTCGGACTGCGAAGCGCGCGTCGACTTGCTAATGAGTGGACGGTGTTGGTGGGTGAATTTGTAATTGCATGTCGGAAATAGCTCGGTGCTCTGAGCTCACTGCTGTGTGATCGACAGCCCCGCGGGAGGATCTCTTAGTGGTTACCTGGCGGTCCGTACAATGACGATCAAGACGGGCGCACATTGCGTTCCACTTGCTTCCGATCAGGGCACCTCTGAAAGATCGCTCGGTTCGTAGCGAATTTATTGATGAGTGGATTGCCACGTTCGCCAGTTCGTCAGACTTTTCGGAGAATGCGTGAATTTTGCTGTGTACTCAAACGCCTACGGGTGCAGACAATTGCTTCCATTTTATCACGCCTTTAAAATGGAAGCAATTGCTTGGCGCATCTGCAGGCGTTCCAGCCGTGAGGTAATTGTGTAAACACCGAAACCACACACTTTGCTGCGGTTTTCGAGCCTTTGTGACTGATCATTCGGCACCAGACTGTCTAAGTACATAAAGACGGATCATTGCTCTGATATCTTCTCACTACTGTTTGTAGACAATTTCAGGCCAACAAGATCTCAATACCCTCAGCAGTGGTCTTTCCAAATGCGTCACCTCTCGAGTCATCCCTCTCTGAGATAGACTACCGAAGTCCTCAGGCATTTCTGCGGCACCTGTGTGTCCTGAGATATCAGTGCTCCCATGTACCGCTTGTACTCTACAACTCTAACTCCCGCACTGGCAGCTATTCGCTTCTTAGGGATATCAATTGAAGACATATGAATGAGTATGGTGTCAGGATGGGTGAAAATGCAGACTGGAGAGAGACTGGATCTAGGAAAGCTTCTCCAAAATATGGCTGATTTTTCGTGCTGGCCACCATAGAAGACGATCGGCAGCTGTTATCGGCATTTTTCTGATAGCAAGGCGGCATGACATGATACCTTTCCTGAACTCGAAGACTTTCCTGAACTACCGACTGTGCCTTAACGAAAATGCTGTGTCTTAAAAAATGAGTGTTTTACTTACTAACTTAATTATCAGTTTGGCCACCCATTATGGGCACGAGGCTGAGAGGCAGCCTTCCATCGATGACGATCATGGGCATGCTGCTTCCACTCATCAAGACCAAGCAGTCTTATTTCGGCTATAAGTTAGTCTTTATATCGTCGCGGATGTTTGGTCGTCAACCACTTCTCGGACCAGGAGTCTCGGATTCGAAGACCCTCTTAGCTGGAGCGTTGGTGTCCATGCGCTGGATGTGGCCGAGCGAGTGCAGTCGAGGTATTTTCGCCTTCCGGACCGGCGCGTGGCATTGTGCATCGACCCCAACTTCGACGTCGTAGGTTCGATCCCTGGGCTGTAAAAACAAAAAGCAAAAATAATAATAATTTTCACGGACCCACCTCTTGCGAATTAGTGACAATGCCCAAAGAGTACTCCTGTCTAGAAAAAGCTTCTCAAACTTGGCCGTTCGGAGGCGGCATAAAACTGTAGGTCCCTTCCACTCGTGAGAGAATAATAGCATGCACAACACGAGTGGTTGCTGAGAAGCTAGGCTCTGACCCTCTGCGGGCTGTAGCGCCACCCTTTCGGACCTCCTTCCTGTCGTTACACCTCTCCATCTCCACGACCGCGCGCTTCTCGTGCTCTTTCTTTTTCTTTCTGAGAACCCGGTGCTCTTCCCAACAGCTCTCGTTGTTCGATGCAGCGGTGCCTTGTTGGCCTCCTGCTTGGCTGCATGTACCTGCCTGCACTCGTCGTCAAACCATGGGTTCCTTCTGGGTGGTGTCGTGAAACCCATCCATCAGTGGCGGCTTCTTTGATGACTTTTTGACAGCGTCTTCTATTGAATGTGCAAGCAGCGTCGAACTTTCAGAGAGTTTCAGGGAGACTCGTTCGGCAAAGAGCCACCCATATTATTATTATTATATTACAGCATCCACATTCTGGTACGTGTCCTAGGTTGTGTCTTCTCCTCGAAGTATACCCAACGCATCATTTTCCTTTCGAAGGCACCAAGAATCAGCTCTGCAAATTTGCTTATCGTCTAGCTTTCAGCTCGCGTGGTATCACAATGGGCCTACTCTGGCCTAAGTGTGACTGCTCTTTAGCAGTCAGCCACTACAACCTAACCTCCATAAAGCCAGACTAACAAAATAAGAGTCTCGTAGGCCTTCGAGTCAGCAGCTTTGGCTCAAGTTGTTTCGACAGGCCAAAGCAGCATCGGTTGTCGTGTATTTTAGCAGGCATCATATTTGGATGCCGGGACATTTCATTTCATTTCATTTTCATTTATTGATTTTAGATTTATCTCAGTACATTAAGAACAAACAATTCTTTTTGAGTACAGGACTTAAGATATAACATTGTATAAGACTTACAGTGAAGTGACATAATACATTTTCATATTTTAAGATTAAAATTAAGTAATTCAAGATTAATTTATTCAAGCTTACTATATTCGAATTTACTTTAATTGCGACCAAATTAGTTAAAAATTTCATTTTAGAGATTATTTCAGTTCATATTTGAGAGGTGAGAAAAACAAGCTGAGCTAAATTGTCTGTATTCGGTCTTAGACCGTACCTGTGGGGGTAGATGATTCCACAGATGTACAGCATGAAGGAAGAAACGTCTACGGGATGTTAAACATGTATGCACAGAAGGTTTCAACGTAATATTACGACTCGATCGACAGAAGGTTAGTTTCTCATAAAGGTAGTCAGGCTGTTTCCAATGAATTATTTTAAAGAGTTGTATGCATGATCTGTATTTTAAAAATGCGTCTAATTCACATCCTAGGAGAATGCGACGTTGTTCCGAGACATGATCAAATCTTTGAAGGTTAAAAACATACCGTGCAGTCGCGTTGATTGCTTTTACCAATTTTTGCATTGAGGAGTTATCACAGTCGGCGAACAACTCACACCCATACGTTAATAAAGGCACTATGAGTGCTTTGGCAAGTTTTAGTTTGACACTGATAGGTAGTATAAATTTGCTAATTGACAAACCTCTAAGGGATGCATACACCTTCGACACTATACTGTCTATATGGTCAGTCCAAGTTAGTTCACTATTACACATTATACCAAGGTTTTTAACACAGGTTACATATTCGACGATATACGAGTTTAATTCAATGGGGGGGAAGTTTGAAAGAGGGGGATGATGTTTTGAGAATGGTATGACTTTGGTTTTGTAAGGATTGAGCTTGAGAGCATTTTCTTCAGCCCACCTCGTAATCGAGCACATATCCTCGTTTAATTTAGCAACTGAATCTTCAATCATACCACTGTGGCTCTTCAGAATTTGTAGCTAGAAGGGGGCACTAGTTCAGTCTCCCTTTTCGCATGCAAATCGCTACAGAAAACCTCGATGGAACCTCATGCATGCGTCGTCATTTCTTGCGTTACGTCGTCCATGGCGTGAAATTCTAAAATATTAACCCCTACATTATCCCTTCCTGTTCAGAGATGACTTCCTTATTGCTCCGTGAGAATTGTCCTATTATGTCAATATCTGGATCGTCTGCATAAGCAGTGGTCCGGTCTCTACTGTGACCTGATTTATACGAAACATCAAAGGGTACTTTTACACGAACTAATTTCGACAGCAAGCTTTTCCATCTTGTTGGCAAGGGAATTGAAGCTTTTCCTATGTCTCACCTCTCTGTAAAAGTGCTCATGGCAGATGTGAGAGTACGCCTCCCTGTAGGGAGGTTTTTTTTAGCACTTTCCATGTTATGAGTGCACAGAAGGTCTTCTCTCCTGTTTCGTATTCATCCTCAATGGTGGTGCTTCATTCGAACTTGGAATGCCACTAAAAAACTGTAACTTTTAGTTAAAATATAAAAAATGTATGATTTTTGATGAATGTATGGAAAAGTACACAACTCGGCATGCATTCGATTAAATTGCTCATAATTTTTAATCGATTTGATACTGAGCAGCCTATATTGTTGATTATTCAAGTTCTGTTCTTTGCTAGAAATTACTCTTCTTTGTTTCTTTATATCTGCGCATAAAGTCGTCAATCGGTGCCACTGATCGTTGTTAGCAACATTTTCTCGCATTGACTGTTAAGCTCGTAGCACAGCATCCGAATGGTCCCTCGGGTGGTTAAGGACTTCCGCCTTAGCTTAAAAATCTTAAAACTAACTTAAAACCAATGTAAGTTGCCCACTATGGTCAACTACCACGTCAATTTGAGAAGATATCGGTAGCGAAGACTGGATTTGGTGTAACCACCAGTAAAAATGCGATTCTTTAGCACGCTCTCTGAACCGGAGGAGATCCTTATTACTACGAGTGACATCCCGTTCGTATCCACTGTTCGGCGTATAACTTGGCAGACAATCCTTCCTCGTCCTGTATTAGGCCAATGGTATAAAGTATAGGAATGCTTCACACTTAACTAGGACAATAGATTCGCCTGCCCTTTAATCAACTCCAGTCCCCGTTGCCATAGGCATTTACCTCATTTCTAACTACAACCTTCATTGACCACTTTAAGCTCATCTGCGGAATCTTTTTTTAAGCAAAACAATTTTAAAATTTAAGTCTTTACGCACTTCCTCATAACAACACTGCCTCCTGACGCATTAGTTGGTATTTTGCAGTCGGTAAGTTAGCTCCAAGTTCATGCTAGTTGTCAGCATTTATTCTACCCTTGGAAGGTAACTCATGCGACCAACCAAGAGGTATTCACCACTTAAGCCTCAAACTTGACAGAAAGTAAGTTTCAAAATGTAAATGCCTAGGATTCGCTTATAAAATTGTCATTGATCATGATTTGTTCATATTTGAAGTCAATCCACTCCTTTGGTATCGTCAAGGTTGTGGGGTATACCTCAAGGATTTCGAGTTGGACGTCCAAGTCGAGGGGCGGTAGGGGCTCTTCAGAATGATCAGCTTAGCTGGTACGACGCCGTAGAAATTGTGCTGTTCTAATTCCGTCAGAGTTTGGGCCTGTGCATCCAGGGCAAAGTTGTTGATTGCTCTTAACTTGGCGAGATGCCAGCAACGATCCCTGTAAATGCACAGGTCAAGTTGACATACAGCCTCCCCGCGGCGCCCTCTGGATAACCTTTACTGCAGCCGCTTAGAGGTGAACCAATGTATGCAGCGACCCCTTGTCCGGGGGTTTAAACCAGGACCCGGTCCTCCAGGTTCGGGGGTTTCGCGTGGAGTTAACTTCCCCACCGTGTAAAACTCGCAATAGTTCAGAGACGGCAACAAGCCTCGGATACGGATGACCCTACTGCTGTCGACCATGGACAACGAAATAAGGACAACGATTTTCGGTTCTGCACGTGGAATGTGAGGTCACTGAACAGACCACGTGCAGCCGATGAACTTGCGGAGGCCCTAGAAGCCTATAAGGCTGACATCACCGCCATCCAAGAGGTGCGATGGGATGGGCCGGGCAAAAAGAGGATGAAAAACTGCTACATATACTACGGCGATTGCTAAAAAGAGCGAAGGCAGCGCTTGTTTGGATGCGGTTTTGTTGTTCGAGGCAGACTTAGGCAAGAAGTCTTAAGCTTTAGATACATAAGCGAACGCCTCACAACAATCCGCATCAAGGCAACATTCGGCAACACCATCCTGCGCCCATGCCCCAACGGAGGACAGAGACGATGATAGCAAGGACGACTTCTATGATCTCCTAGAAAGAACATACGATCAATGCCCCAGCTACGACACCAAGATCGTTCTAGGAGATTTTAATACAAAGCTGGGCAAGGAAGAAATCTTTGCTAGAGTTGTCGCAAAACACAGCCTACACGACAACACGTCCGAAAATGCACTTAGTCTGTTGGACTTCGTGACGGAACGAAACCTCTCTGTAGCCAGCACGCGGTTCCCCCACCTCAATATTCACAAAGGGACCTGGCGGTCCTGGTTTGACAACGAGTGTCGGCAGGCGCATTCAACGAAGCTAGCAGCATATAAGGCGACGCTGGATAGAAGGACGAGAGCGGTTCGGGAGCTCTACGAACTCAAAAGAAGGGAAGAGCACCGGCTTCTCAAAAAGACAAAAATTAGCATGAGAAGCGCGCGATCGAGGAAATGGAGAGGTGGTACGGCAGAAATAATGTCCGAAAGTTTTACCAGCGGGTGAAACAACTATCCAAAGGGTGCAAACATTGGACAGAAGCCTGGCGGAACGAAGAGGGACAACTCGTAGTAGAGTCGCAGTCGATACTGAGAGTCTGGCAGGATCACTTCGGCAGACTGTTTAACGGCGAAGAGGCCACCAATACCGCTGTCAGGCAGAATGTTCCACTCCACGCAATGGACGACGACAGAAGAGAATTCCGTCCCCCCGATCTAGACGAAGTCAAGGTAGCGATATCTAGACTGAAGTCGAACAAAGCTGCAGGAACGGACGGATTGTCCGCGGAACTGTTTAAAGCGGCTGGAGATGATCTGGTTGGACGCATGCACCAGCTCATCTGTAGGATATGGTCTGAGGAAAGCATGCCTGACGAGTGGAATCTCAGTATCGTTTGCCCGATCCACAAGAAAGGAGACCCCTTTGACTGCGCCAACTATCGGGGGATAAGTCTCCTTAACATCGCCTACAAAATCTTCTCTGCCGTTCTGTGTGAGCGCCTGAAACCATTCGTCAACAACCTGATAGGTCCTTATCAGTGCGGTTTCAGGCCTGGGAAGTCCACTATCGATCAAATTTTCACATTACGGCAGATCCTCGAAAAACCCCAAGAGATGCAGATCGACACCCACCACCTATTTGTCGACTTTAAGGCCGCATATGACAGTGTGCATAGAGACGAGCTATACAACGCCATGTCTAGTTTTGACATCCCTGCCAAACTCGTCAGATTGTGCAGGATGACTATGGAGAACTGTCGCTGCTCCATCAAGGTCGGTAACGAACTCACCGAGACCTTCGTTTTAGGCAAGGCGACGCGCTGTCATGTGACTTCTTCAACATCGTGTTGGAGAAGATCGTGCGAAACTCACACGCCAACACTAGAGGCACGATCTTCCAGAAGTCCGTTCAACTGCTAGCATACGCGGACGATATTGACGTGATTGGCCGAACTCAGCGAGCCGTCAATGAAGCGTTTGCTTGTATTGAGACGGAGGCGGCAAAAATGGGTTTAGCGGTGAATGAGGGCAAAACAAAGTATATGCTGTCATCAAGAAAGGACACACAACATCGACGACTCGGTCAGAACGTCACCATAGGCAGATACAACTTCGAGGTAGTGAAGGACTTCGTCTACCTCGGCTCCCAAGTAAATAGTGCGAACAACATCAGTACTGAGATTAAACGCAGAATAACTCTTGCCAACCGCTGTTTCTTTGGGCTCAAGAGGCAATTGAGTAGTCGAGCCCTCTCTCGAAAGACCAAGCTCACCTTATATAAGAGCTTGATCATCCCTGTCCTGCTGTATGGCGCGGAAGCTTGGACTATCTCAAGAGCGGATGAAGACGCACTTGGTCTCTTCGAGAGAAAAGTTCTGCGTTCAATCTTCGGTCCTGTTTGCGTTGAAGGTTCTTGGAGAAGGAGATTCAACCACGAACTGTACGGGCTGTACAGCAACATGAGTCTAGTCAGGCGTCTTCGGATTCAACGCCTAAGATGGCTAGGCCATGTAGAGCGCATGGACAACACTGCTCCAGCCCGAAGAGTCTTCGACTCCGAGCCAGTGGGACAACGCAATAGAGGACGACCACGAACCCGATGGCGCACTCAAGTGGAGAAGGACCTCAACCAACTTGGAGTGCGAAATTGGAGGCAGCTGGCTAAAGAACGTGCCAGCTGGAGAGGATTGTTGACCGAGGCCCAGGTTCACCCCGGACTGTAGCGCCACAAGAAGAAGAAGAAGAAGAAGAATTCCGTCAGATTATGCCAAGATGTCGGTCATCATAGATTTGACGTAATGAACAGACAGTTTAGTTAGATCAGAATCAAACAGACCCCAGAGACTAAGCCTTTGGTAAATGGGGAAGCATCGACATTTGCATCTAAGTGTATCCTTTTCCAAACCACTTCCAGTTCCGTCTTTGAAGAGCGACGGTACACGTCCGTTCCTAGTCCTATTTAATGCGAGTGTTGCCCCAAGACCCTCAGCCAGCACAGGCTATCACGCATCAGCAACACCACTTACAGCCAGCCGCCTATATCCCGAGCTACAGCGGTGAATGCAAATCGAACTGGCTTCTTTGTCAGCCTCCACATCAACTGGCAATTGCCTACTCATTGTCAGTTCGTGCCCTAGATCCCCCTTCATGCCCCCACCACTTGCTGATCTAGATACCACAGCCAGCTTCGCATTTGTTTACCCCGCCAGCTAATTTGTGACGAGCACACACGCGTTCGTCTCTGCGGTTTCGTCTCTGCAATTTTAATTAGTCCGCCGCGCCAGCATCCGATTACAGCCCGTGAGATGCGTGCAACTGCGAGCGAAATTCCATTTCCTCCGATCCGGTGTGCGTGCAAAGTGCCACACCGCGGACGTGTGGGCGAGCGTGATGGCTTCTTAATTAACGGCGCGTCCCCACCTTTCTGACAATCGAATGCGCACTCGTCCACGTCCTTGAGAGCAACGATCTATGCCCGCGGAGCGAGAGGACGCGGTCGCGGGGAGTTTCCGTCAACGGCTGCATTTCGTAAGGCCCCCGGCTCTAATGGGCACTCAGTGTCGCTGGCGAGGAATTCGAACAAATGCATCTGCATCTGCATCCGCCGATTGAATATCAAACGCAGTGCGGCCTGTGAGGAAGTACGTTTCTCCGCCGAACTAGGTCATGCTGCCGAAACCGAGGCGCATTCGAACGCATGTCGTACACACACATGGCGAGCTCGTGTATCACTCGCGGTGGCTTGGACTTTCGTCTAGTGCTTTGGACTTGCGCCAAATCGGTGCGACAACCGGCTGCCGGCTGCCGGCTTCCTCAGTTGGTTTCGGTGCAACACCCACGCCCACGCGTGGGCAGGTATCGGTGCAGGCCCGGTGCCGCCATCCGCCATTCGCCATCCGCGGCCGTGTGCATACTTTGACCTAAAAGTTGAGATCTTTTCACAGCCCGCCGAGTGACTAATCGCCGAGGTGGAGCTATTAGGCCGTGATACGGATCTGGGGAATTTTTGAAGCTCTTCATCATGCGATGACAGGCGAAGGAATCCGTTTTTCGGGCGAATTCAACCGGGAGAGCGAATGTTGTGTGTTTGCCTTTTGTCAGGCGCGGCGCGTGAGTAATGAGATGAGTACTGGCGAGCGAGTGCTGTGATTAAGCGCTTAGAAGTGCTTTGTGTGCGAGGTGCGAACAAAGAACGACTGTCATGTCGAAAATTTGCTGCCAGTGACAACGGGTTGATAAGGGGAATTCGTGTTACAGATATCCAATGTAACCGTTGGCGCTGAGTGTGTCCGGAATGTGGTGGCCTTTTGTGGGGTGTGAGGCAAGTGGGTGGTGGGCATGCTCTAATTTGAGGATTTGGCAATCGATAGAGGTGACATAATGAGTTATGGCTGGTTGGAGTGGAATTTGGACCAAGCAGGGACGGATAAAAGGACAGGAAACTTGGCGAGACAGTCCGTGTTTCTGATGGACACTGAGCCACTGAACCGTCTTGTGGAAGGGTGCCGATGAAGCACATGGAAGTAATTGAGCCACAGTAAATGAGAAACGTCGGCTCAGTCTCTGACCATCCACCGCAAGTAAAGATCAAACGAGTGTCAGAGTCATCTGGGGACAGGGACTGAAGGAAGAAATTCTTGGAAGTCTTCCTTGGATACGCTGCAGTCCACGTTGTACTGTCAGGAGTTGCACACCAGCTTCACACAGAGCTTGTTGTACGTCAAAACAATCACACCGTGACTGGCTTAAAGTCGAACACTCTGCCGCGAAGCGTGTAGTTGAGAAAGAAGTGAAGAGATCCGGACACTCAAAATAACCCAAGACTGAACGGTCATATGGAGGATTGATGTCCGAAAGCTTTCCTATCTCCTGGGTACGAAGTTGAGGCAGACGGTGACAAGTCCATAGCGTTCTTCTTCTTCTTTGTGTGGCGCTACAGTCCGGGGTGCACCTGGGCCTCAACCAACATGCCTCTCCAACTAGCGCGATCTCTGGCTAGCTGTCTCCAGTTTCGCACACCAAGTTGGTTGAGGTCCTTCTCCACTTGGTGCGCCACTTTAAACACGGGCGTCCTCTGTTGCGTTGCCCGACAGGTTCGGATTCGGGCTGGAGTTGTGGTGTCTATACGCTCTACATGACCTAGGCACCGTAGGTGTTGGATCTGTAGACGCCTAACTAGGCTCACGTCGCTGTACAGCCCGTACAGTTCGTGATTGAATCTTCTCCTCCAGAACCCGTCAACGCAAACAGGACCAAATATCGCACGCAGAACTTTTCTCTCAAAGAGACCAAGGACTTCTTCATCCGCTTTCGATATTGTCCATGCCTCCGCGCCGTATAGCAGGACTGGGATGATCAATGTCTTGTTTTTGGTTCTTGGAGAGAGGGCTCTATTACTCAATTGCCTCTTGAGCCCGAAGAAACAGCGGTTGGCAAGAGTTATCCTACGCTTGATCTCGGTACTCATGTTGTTAGTACAGGTTACTCCGGAGCCGAGGTAAATGAAGTCCTTGACTACCTCGAAGTTGTATGGTTTTAGTCTAGTCCCTAAAGGCTAGGCTTCTAGTTGAAGCGAGGGCAGGACAATCACAGAGGAGATGTTGGATATTTTCCTCCTCATCCTCATCTTGGGAGCGTCTACAGGAGTCATTGGAGAAGAGGCCTGAAGTTTTTGTGTGAAGGCCCATTAGGCAGTGTCCTGCGATTATTCCCACTGCAGTGTTAATTTTTGACTGCCTTAAAGATATCAGTGGGGGCCCGTGGCCTTGTGAGTATGTGCGTCGATCTGTGCGACAGCAATAATTTTCACAGCCCCACCTCTTTCGGGTCACCGACAATATTCAAAGAGTACTTCTGTCTAGAAAAAGCTTCTCAATCTTGGCCGGCATAAAACTGTGGGTCCCTTCCACTCGTGGACCAGTGGTTGCTGAGAAGCTAGCTGCCCATTGTGACGCTCTGTCCAAGACGTCGATGTTGTATGTCCTTTTTTGAGGACAACATATACTTCGTTTTGCCCTCATTCACCTCCAGACCCATTTTAGCCGCTTCCGTCTCAATGTTAGCAAATGCCTCACTGTCACTAACGTCTCGCTGAGTTCTGCCAATCACGTCAATGTCATCGGCGTATGCTAACAATTGCACGGACTTCTGGAAGATCGTAACTCTAGTGTTGGCATTTGAGTTCCAGGACGATGTTGAAGAAATCCCATGAAAGTCCATAGCGTTGCTGGGCGATTTTTATGTTCCAGGTCGATTTTGTTGATTGGTGTCGTTTTGCTTCGGATGACCATTGCCACTTGGCATTCGACAGCGCTAGAGTGTGGTCGATGAGGTGACTAACATTACACAAATCGTATTGCACTTGAGTTCTCCAGCTCAGATTTCGCAGAAAGTCATTACGAGTCGTTAAGTAAACTTCGTCGTATCTGTACCAGTTCCAAACGGAAACTTGTTAGATGCCAGAAGAGATCAAGTCACTCGCTAAATAAATTACTATAGCCCCGTAGACTTACTGTATAACGCGGTTCCCGTGGAGGAAATTCAACCAAACGGCTGTATGGTGCAGTTGCCGTTGGGATCCAATGGACCAATAATGGTGTGCTGCCAAGGTTGTGTCGCACCACGCTAATAAATACGCGATGCACCCTGCAGTCCGGTTCGAAAACCTCTGAAACGTTCGAACTTGCACCGGATTTCGGCAAGGAGATGCGCTGTCGTGTGATTTCTTCAATCTGGCACTGGAGAAGACAGTGCGGTGGGTGGCTGTAAGCACGGAAGTCACTATCTTCTACAAGCCAGTCCAGCTGTTGGGATACGCTGATGACATCGACATTATCGCGCGGTCCCAACGTGCCATAGTGGAAGCTTTCACGGCAATTGAGGAACAAGCGAAACAAGCTGGTCTAAAGGTCAACGACGACAAGACAAAATATATGCTGTCGAGCCAAAAACGATCCGCCGCACACCACCTAGGCCAAAACGTCACAATCGACAGCTACAATTTCGAGGTAGTAAAGGAGTTTGTCTACCTCGGGGCAAACGTTAACTCCACGAATGACATCGTAGTGGAGATCCGACTAGGATTCGCCCTTGGCAACCGATGCGACTTCGGTCTGTCAAGACAACTGGGCTCGAAACTCCTGACTCGAAGGACCAAAGTCATGCTCTACAAAACCCTTATTCTGCCAGTCCTACTTTATGGAGCCGAAAGCTGGACATTAAGTAAGGCTGCAGAGCTGATTCTTGGTGCCTTCGAAAGAAAAAATCTGCGTCGGATGTATGGTCCCGTCTGCGAGCAAGGCGAATGGAGGAGAAGACACAACCGCGAACTCTACGAGCACCCACAAGGATGTGGATGTAGTCCGGGAGGCAAAAATCCGTCGACTACACTGGCTCGGCCACATCGAGCGAATGGACAACAATGCTCCAGCAGAGATGGTCTTTGAGACCGAGCCTAGTGGTTCGAGAAGGAGAGGAAGATCGAACCTTCGGTACAAAGACTAAGTCGTCGCGGATGCAAGACAGCTTGGCTTTGATGACTGGAAGCAGCGTGCCCAGGACCGTCACCGATGGAAGGCAGCAATCGCTCAGGCTCGGACCCTTCATGGGTCACCGGCCTGATAAGTAAGTAAGTAAGGAACGTCTACGGATGCTTTCTTTTAGATGTGTCTAAGTACATATGAGGATTCTATGGTCGCTTGAATCAACGCGGCGGTTGTGCACGAGACCCGTGCGATTTGATTTTTAACCGGGTTTTGTGGGTAAGATGAGACACGTGGACGTGACAGGTTGGGGGAACATGGTTTGAGACGCCCTTGGCCACTTCCACGGTTAAAGTTTGAGCAGTGTTCCGTCTGATTTACGCGTTTCCAACAAATGCCTCTGAGTCGATCATAACCTTAATTAAGCTTCATTCGATGAGATATCACTTGCAAGAGCAGGTCCAGAAGCCGAACCACCGCCACTAACCACGTGTTCCCCAATCTTTTCAGAGACCCTTCAGAAGGTCCCCTTAAGCTGTCAACCATTTAACGACAGCCGCCTACCTCAACGTGCATTCCCCATTTCACACGAATTCCCAAGCGCATCACCCCTGCCGGCGGCGGCACACTCATGCATGCCAAGCAGCATAGCCACAAAACCTCGGTAAGATCATCGAATCATGGGCAATGAAAACAAAGTTTAAACTTTATGAGTCCATTAACGCGACCATGTAGCTCAGAGCGGGCAGCAAATCAACTCGCCCCGACCGGTTGACATTTCCTCCGTCGCGTCGCCAGGTGAATGCACCGCGCACCGGCTCACTGCTTCACATCCAGCCACGCCGCACCGCGAAGGATTGCATAATCGTCAAGCGGAGCCGACCGCTCTCCTTGACTGTCTTTGACCCGAAAACGTTTCATCTGCCAGACCTCCACGAATGCAGCGGCGGCTCAGAGTGCAAATCTCGAATCTGTGGCAACGCAGCAAGCGGCATCGCCATCGCGATCTAGCCTCCCACCCCGCGCCCAGTGAGGGTGACTAATTTCGGAGGAATTCTGACTCACATGCATGAGTGCGCCGAGCCCGCTTAGGTTCTTTGTTTCCCACCTCGCTGTGGGCTGAGACACATCGATTGCAAACGAAATCAACTGCGTGGCCTATGGACAACATCCACTCCTCCGCCGAACAGATGTGCCGCGCATGTGTGTGTCCACAGACACCCCCGGCCGGCGGAACACCCACTTGAGATGCAAACAAGGTGCGCGAGCGATAGCGCACCACAAATGCCACCGCAGCACATCCAGATGGGTATCCGAAAAGTGAATCAGGTCTTGACTTGACTACGGCCGGTGACGACGACAAGCCGCCGCGGGGGCAACGACGTGAGACTTTGTCGAATCAATAAAATTCCGATTACCCGCCATTATGTGAGTGTCTATCGCAGTTTCACGGCAATCACCTGTTCAAATACGAGCACTCGCTCGCTCCCTGTGCTCGGTTCGGCGCTGCAAGCAGTTTCAGGGCCTCGGCTGGCTGGTGGGTCGGCTGGTCGCACATCACCGCTGGAAGTCGTTAATGAATTTCTCGCGATCTGAAGATTTTGTCTTTGGGAGAGCCACACCACCAGCCAGCCGGCCGGCCAAGGGGGACGAATAAAAGAACACAAATGCGTGATAAATTTACCTGCGGTCACCTGTGTTGCATTATGCTCTTTGTTTACCAATTCGCCGGGGACCAAATGGTACTTTTTTCCGTGTCGTCTTTGCTTCTTTTTTTTCTGTTGGGTTGTCTGGTTTCTTTTTGTTTGGCTCGGCTGGCATGTGGAAATTGAACTCGTGGTGGTGGTACGCATCTTGTTTGTACAGCCGGCGTATGAAAGGGAAAGCACGAACCGTCGTCGTCTCTGTTTGGTTCTCTGCTGGGCGGGCGTGCGAAGGGTTAAAATCCACATAGCAAGCAAACATCTAATGGGTGTGTGCACTTGTCAACTTTGCCGAGGAGTTGCGGCGACCTACGGGTGGTGACTAACGATATGGAGTGGCAGTGGCACAATGCAGATTATCTGGCATTATCCCGGGTCCGGAAAAGGTCTTCTCCTTACGATTTCCGGAGTGTAGGCAATGACAGGAACAAATGGTTTCAGTTGAGGGGGAGATCGGCTTTTGCTGGTGCAGGTGCATGGCCTTCAATGACAAGTCACTGGCTCTGTGGTCCTTAGAGTCCGTGAAATGTATCCGACAGTCATCAAATCATTAGATGCCGGAGCGACAATCAGGGCCATTGCATGTGAAATTGTATCGTCAAAAGTAGGTCTGGTTCAGCAGATAGATAAAGCCTCAACGAGACCTTGGCGAACACCGTGACTCTATCCTGCGTACCGACCATACTAACTTTCGAGGAAAGTAAAATAGAGACAGGGCTGAGAAACACTGGCGGCATCTCGTTCGCCACTGAGTTGCAGACAGAAGCAAACCTGAAAGATGAGACTGTGGCTAGAGCTAACAATCGATGGCTTAGCCTGGACATTGAATCAACAGCGAGGGCTCACTGGCCGGCGTTGGGCAAAATCAGTCAGTAGAGATTAGTTTAAGTCGCACGAGTGTGCGCAGGCTAGTACGAAGTCTTTTCTGACACTGTGCCACCAGCTACTTTTGCATTTCGGCGAAATGTACAGCAAATGCCTAGCGCTAGAAAAGAAAAGAAAGCCTGGCCCTGAGAGTAGGGAGGACACAAATAGAAGCAGACGGACAACATCGACGTCTCTGACAGACCGTCATAAGGCAGCAGAAACCTTGAGGTAGTCAAGGACTTCGTCTACCTCGGCTCAGGAGTAAATAGGGACAACAACACCAGTACCGAGATAAAGCGCAGAATTACTCTTGCCCATCGCTGCTTCTTTGGGCTCAAGAGGCTCAAGTAACAGAGCCATCTCTCGAAACACCAAGTTGACTTCGTATAACACTTTGAGAGACATGGACGCTCTTGGTCATTTGGAGAGAAAAGTTCTGCGTGCGATCTTTGGCCCTGTTTGTGTTGATCAGGTCTGGAGGAGAAGATTCAACCACGAACTGTACGGGCTGTACAGCGGCATTCACCTAGTTAAGCGTCTTCAGATCCAACGCTTAAGATGGCTAGGTCATGTTCAGCTCCGGCCTGAAGAGTCTTCGATATAGCGCAACAGAGGACGTCCACGTGCGAGATGGCGCACACAAGTCGAAAAGGACTTCAACCAACTCAGTGCGCGCAGCTGGCGAAAGATCGTGCTGGCTGGAGAGGTATCTTGGCCCAGGTCCACCTCGGACTGTAGCGCCAATCAAAGAAGAAGAATAGAACCGAACTGAAAATCGTCCTGAGATTCCGCAAGGTCTCAAAGTAATAAAACATGATTTAAGAGCGCAACTTGTTTGTCCATGCGCGGCACAGCATTGCAACTAGAACTCTTCCAGGACACAGCACCATGGCTAACAAGATGCGTTCTGCGTTCGTAATGGTCTCTCGGTCGAATAATGCTGTTGACACGATTGTATTTGTAGACGATGCTCATTTTTCTCAGTGGTATCAATTTATTATTTGAGCTTAGGCGAAATCGGTCGGATCATTTTGGAGAGCTTTTAGCAATTAACAATAAACTGAACTTAGGGTGCGATGTGCATTTAATCACAAAGTCCAAAGTAGTCGCTGTAACCATTCCCAACGTTGTCAATCCAAGTTACCGTGAATTCATACGTGACTCTACTTTTGTGCATATATCTGCTTACGACACTCGAGAATTTTAGACAAAAGGTTCGAAAAAAGGGCTAAAAGCAGTTCTGTGACAAGAGGCACAGTATTGTTGAGGAGTGAGTTACGAATTATGATTTACTGATAGCCATTGCTTTAAAAACACAGTTTCTGTCGGAGTAGACGGGAAGAACTAAACAATTTAAAGTTTGAGGCATAATTTTATAGAAAACAACATTTCTCTGTCCCGTAGATAATAACTGAGTTCATCGTGCAAGTACTGTGCCCTCTGATCACAATAAAACGACTAGACGTGTCTCAATTTGTTGTGGTCCTCAATAACTCAGTTGCTCGACATTCAACTACGATATCTAAAAACTCTTTGATTTCGAGACAACGGATAAAAGGAAGGCTCACGCTTCGATAAGATGCCAGACTATTGCAGCACTAGATAGATGGTCCTGGTGGAGATCTTTCTTTAGTTTGATTATTTGTTATCATTTCCATGACCTTAAAGCAGATAAATGTATGAAATATGATTAAGGTATAAATAAGTGAGCGAATTGAGAGAAATTCTTGCATTTTTAGTGACGGATTACATTAGTGTGGTTTTCTTTTCATCTAAAATGACTGAGAAAAATGATGTGCCCTCTTTTAATTCGGCTGACCTTAGTTGGCCGTCCTGGATGTGCGAACATTCAGGGGGGCAAACGTCGACTCTGACCTGCTGCTTTCTTGTTGCAGCAAGATTCAGAGCTCGACTGTCCAATGTCAGAAAGCTGCACCAGCCGACAAAGAAAACGTTTGACATTGGACGCCTAAGCACACCGGAGATTGCCAGAGCCTACGAAGAGCAATTAAGTGAGAGACTCTCCGGTATGCCTACGTCAAGTGCCAACGAGATGTGGTTGCATTGCCGCTCGGCCATCAAAGAGGTAGCGGAAACTACATTAGGCTACCTACCACCCCCGACAAGAAACCCGTGGTACGATGGCGAGTGTGAGCAGAAAAAACGTGCAACCGACGAGGCATACCAAAAAGCGCTGCAACGGAAAACAAGAGCAGCGCAAGAGGAGTACCGGGCTAGAAGACGGGAGGAGAAAAAGCTTCTACGCCTGAAGAAAAGGTCTCTCGCAACCTCCCAGCTCAAGGATATCGAAGAGTCTAGGGACAAGCAAAAAATACGGGCCTTTTACAAAAAAGCCAAAAGCCTGGCCACAGGCTTTAGGAAAGGCACCCAGGCTCTTCGAAATTGCGAGGGTAACCTAGTTACGGACCCCCAGGGAATAGTGGATGTGTTTAAGCAGCACTTCCAACAGCTGCTTAGCGGGCCTGACCAGGAGAGAGTGATAGGGAACCAGGAAATCCCAACTCCAGTCGACGAAGAAGTCCTCCCACCTAGCTTTGAAGAAGTCGGTACAGCCATTAAAAGGCTGAAGAACAACAAAGCCGCAGGCAATCTTCTGGTAGGGAGCATGCACCAGATCATTTGCCGAATTTGGGAGGGCGAAAGCATGCCCGACGACTGGAATATCAGCTCCATATGCCCCATCCACAAAAAAGGCGATCCTACCTCCTGCAAGAACTACAGAGGTATATCCCTGCTCAATGTCGCCTACAAGATCCTATCCAGCGTACTGTGTGAACGTCTAAAGCCGTTTTGCACCGCACTAATCGGCTTGCACCAGTGCGGCTTCCGGCCCGGCAAATCGACTACAGACCAAATCTTCACACTAAGGCAGATCCTGGAGAAGACCAGGAAGTTTCAAATCGATACTCACCATCTTTTCATCGATTTTAAAGCTGCATACGACAGCATTCATCGCAAGGAGCTATTCGAAGCGATGGCCGAATTCGGGATCCCGGGAAAACTGATCCGGTTGTGTCGCACCACGCGATGCACCGTGCAGTTCGGTTCAAAAACCTCTGAACCGTTCGAAACCTGCACCGGATTTCGGCAAGGAGATGCGCTGTCGTGTGATTTCTTCAATCTGGTACTGGAGAAGATAGTGCGGCGGGCAAAAGTCAACACGGAAGGCACTATCTTCTACAAGTCAGTCCGAAAGAAAAAATCTGCGTCGGATATATGGTCCCGTCTGCGAGCAAGGCGAATGGAGGAGAAGACACAACCGCGAACTCTACTAGCACCCACAAGGATGTGGACGTAGGCCTTGAGGCAAAAATCCGTCGACTACACTGACTCGGCCACATCGAGCGAATGGACAACAACGCTTCAGCAGAGATGGTCTTCGAATCCGAGCCTTCTGGTTCGAGAAGGAGAGGAAGACCGAACCTTCGGTACAGAGACCAAGACATCGCGGATGCAAGACAGCTTGGCCTTGATGACTGGAAGCAGCGTGCCCAGGACCGTCACCGATGGAAGGCAGCAATTGCTCAGGCTCAGACCCTTCATGGTTCGTCTGCCTGATAAGTAAGTAAGTAAGACCTTAGTTGGCGCAGTTGACATTTGGCACCATCTTATCGAAACCAGCAAATGGGTTAATTATTGTCATCAGATTTCTGCAGAAAGAAGGGGAATGGAGGAGCCTCATTCAAAAAAGTATGGTCTAAGGCTGGATTCATGCAACATTTGCATGAAACAGTGACACATTGTGGATGCATTTTTGCTCCATTTATACTAATTCTAAGCTGCCGTTTGTCAAATTAGTTATTTTTTCAGTCTTGGCCACAAAAAAGTGGCAAATTCAAATTGTTCGTTAGAACCCTTCATTAAAATCTGGATCTTAAAACACTGCAGGGTGGTTTTGGTCTATTCTCACGTGTCTGCGTGTGCTACTAAGTCCCAGAGGCTAAATGTTGAACAGTCCTCAAGCGGCAGGCAAGTTGGCCGTAGGCTGTACATGGTCTGGGCAAGTCCGGACCACCGGCTAGGCTCATGTCTCAGACTCACGAGCACTTTCTGCCGGGCTTTCATGAGCATCACAATGGATTCAATAGAACCTAAGTGAGACGTGGCCTCACCGCGTCTACCCACGTACCTAGCCTAACCTTCTGCCCGGCTGGCTCCTCGTTACGCCACAGTGCCGATTCTTCGTGAGTCCTCTTCCCCTTCGATAGTCCTTAACAGAATCAAGAGCCATTCTCGCGCAGATACCGAGGGCCTCTTCATCCACTGCTTAGCTATCCTTTAGCTCTCACTTGGGAGGCTGTTTTCGATTACTATCTAATGCCTTGTAAAATTCCTGCCACAATCAAGTGAATATCCCCCACAAGTGATATTCAGAAGTAAACTCCAGCGTTCACATAGACTCCCTGTCTTCCATTTCTCTTCGCTCTTCACTGTCTAACAAAATCTAACGACTCACCGAGACTCTCTTCCCTCCAGTGGCTCGGCGTTCTCTTTCAAAAACCAAAAGTATCTCATTCCACGCCGTACCCGAGCGCACGGAAAATAAAACAACACTTTCGTTCCACAACAACTTGTTTGGTCAGTTCCCTACCCAACAGCGCCGCTGTCAAAGAAACACGATAGGTTCGCCGCTTCTCCTCGCGCATCCTTTGCGTTTGTTGTTTTGTTTTCTTTTCTCTTCTCGGGCGCAGGTAAGACGAAAATTAACGAAGAAGCAGAGATCAGCTTGAGAACAACAAAAAAAACGGTTCTAAAGCAAATAAATTGTAAACGATGCACTGTAACGAATCGATGTTACACTGAGGATGAGTGTGTGCCTGTGTGCATCTACCTGGCACACGTTGACGTCAGTAAAGAACGAAAAAGAACAATCACACGGCACGGAGCGGTGATGTGGAGTCTCTGGTGTGGTTTGTCGTGTCGTGGGAGATACGTTCCACACGCGATTCGCTCTCGCTCTTGCTCCAAAAATACCGTCCCCCCTCGACGGTGTAAAGAGAATGTGCAGGCAGTCCAAATCCATCACCTTCTGGACGGCAACGGCGGCACTTGGACGACTAAGAGCACCGTGTTGGTGGCAACGGCAATATCGTCCACTGCCCACACACAGGTACACCAAGAGCAGGACCACGACCACCACCATCACCACCGTCGCCAGCCGCAGCAGCAGCAGCAGCTCGATGCGCTGTAGACAGCTTTTGCCAGGTTTAGTTATTCCACGGCTGTTCGTACGGATGGGCTTACTTTTTTCGCTCGTCGCTGGCGTAAGTGTCTCACTTGGTCTCTTGGTCAGTCTGAGGGGGTCTTCCTAGTGCGGTCGTCGCGGGTGCAGGGACTGTTCTTTGTACGCAAGTTGTTCCGTCTTCTTCTTCGGCTTCGGGCTTCGTCTTGTTCTTGTTGTTCTCGTCGTTCACATTTTTCGCTTCGATTCGAATGCAAAGTGGCCCGGTGTGTCCACTTTACCTTTCGTGGGAGGGATAGTTATTTATTTAGGTTTACCATTCCGTCGTGTGTTGTGTGCTTTTTTTTTGCGACAAATAAACAAGTGAAGTGAATGAAAAACGGCGGAGCGCGGCGAGTGAGTGACGAAGAAGAAGAAGAAGAGGAAAATTTGATCAATAACAAGACACCACGGTATGCGCCACCTTGGGCCGCTGAATTAAGTGACAACCATCGGGGGGTTTTGCATAATTCGACGTAGAAATTGAATAATTCCATCTTGCTGCCCTGCGAGTTCGGTGTTTGAATAAATTTTTGGTTGAATGAACCTGCCGTGTGCCTGTGTCTGTACGTCCGTGTACGTTTGAGTGGATTTTTGTTAATTTTTTTCTGCCGCCGCCGATCGGTGTTTTTGTGCGAATCCCCAGAGCTGACATCAGATACAAAACGAAAAGAATCGCAATTTTGTTGTTGCCTCCCTCCAGTCGTCCAGGTGGCGGGGCGGTTGCGAATCGCGTGTGTTTTTCGTGTTTCTTTAATTTTTCCCCAAATTTTTTTTCAGTGCAGTGTTGTGTAGAGCAACGGTCTCTTTTCGTGAAATATCCCAAACCCAGAGAGAGAGAGGATTACTAAATTGAAGTACTAGTTAAAAATCGAGAAAAAAAACAGAAAGAAGAGGAGAGTAAAACAAAAAAATAAATCAAATTGAATTCTTGCCCTTTGCGGCATCCACCGCGGATTGAAGTTGAGCCTGTGGTGAGTATCTGTCTGTTTTTCGTTGAAATCAAATTACCACGGTGATGTCGTATTGCAAAGAGATTCAAAGGAAATATACACACGTAATAACATTGAAAAGAAAAAATATCAGCGGCAGCAGCGACGGGGGAGTATTGATTTCTATTGTCACCGATTTCAATTGACACATGGCTTGTCAGTCAGTCAGTCAGTTGGTCGGTGGGCTTGTTTGCTCTGGAAACGTTCGTAAGCAGATCTCAACCGCAATTTGTTTTGCTATTGTGTGCTCGTTTACCTGGATTATTGGAATTTCCATAATGAGGCAATGAGGTGCGATGAATTGACGTTCGAACTTTGTGAAGACACACTTGTTGAATCTTAACGAGACTGGATGATCTTTGGTTTCTGTGAACATCTGATGGAACAAAAGCTGATGATTGAAGAGTGGGTTCTGATAAAGAGGCATTTTGCAGTCAGAACCGCGTTACAATTTGTTCAGTGGAAGCGATAAAGTTGATGTATCATTTTTCCCTGAACCATGGGTTCAACTCCCATGATCTTCAATAAATTGGAGTACAGGGACTGGGAAATTGTAAAAAAACGAGTTGTCTGCTCCTTGGAGTGGGATCTTGCACCCCCTGGCGCAAGCTAAAGCCTCTGACATCCAGCATCCACGTGAACTTGACTTACACGGCTGGACTGTGTCCCCAATTTCCTCAATCGAAGACAGCTGCACTGGTAGACATGTCCGTCGTCTACATTGGCCAAGCTATCGCTGACTAATCACATGAAAGTTTAGCTCAAAGGGTGTCCCGGTGCACCTGCTTCGCAACAAAACAACTCTGGCCTCATCTCTATCCAAGACGAGCAAATAGCCTGATTTTCTTAAAACGATCAAACATTAACACTGTAGTCGGAATAACCACGGAACACAGCCTTATAAGCCTTAACGCAAGCAGACTAGGCCTTTTCTTCTCTCTGACTTCTGTAGAAGCTGCCTGGAGGCGAATGAGGAGGAAAGCACCCACCATCTTCTCTGCGACTGTGCTGCTCTCGCGTCTAGGACCGTCAGGACTGACTAGACTCATACTTCTACGACAGACTAAATGACATCAGCAACACACCGGTCACCAAACTGGTAAAATTTGCTCACAAAACCGACTGGCTGTCATAATGTTTTTCTTCTTATGGCCCTACAGGTCAGCCAACAAGTCTCTGGATCCTCAGCCAGCTGCCTTCAATTTCACACGCCACGTTGCTTGAGGCCCTTCTCCACTTGTGAACAGCCAACAAGTCTCTCCAGCTGGCACAATCCTTAGCCAGCTGCCTCCAATTTTGCACCAGAGTTGGTTGAGGTCGTTCTCCACTTGGGTGCGCCATCGGCTTCGTGATCGTCCTCTATGGCGTTCCACTGGTTCGGGGTCGAAGACTCTCCGGACTGGAGCAGTGTTGTCCATGCGCTCCGCATGGTCTATCCATTTTAGGCGTAGACGCCTGGCCAGACCCATGTCGCTGTACAGCCCGTACAGTTCGTGGTTGAGTCCATCAACGCAATCAGGACCAAAGATTGAACGCAGAACTTTTTCAGTGCGCGTCTTCATCCGCTCTTGAGATAGTCCACGTTTCCGCGCCATAGAGCAGGACAGGGATGATCAGGGTCTTATATAACATTCGCTTGGTCCTTGGAGAGAGTGCTCTACTGCTCAATTGCCTCTTGAGCCCAAAGAAACAGCGGTTGGCAAGAGTTCTGCGTTTAGCCTCCGTAACGATATTGTTCGTACTATTAGAACAGCTAGATGAGATCCTTTGACATCTCGAAGTTGTAGCTGCCTATGGTGACGTTCTGACCGAGTGCCGGATGTTGTGTGTCCTTACTTGATGACGGCATATACTCCGATTTGCCCTCATTCACCACTAAACCCATTTTTGCCGCCTCCGTTTCAATACCAGCTCGCTTCATTGACGTCTTGCTGTGTTCGTCCAATCACGTCAATGTCGTCCGCGTATGCAAGCAATTGCATGGATCCTTGAAGACCATGCCTCTTGAGTTGGTGAGTGAGTTTTGAACGACTCTCTCAAGTACAATGTTGAAAAAGAGTCACAAGACAGCGCGTCGCCTTGCTTAAAATTTTAAACATTGAAGGTCTCGGTGAGTTCGTTACCGAGCTTGATGGAACAGCGAGAGTTCTCCATGTGTATAGCTCGTCTCTATACAATCTGTCATATGCGCCATTGAAATCAACGAATAGGTGGTCCATCTTCATCTCTTCATTCTTTGTCAGGATATGTCTTAGTGTGAAAATTTGGTCGATGATAAACTTCCACGGCTGGTAACCGCATTGATAAGGACCTATCAGGTGATTGACGAATGGTTTCAGGCGTTCACACAGAACGGCAGGGAAGATCTTGTACATGATTTTGAAGAGACTCATCACTCTATGGCTGGCGTGGTTAAAGGGGTCTGCGTTCTTGTGTAGACCAGTCAACATACTGGTAAACATTTTTTGACAAAACCGGCTGGCTAATTTGAGTTACTTAAGTGGCGGTACCTTGGCCTAAGTGCAAGAGTGACTTCTTGTCTTCAATCTACCGTGTCCCCCTGTAATTGATACCGTGTGACGTCAAAAGACTCTATTACACATGAAAATGGTCCACACTTTCTTATGTTCCGACTTCGACTCATCGACGTTACCGAAATTTGATTAACACCTGAAGCACAATGCCGTCTTCTGACACTTGTTAAGAAATTAACAATGAAAGCAGGGTAAAAACCCGATTACTCAGGCCAATTTGGATTATGTCGAAACCTTTGGGAGAAATTCCGTACAATGTTGGACCAGTGCTGTCAGATTTTGAAATTTACTTAATTAGAAACCTGCGCGGTGGGATTTGAATTTGAAATTCTTCTCCAGTTTAGCCGTGACGAAGAGGACTCATCTGCACAGTTGCCTTGCCATCCTAACTTAATAGTTCATACACAGATGTTGGCTTATCCATTTAACAGTTTCTGTGATCATGTACCTGTGGAACTCAGCATTAAGATTATGGTTTAAGAGTCACACCATAGACAAGGGTAAAAACATGCTATGTACGTAGGGACAGTACAATAGCAACTTCACTTGATCATCATCAGGATTTCGGGCCACGAACATGCAAGCGAATTTTTCCTGATAGAGTCGCATTTAAGGCATGCCTCGGAAGACATCTGCCACATGTCCAAACTATCGAATCATAGCCCTTCGTTCGATGAAGTAGCCTTTGTAAATAATAATGCTAATTGTGGTGTCCCGCAGGGTAACTTTTTGGGTACATTATACGTTTTGTAAGGTTGTTATTAATCCAAATTTTTGATTGCACATATTTTTCTCACTGATTGTACAACCAGGTCTATGGAAGGATAACAAGAGCCAAAGTATTTGAAGACATATTCCATCTAGACGCCTTAAAGGACCTACTCACAGTTGCGTGTAACTACTAAAAAAAGATAAAACTGTCATGGTTGTTGTCATAATGATATTTGATAAAATTTGCCAGCTTTGCTTAGAAATGGTACACAACCAACGGAGTCTGAGACTTTCATAAAAGCTTAAGAAATATTCGTAAAACGTATACATTCTTGACGAAATTCTGAAGCTCCCTATTCCGAGGGTAAATTCAGTGTAATTCTTTAAGTGCATGGAACATTAAGGCTAAATAAGTACAACCTACAGTGGTCAGTGTTTCGCATGATCCTCTAAAGGCGTCGCGGGAGCAAAACGCACACGAAGAATTCCAGGCACTCGATCCTCCAACCTCGACTCTAACACACCGAGAGCTGTGCCTAAGCATCCAACGTCTAGTGCTGAGTCTGTCAAGGTGTCGCTTACAAGTCTTAATGATGCGGACATATGTGCTAAGTGACCCAGCCATCGAAAAATAGCTCTCTCTCCGTTGGAAGAAGCTGCTGCCGAACATTGAGTTTCCATCGCACTGCCATGTCTCTTAGCCTATCACGGCAACAAAATAAGTTCAATTTAAACCAATTCCCAGTTCCGAAATGAGCGTGGACTGTTGACGCAACTGTTTAAAGATCTAGTAGTATTCTCACAAGTAACGAATGAGTAACGAGTAACGAAAGAGTAACGGATGAGTAACGTGTAACGAATGAGTAACTAGTGACGAGTAACGAATGAGTAACGAGAAACGAATGAGTAACGAACGAGTAACGAATGAGTAACGAGTAACGAATGAGTAACGAGTAACGAATGAGTAACGAGTAACGAATGAGTTACGAGTAACGAATGAGTAACTAGTGACGAGTAACGAATGAGTAACTAGTGACGAGTAACGAATGAGTAACGAGAAACGAATGAGTAACGAGTAACGAATGCCCTCAAAGACATGTATTTTACTCAAGACTTTTTCTTGGCCTGACCGTTGAATCATGTCACTTTAATTGATGATGAACACTGATTTGTGCAAAAAATGCATCAAAACGCGACGATAGACTGTCCTTCACAGATTCCTCGACACCAGCAGCTAGGCTCTCCCCTTCACGTGAGAGGACACAGTCATCTGAGAAATAAAAACGAGAACATCTTCTTGTTCACTTGTACAATCTTCTCCACGCCATCATAGTTATACATTTTTAAGCTCAATCTCGCCAAATGAGGGACCTGTGCTCACCTTATGAGTTTTCTCAAACGATAGTGGGATTTTCTAAGGATCGACATTCACGAAAAAATTGCCCTTGCAACGGCTTATTTCAATGTTATTCACCATCCATCGAGACTAAGGGTCCCCTGGTATTTTTCACTGCTTAGCCAAACAACAGGTAACAACATCTGGGATACGATACAGATTAGAAATGCCATACAATTTGGTTACAAAATTCAATTACTAAACATTCCCAACAGACCCAAACAAGCGACCAAATAAGTTTAATAAGATGTTCCTTCCAAGCAGACTCCTTCGTGTTTCGTGTTTCAGCCATCCCGTGCACAAATATTTACTTAAGGTCAGACGAAGGGACACAGTGTTCGTCTCTCGGGTAAATCCAATTCACAGTCCCGCGACAGAGCACGACGTTTCATTAATTTTGGTCTTCCCAAAGAAGCACTGCCTGCCCGTGCGGCATTTCCTTTGAAAACAATAAAGCATCACTTCCGTTGTCGGCAGCAGGATTTCCCTGAAACCCAAGGCCCGTGGGCATCCTCACACAGGTAGCCATTGCAACACAGAGACTACAACTAGAAAACCATTCAGAACACAATCCACTTCGACGTACCTGCGCGAGGATGAAGGCCGGGGGAAATTAGGACACAGTCGTCAAAATATGTATCTCTTAGATTTTATGGCGCCAAGGAATTTATTTGGATCGGTATCGCAGGAATAGTGAAATATTTATGAAGATGCATGAACACTTAAGATTCTCTTGTGTATCACGCAGGAGTGAGTATGCGGCCCGGGCTGTGACATTCTGAACGTGGAGTCGTGTAGTTTGTTGCATTTCGGGTCTATTTGAGTGGTTTGACCGCATTTTTGTTTCCTGAAGTGAGGAATAATTCACGAGTTCGAAGGGAGTTGGGACGAGTTTTTTGATGAAAGGAAGTTCTTCGGCGCTGGTTGAGTGATTTAGATCAGCAATCAAGTCGTTTTGGAGATGATTTCGAGAAAATAAAATTGGTTTCTTGAGGAATGCACGTTGGAATGGTGGAAGGCAGAGGCGGCTAATAACTCAGAGTTGCGTGAAACGAGGGAGCGGTTGGCATTAAATTGTGACCACTGTTCGGTCTCGTCAGACGGGCGGACTAGATCGGGGCATAGTAGCTGGAAATGTTGGTTGGCTTAAGTGGCATTCCTTTAAATAACTTTTGTTCACTCGGGTGATAGGTAAGCAAGCAAATTTGTCGTACCATCTAAAGTGAAAATCCGCATGGAACTGTCGAAAGACAATGGCACTCACAAGAAGGTAAGACAATTGGATTCCTGTTGGTGTTTGTCTATGATTCGTCGAAAATTACTGGCAACGTCTCCGTCGACTGTTATCTTTATAGCTTAAGGTCGATGATTGGGCTTCGACTCAAATTGAATGTGATTGAATGTCGAAGACATGTCAACAAGTCGTTGCGACAGCTCACACAATACAACTCGTTCTGGCTTTAGTCCAAGACTAATTGGCTGAGCGAGTTACAGAAACTGAACTGGCCACCAAGAGGAACTAGCAGTGCTTACCAACAATTAGCTAGTGACCAGCAAGAACCTGGTCCTGGTTGCATTTCTTGTGAAAAACATTCGCCAAGGTACGCTCGAATGTCCAATTGTCACTGGAAATGCCACCTTTTCCACATTGAGTCCTTCAAGAACATCACTGAGGAGAATCTTGTGTGTGAAAAAATGATGTTGAATCACCCAATCGGTCTTCTTCACAATCCGTGGTCAACTGGCTTCAGTTCTTAATTAGGATGTTGACACAAAGCTCGTTCTAAGATCAATCAACTTTTACATTGACGATGCCCAAAAATGGCAAACTGATCGATCTAGGGTCGACCACGGTCCCTGAAAAGGCATTCTGTCTTCTTCTCCTTCTGCTGAAGCTACAGTCCGCTATGAACCTGAATCTCCACTCTCAAGTCCCTTCAGCTGAAGCGACAACAATCCTCTTAACAAAGAACTAATATTCCAAGGGGAGCCGACGGCCTTAAAACAGGCATAACATTGCATCAACAGTCAAGCCACGACAACAGCGAGAGTACCGAGAAAGGGTTTGCAATCAATCAAGAAGATGTGCATTAATTCCCTTTAGAAAGGCCCTCTTTCGTCTTTTTGGGATCACAAGAGGCTAGCAACATGGCAAGGCTTTCAGCCATTTTGGTCCTTCGTTTGGAGTTCAGGTGGTCAGTTGCTTGGGCAAACCGAACTAGAAGAGCGATTCTACATAGGATCTGCCATCCCTTTTGTAAATGTGTGCCCCTTTTGTCGCAATGGTTTTTTGCCTGGACAACGCTGCAGTTGTCAGGGAGTTTGAGTGTGAGAGCTCAATATTGAGGTCTTTTGGGTGCCGTCCGGTCCGTCTTCTATTCACCTGTGTAGTGTCAGGAGTTTAAGAGGCAGTCAGTAACTTCGATGCAATGGAGGAGAAGTTTTTCTGGAAGATCGCTTGTGGTAGTAGGCGATCGTTGTCAATTTAGTGTCTTTCGGAGGGAAGTTGACTTCATTGAGAATAGTTGAGAAATCGATTGTGTGTTCGAACAACAGTCGAAGTGTCTTCATCCTTTGGACTGTGTTGTTAAACGGCTGGATGGCGCTTCTTCTTCTTCTTGTGGCGCTACTGGTCCGGGGTGAACCTGGGCCTCGCTCAACAATCCTCTCCAGTTGGCACGATCCTTAGCCAGCTGCCTCCAATATCGCACTCCAAGTTGGTTGAGGTGCTTCTCCACTTGAGTGCGCCATCGGGTTCGTGCTCGTCCGCTATTGCGTTGTACCACTGGTTCGGAGTCGAAGCCTCTTCGAGCTGGAGCAGTGCTGTCCGTGCGCTCAACATGGCCTAGCCATCTTAGGCGTTGAATCCGTAGACGTCTGACTAGACCCATGTCGCTGTACAGCCCGTACTGTGGTTGAATCTTCTTCTTCAAGAACCTTCAACGCAAACAGGACCAAAGATTGAACGCAGAACTTTTCTCTCAAAGAGACCAAGTGCATCTTCATCCGCTCTTGAGATAGTCCAAGCTTCCGCCCCATACAGCAGGACAGGGATGATCAAGGTTTTATATAATGTGGTCTTTCGAGAGAGGGCTCTACTCCTCCATTGCCTCTTGAGCCCAAAGAAACACCGGTTGGCAAGAGTTATTCTGCATTTAATCTCGGTACTGATGTTGTTCGTACTTAACGGTGAGCTCGTTACCAACCTTGATGGAGCAGCGAGAGTTCTTCATCGTCATCCTGCACAGCCTGACGAGTTTGGCAGAAATGTCAACCTAAACATAGCGTTTTATAGCTCGTCTCTATGCACGCTGTCATATGCGGCCTTAGAGTCGACAAATAGGTGGTGGGTGTCGATCTGCATCTCTTGGGGTTTTTCGAGGATCTGCTGAAATGTGAAAATGTGATCGATAGTGGACTTCCCGGGCCTGAAACCGCACTGATAGGGACCCTATCATGATGTTGACGATTGGTTTCAGGTGCTCACACAGAACGGCAGAGAAGATCTTGTAGGCGATGTTGAGGAGAATGATCATTCTATAGTTGGCGCAGTCAAAGTGGTCTCCTTTCTTGTGGACCGGGCAAATGCATGCTTTCCTCCGACCATATCCTACAGACGAGCTGGTGCATGCGCCCAACCAGATCATCTCCAGCTGCCTTAAACAGTTCCGCGGACAATCCGTCCGCTCCAGCAGCTTTATTCGACTTCAGTCTCGATATCGCTACCTTGACTTCGTCTAGATCGGTGGGACGGAATTCTCTTCTATCGTCGTCCATTGCGTGGAGTGGAACATTCTGCCTGACAGCGGTATTGGTGTCCTCTTCGCCGTTTAACAGTCTGCAGAAGTGATCCTTCCAGATTCTCAGTATCGACTGCGACTCTACTACGAGTTGTCCCTCTTCGTTCCGACAGCCTTCTGTCCGATATTTGTACCCTTTGGATAGTTGTTTCACCCGCTGGTAAAACTTTCGGACCATCGGACATCTCTGCCGTACCACCTCTCCATTTCCTCGATCGCGCGCCTCTCATGCTCCTTCTTTTTCTTTTTGAGAAGCCGGTGCTCTTCCCTTCTTTTAAGTTCGTAGAGCTCACGAACCGCTCTCGTCCTTCTGTCCAGCGTCGCCTTATATGCTCGGCACGACGACACTCGTTTCTTTTTTCTAGGTGGCATTTTAAAACCCAACACATCAGAGGCAGCTTCTCTGATGGCGTTTTGACAACGGTTCCACTGTTCGTCGATTGTTTCGCCTGGCAGGATTGGACTCTCTGAGAGCATCAGGGAGACTCGATCGGAGAAGTTCCCAGCGGTCGATTGCGATTGTAGCTTTCCAACGTCAAACTGTTTCGGTCTTGCTCTACTCCGTTGTACAATCGATATCCGAGTTCTGATCTTGGCCACAACAAGGAAATGGTCCGAGTCCATGTTGGCACCTCGGAACGTTCGGACATCGAGGAGACTGGAGGAGTGACTGACGTCGATCGCAATGTGATCAATCTGGTTGACGGTTGATTGATCAGGGGACCGCCAGGTCCCTTTGTGAATGTTGATGTGAGGGAACCGCATGCTGGTTACAGAGAGGTTTCGCCTCGTCACGAAGTCCAACAGCCTGAGTCCATTGTCGGACGTGTTGTCGTGTAGGCTGTGTTTTCCGACGACTCTAGCAAAGATTTCTTCCTTGCCCAGCTTTGCATTAAAATCTCCTAGAACGATCTTGGTGTCGTAGCTGATGCATTGATCGTATGTTCTTTCTAGGAGATCATAGAAGTCGTCCTTGCTATCATCGTCTCTGTCCTCCGTTGGGGCATGGGCGCAGGATGATGTTGCCGAATGTTGCCTTGATGCGGATTGTTGCGAGGCGTTCGCTTATGTATCTAAAGCTTAAGAATTCTTGCCTAGGTCTGCCTGGAACAACAAAACCGCATCTAAACAAGCGCTGCCTTCGCTCTTCGTAGCAATCGCCGAAGTCGCAGTTTTTCATCCTCTTTGTGCCCGGCCGATCCCATCGCACCTCCTGGCTGGCGATGATGTCAGCCTTATAGGCTTCTAGGGCCTCTGCGAGTTCATCGGCTGCACGTGGTCTGTTAAGTGACCTCACATTCCACAGAACCGAAAATCGTTGTCCATGGTCGTCAGCAGTAGGGTCATCCGTATCCGAGGCTTGTTGCCACCTCTGAACTTGGGTGTGCTTTACACGGTGGGGAAGTTAACTCCACTCGAAACCCCCGAACCTGGAGGACCGGGTCCTGGTTTAAACCCCCGGACAAGGGCAAGGGACAGCGGCTGCAGTAGAGGCTATCCAAAGGGCGCCGCGAGGAGGCTGTATGTCAACTTGACCCGTGCATTTACAGGGATCGTTGCTGGCATCTCGCCAAGTTGAGAGCAATCAACAACTTTGCGCTGGATGCACAGGCCCATGCCCTCCGGCTGGATGGCGCTGTTAGATTCCCCATTCCAGTCCAAGCACCGTTTCATCCTCGGTAATGATAAAATGTCTAACTTTTGGCTAAACACATACAGTCTCCGATGTCAGTAGAAAGATTGATGTCAAATCGGGTCAGATTGCGAGACTTGCTTGTTGATCGCCGCCATCTTTGAAGAGTCAACTTCTTCCGTTCCATCGCAATACGTTCCACAAGCGATAATCGATTTGAATCACTTCATCCAAACCTGATTGGCATCACGAAATATAGCTTATGACGCAGTCACTTCAAAAATAGTCATTGCGCCACTGGCAGGAGGTCTCTTCACAAGATGACATCATTCCTTTCCTAACTTGCCAGAGTTAGTCACTCGCTGAGACTTGAAAGGTTTCCCCACACAAGGCAGCTAATTGATTTCGCCACGGTCTCCGCTGGCCGCCCAGGATCAATGGCATTAGTTTCGGTTCAGGTGCGTGAAGCACCGGGCAGCCCTCAAATGGATCCACTCCACCTCAGACTAGCTGGAGACGAACTAGACACGCTGGAAGGTCACCAAGTGAGTTAATTATTTCCCAAAGAAACCCGCCTTAGTTCTCGCCTCGCCTCACAAGCAGAGAAACCATTCCGTGCACTGTTTAGAATGTTGCCGTCAAGGCCGCGAAGAAACCAGCAGCGGCGACCTAAAAAATTCGGTGTTTACACAGCGCTTGCACAACCGGCCGCCCCTTGTCCGCCTCCTAGTCAAACGGCCGAGAAGTGCGATCAAAATAAATCACACTTTGAGCACAAATTAATCATAATTATGGCAGCGACGCTTCATTACGACACACACCCGCAGATCGGCTGCGCGCAGGCGTTCACCGAGCAAGAGAGAGGTCATTGGAATCGTTTTATTGGCGTCTGCTTTGGCCAGCCGGCCATTAAGCCGGGCCTATTAAAAGTTTGTTATTTATTCGGATTTTCGCCATTACTCCGAACTGCGACTAGGCGCGCCCGAGTCCGGGCCGATTCGCATTTCGCGGCTTATCCTCCTCATTAGAGGATGGATGCGCCTGGGAGACGTCCCGGAATTATGACATAACGACACCATCGGCTGATTCTGGGAAACTCGTTGGCCGCGCTGCGAAATAAACTCATTTCGCTTGGCCGCGGCACACACAGGCACATGCGTGCAGACACCACGGCCCTCGCGGAGCCACTTCTGACAGGTGGCTTGGCAGTGATGGCACTTGGAAGTTGGAAGTTGGGAGGCATTCCTCATCATCGCGCGTCCGTCAGGAGAGGTGTTTCACACCTGAGAAGCAATTTAAATTAAACATGACCGACCGCCTGGCCGGAGCTGCACGCCTCTAACTTCGCCGCCCCCGTCGCGCACTCAGAATTGGAAACGAATGAGAATATTTTTTGTTCCGTCGAGCGCGCTCACGAGGTGTCCGAAGGTAAAGGCGATAATAATAAGTTTTTTTTTTTTATGGGCGCACATGAACCCCATAATGCGTCCCACTCGGCGCGGTGGCCCCGCAGCTTGTGAGTGTCTTCAGTCAGAGATCGGTTCCAGGTTTATTTGCGTTTTGGGACCTTATCTAGCGCGCCAGCGTGTGGATCGTGTTAGTCCATTCAAAGTCAAGGTGAGCAGTGAGCACACATCACATCATTATCGCCACCTTTGTCGTCTTTATCGTCGTTACGTTTTTTTCGTTTTTTTGTTTTCTTTTTCTGTGTTTCCCTTCGCTTACACAATGCATCGGCTTTGGAGAGATTGCATGTGAAATGGAGACATGTTGGCAGGAACTACAGAGACCTGCTTTATGTGGGCAATTACAGCGTTTGCTTCCCTCTTACAGTTTCTGTTTGTTCTCATTTGCTTGGGAGGGTTTTTTTTTGTTTTGATGGGATTTCTGCTTCTTTTTTGTCTGCATTTAAAAAGAAACGGAAATTCAGCGTCTCGTGGGAATGCTGAGCTCGAACGAGAGGATGGCTTGGGGCTGAGGGAGCAACGTCATCGCGGACTTAAACCTTTTTATTAAGTTGGGAACTGGTTGCACGGATTACTCGTAGCGACCGTGATTTCGGATGATTGCGATGGACGGACGTTGCCAGTGAATTTGAACGTCTCAGCTCAGTCTCGTCAAGTTTCGTTAAGAAGGACTTCCTTCCCTTCACGTCACTGCCGCCATAATGGACCAAAGTAGACTTCAGAGAACTTCACCAAAACACACATATCAATGCCATTTGCACTGTGACTATAAGGTCCATTTTGCTCTGTTTCGTTAAGTATCGTTAAGAAAGTGCTCTATCATTTAAATGCCGAGTTTAATCTCCAGTCACGACCGATGTACATAGTCTACGAGGTCTGTGAAAAAAATTACAGTTTCGATAAGCCTCGTTGAGTTTCGTTAAGCTTCGTTTAAAACAATAATATGGATGGCGCTACAGCCCGTATAGGTCCAGGGCCCAGCTTCTCAGCAACAACTCATGTTGTGCGTGGTGTTGTTCTCTCACGAGTGGACGGGATCGACAGTTTTATGCCGACTCCGAGCGGCCAAGTTTGAGAAGCTTTTTCTAGACAGAAGTACCCTTTGAGCATTGTCAGTGACTCGCAGGGGGCCGTGAAAATTATTTTTATCTCACAGACCAGGGATCGAACCTACGATGTCGAGGTTGGGGTCGACGCACATACCCACAACGCCATGGGCCACCACCAGCAGCTTCGTTTAGTTTCGTTACAAAGTAACTCAGTTACTGACAACCTTAAATCTAACTATGACAGACGTACGTAGACTTAAGTCAACCGTAGGGACTGAACAAATTCGCACATCTGACATGTTACGTTTTTTTCGGTCTCGTCAAGTTTCGTTAAGAAATTATTTCACTCCTGATTTCAAATTCTACGCCTATCTGAGAACTGCGCAGGCGTGCAAAACAAACGTTGGCGATGCTCACATTTGCCACTGTGAACTCTTTGCTCAGCCTCGTTAAGTTTCGTTCAATTGTGCTTACTTCTCCTTCTTTGACTGGTGCTACATTTCGGGATGGAGCTGGGCCTCAGCCAACATGAGAGGCAGACTCCCGTTCAATTTTGGCGAACTCGACATGTCATTTTAAGCCGTTGATAGAATTTTCGAACTCTGTTCCTGCAGTAATGTCCTTCAATCTCCTGGATCGCGTGGTTCCCATGATCTTTCTTTTTCTTCCATAGAATTCGGTGCTCTTCCCTTCTTTTGTGCTCGTAGAGCTCACGAGCTGGCCCCGTCTTTTCGTTCCATGGTTCCTTGTTAGGCTGCATGTGCTTGCTGAAATGTGAAATGTGAACCTAGCACATCAGTTGCGGCTTTCTGATGGTACCATGTTAGGCGCCCGTCAGCCTTGGTCTTCAGCACTTCATGATGACTTTGTAGAAGGTGATGGGAGACTAGATCAGTATGCGCTTACATATGGGATTGAAATTGATCACCACCCACTAAAAAAACTGGCTTACTACTAAACATCCACTCAAAGACAGTGCTAGCTTCGACTTTTGGCAAGCGTGAGTACGAATGTGGAGAACAGTGCAGAAGATCGATCATCAATGTCGAATGTACTTCACGGCGTTGAAGCGGGTGGAGTGATTGGGCCGTTGTTTGTTTTTTGAGAGCTTCATCAGCAATATTATCACTGTTACTGGCTAACGCTAGAGGGCGTTTTGGTGATCATGTGGTTTCAACAGGATGGTACCCTGTACACAGCACGAGCTAAATTGTGACGGAAATTTTCTCGGTTGCTCAATCTCCCGTTTTAGCTCTTTGGCAGCAAGATCGCCCGGTGTAGCCATAGTCATAGACTTACCATGGGCGTTGTTCATTGGGACTTTATGTCTCGAACTTATTGTAACACGCCCCAGACAATCGAATATTGCGAAAAAATTGAGTTCCAGAGAAATTCGACTTATTGAGGGTCCACTGTACAAATTGTAGTTAAATAAACGAACACCCTCTAGTATCAACCAGAAATCCAATCTTGGCGTCCAGGGCGAAAAAAGATTCCTCTTCTTGGCTTAAAATGTCCACTTTGAGGGACTGTTCAGGTTATTGCCATTTTCCTAGTGGATGGTGCTCGGAAACCGCCTAAAATGAGTCGCATTCCCGAACAATTGGGTCACTCACCACCCCCTCACGACGTCAGAGAATCACTTCCAGCCACTGCCTCGGATTGCCGTCAAAACATCGACCGTCCGATTTCCACTCACGTCGTGCCTTGACATTCAAGAGCAAAACGCCGTCAGACCATAGCGCCATCAAATGCTATCGACCCATCCACTCAGTGCCCGGTGAAAGACCATTCGCGAGGCGAATTCCAATCGCTGGTAGTCGCGCGCTATAAAAGCACTTCCCCGACAGACGAGCGAGCACATAAAACGCCATTAAACACCGCCGTAAAAATCGCTCTTTGCGTATTAACGCGCGCCGCAGCACGTGACATCTAGTCTGCAAAAAAAAAACACACACACACGGCACACGACGACGGAAGTGAAACAAAAGCGATGTCCGTGCCTAGTGACCCAGTTCCAGGGTGATTCGCGCCCCCAAAAACTCACGTCTATTCAGGGTTATCGCTAGCGAGCACGCATAGGTGACGCTAATCCGAAGGCGGTGCCAGCCAGCTGCGGAATCCTTTGTGAGTAATTGGGAAATGGGCACTCCTCCGTCGGGCGATCGTATCTCGGCGTGGAGTGCCTTGCAGATCTGTGCCGCAGGAATTTGTGCGCTCTGTTGCGCAGCATTATGAATGTGGCGACACATTGATGCTCTCATAACTGGCCGGGGGAGGCGGAGATTAACGACGTCGATAAGGCCAGGGATACAAATTGAAATTCGCGGATGTGGGTGGAATCAATCGGAGTGGCCTACTGTTGTCGTGTTTACACGGGGGTTTATGGGGCTCTCCGGCTGGGAGATCAGACGCATTTCGCCTGATTTATGAGCCATTAATTGAGGTACACGCAGGTGAAAGTGGCAACTTTACTGCCGGCGCGTCGGGCGGTAGGATTTAATGTCAAGCGCTCAGATGCGTGTGTTTGCTTGCGCGAAAGTGTTACGTGATTGGTTGCCATAAGCATTCGCATCCGTCGCAGTTGGGGGGCGCTGGCGGATTGTCTGGCTGGCCAGGATGAAAGTATGTTTATGGCGGTGGGTGCTCGCTTTTGATGGATGTGCGCTTTTGTGGGGAGAATGTGGGAGAGGGCGATGGGGATTTATAGAAATGTTCGCTTATTCGTTGTGAGGGCTTGGACGCACTGTGGGACGCTGTATTGAAAGTGGCGAATGCTGCCGAATAAATTCCTGAACGATCTGATGATCAGACTAAAGGGCACACAGTGATGATTGTAAGGAGACTAAAGTCATTTTCAGCAATGGAACGAATACTCAAAAACGATGGCAATAGAATTTGGCTTTCGTTAAGTTTCGTTCAGTTTCGTTAAGTTGTATTTTTTTAACTAATCGATAAATTCCTCTCTACATAGGTAAATGTCAGTTGGGTTTGGGATGTTGCTTAGGTGCCCAAAGCCAGACTAAGAGGCCCACGATTGTGAATGTAACGAGACTTAAGTCATTTTCAGCAATGGAGAAAATAGTATAGTACCATGATAATGAAATTTGGTCTTCGTTAAGTTTCGTTTAGTTTTGTTAAGTTGTATTTTTTAATTTAATTAAGAGGGAAATTAGGGATTAGGATGCTTAGGGATGTTGCTTTTGTGCCCAGAGGTAGACTTAGGAGTCTGCTATGACAATTCAAAAACCATGGCAATGGAATTTAGCTTTCGTTAAGTTTCGTTAAGTTATATTTTATATGCAATTGAGAGCGAAATAAATTCATCTTGCTTAGGTGCCCAGAGGTAGACTAAGGGGCACACTGCTATGAAAGAAAGGGAACGTTTTAAGTATCAGGTCAATCGAATTTAGCTGTCGTTAAGTTTCGTTAAGTTTTATTTTTCTGCGTAAGTGAAGTCATCCTGCATCTCTGTTTACCGACGTACGTACTAGTTGGAATTGGCGTTTTCCTCAAGTGTCCAGAGGCAATTGTACGTCCTACTACCTACTTTTCGTTCCGTTTTGACATACAAATCCCCACATAGTCTACCTCACCAGTTCAACCACTTTCTCATTCCCCCCGGATGACACACATTTCCCTGCACCTCAATTGCCACCTCAGATCTATAAATACCCCTCGTAATTTCCTCAAACGAACAAATTGACAATCCGTTCAATTCCTCCTCGTTATTTGTAGCCAAACACTTTGCATGTCGCCGCGACTCATTATCGCCGTCCCTCAGTTGGCTGGGAAAAATAGAAATTAAAAATTTCATAATTTCGTTGATTTGAAACTAAATAGAGAACTGGGTCATTTACCCGGCAGTCGGCCACACAACGCAGAAGAAAGCGATATTAAGGCTGACAGAAATAGAATGCATTCTGGCAGAGGTGCAGCGAATCATCCTGCGGAGGCGACACCTACAGCGAGGCATTCTTGGCAGAGGAAGTGGTCAATAAAATTAACGCTATCACATGTAAGTTTTCAAATGTTTCCTTCTTCGTCTGCTCCCCCTAGTGGCTGTGTGTTGTGTGAATTAATCGGACGAATGTAGAACAGGATGATGATGATGGGACGGTGAGCAAAATTATGATTTAATTGTTGAGGTGGAAAAGGGGGGCGTGTTGCTGAGTGAGTGAGACATTTGCTCGGGTCGTGTGAAACGTTACATGTGTTGAACTAAATGTTCATCGAGAGATGTACACGTCAGGGTGTGGAAGAGGATCGAGAATGATGAGCCTCTGCCAAAAAGTGGTCTCTATGGTGTGGACGTTGAATCAGAGGACTTCGTGCGGTCGACTGAGTTTGAACGGACCAACAATGAGATTCAGGAAAATTGACTGATTCCAAATTTAGCGAACTATTAAAACAAAACGAGTGTTGGATGCAAAGTCTGGCTGACACGCTGTCGTTGAAGTGGGACGCAGCTAAATTGTCCCACTCTCAGCCACACTTTGCATCCAACATCTGCGCGCACATGCGGAGAAAATTGAACACTCATTCGCTGTGAACTTGAAAATGTCGTTACGTCGTTAGTCTCCTTTCAAAAGACGTCCGACAGTCATTAGCTAAGCCTCATCTGGTATTCATTGTATTTGATTTATGGGATAAGTGGGTGGATAGGCTGCTGCCTTTTTGGCACAAGCAACTGCCATCAGAGGTGGGATGGTTGTAATAAGGAAGTGTGCATTGTGAAACAGCGAATGTGGAGACAAGGCCGTGCTCTTTGTCAGGTTGGCGGTAATTTAAGGTTTTTTGTAGATTATGTCTGTAAACACAATGCGATCAAAAGAACACATCGACTGACTTCAATCTCTCGCTGTGGTCGGTTGACCTGGATCCTCTTTGCTCACTCTGTACACACTTTGATAGTCCTCCTGTCACTTTCTTACGCTTTAAAAGCACGGACGAGTCAAAACATCACTTCTGAGCTGCATCAACTTAGAAAAAAGCAAATCCCATATCCGCTCTTAAAATGGTATCTACTCAAAGATGAGGTAGTGGCTGGCTGCTTTTAGCAATCAATTCAGACGCACGGTGGCAACACTTGCATTGACCTAGCTTCTAAGTAGTTGTTGTTGTTTGGGCTGGCTTGGACTGAAGTCTTTCATTTCTCAGAGGTTGCTGCAAATATAGGTTAGTACCTACGACTAGCCACCGCACTTCAAAAGGAGAGGACATAATCTGTATTTTCCACCACCTCTTGAAACAAGGGACAAAGATTCCGTGGACGTGTGTGATTAAAATTCTGTAGATTCCTGAGAACCCACTGTCTGTCAGGGAAATTGTTGACAGATCGTACACAGAGTGACTAAGCTCCTCGGGCCTTTTTTACTGTCTCTATCTGATTTTTGAAGTCCCTTTGCAGGAGGCTTCGTTATATTCAACACTATCAGAGAGAGTGATAAGATGACACACGCCAATTGCACTGACGCGAGTGCTAGATCCAGAACTTCCTGCATGTCTGTTTCTAGTTTTGAAGGTGGGTACATTAGCTTCGTTACACAAATACTCATCGTCTTCGATTTATTGCTGTTCCTAAGATGTGACAACAGTCTTTCGAAACAATTTCTATGCAGAGCGATGATTTCCTGCCCTATGTCTTCGATGACCAAGGCTCACTTCAGGGCAGGGTGTTTGGATGGCTGAAACACGATGACTTCAAGTAAGCAGTGCACCTATTCAAAACAACGCCCTTTTCTCCAAATGCCTTCATACACTACCTAGCCGGTGTATTGACATTAATTTTACTTCAACTCCCTCCACCTTGATGCGGATACATTTTTACATGATCCATCGTCACAATTGTCATGCTTATTCCAAAATTAGATGTAAACCTACCTTCTTGGATTGGCGCTACAGTCCGGGGTGGAGCTGGACCTCAACCAACATGCCTCTCCAGCCAGCATGATCTTTCGCCAGCTGCCTCCAGTTGCGCACACCAAGTTGGTTGAGGTCCTTTTCCAAATGTGTGCGCCATCTAGTGCGAGCACGTCCTCTGTGGCGCTGTCCCAATGGCTCGGTGTCGAAGATTCTTCGGGCCGGAGCTGTGGTGTCCATCCGCTATACATCTTAAGCGTTGGATCCGAAGACGCTTAACTAGGTGCATGCCGCTATACAGCCCGTACAGTTCGTGGTTGAACCTTCTCCTCCAAACGCCATCAACGCAAGCAGGACCAAAGATCGTACGCACAACTTTTCTCTCAAAACAACCAAGAGCTTCTTCATCCGCTTTCAATAGCGTCCATGTCCATGGTCCATGGCGTAAACCATTCCGTCTATTGAACATACCATGCACTTCAAGCCATGCTCAGAGCCCGTCTGCTAGCACTTGAGAACAGTAGATTCCTTCTTTTTGTTGGTTTCTGCTTTTGTTTACTCTTTAGAAGGCTGAGATGGACTCAAATACCTCGAGAGTCCCAGAGTCATGTGATCCTATTTGTACTGACGATAGTTAGAAAACATTGAACCACCAACTGTAAGACTACATGAACTTAACCAAGTGTCAGCCTCTGAGAGAAGAACCAAATTTCTGATCAGCGACCATGTCTGGGCTGACAACACTACCTAGAAAGACGTTACAGCTGGAAGTTGTAGCCTTCAGCGAATTTAAAACCTAAATCAAGACCCACAACAGCGCCGTCACTCAGGACTGAGCACATAACATGGGTGGCGCTACAGCCCGTTGGGGGCCAGGGCCTAGCTTCTCAGCAACCACTCGTGTTGTACGTGCTATTGTTTTCACACGAGTGGAAGGGAACTACAGTTTTATGCCGACTCCGTACGGCCAAGTTTGAGAAGCTTTTTCTAGACAGGAAATACTCTTTGTCAGTGACTCGAAAGAGGTGGGGCCGTGAAAATTATTTTCGTCGCTCAGAGCAGGAATCGAACCTACGGCGTCGAGATTGGGATCGACGCACATACCCACAACGCCACGGGCCACCGACTGAGCACTTCTCAAGGTGATTATCTGTGCATCTCCAATGGACATCGCCAGGTGATAAATCTCCTCGAGGTCAGTGCAGCTCCTCTTCTCCATCATCAGGGCATCATCTCGTCGCCATCATCATACGAGGAGCGGCGTCCTAGACACGCCAGCACACACAAAAGACTGTTTCGCACATAACCGTCTAATTAGCAAAACTATAAATTACCACGCGACGACCAAAAGACAGTGCTCGCCGAGCAGGACCAAGCGATGAGCCTTATTAAAGTGGGAACAGTGAATGGCGTCCATCTGCTCTGTTTTCATAAATCTTGTTTTGAAGTAATCGCGTAGACAACTTGAGTGAATAATCCTGTCATTGCTGATAATGCCTAGCGAACGTGCCTCTAAGAGCCTGGTGAGGTGGCATGTCATTGCTTCTCAGTTGACGTCAACAGTCCACATCTTTCAGAGCACACATGGGCGGACGAGAGATACATGCTCAATGTACACATTACAGTCATTGAACCAGACACAAACCTTTTCTTAGTAAATTTGAGTCGAAGTGCGATGCAATTGCAAGAAGTCCTGTCTGCGTTGCATCAACTGGAATCGAACAAACGGCATGTCCTCTCTTAAAATGATGTCTACTCCCAGATTAGGTTAGATACGAGTGGCTGGCTGCTTTTAGCAATCAATTCAGATGTGTGGTGGGAACACTTGCATTGACCTGGTACTTAGAACCTGCTTGGGCTGGCGTAGCCTGAAGACTTGTAATTTTCACTTGTAAATTTCCCTAAAATCCACAAACTTCCAGACTTGAACAGACAACAGATACTCGCATTCCTGACATCACAAGGGCAACGTCCAATACACCAATAGCGGCTTGGCTTTTCTCGTACTTGACACTTACATGCAGTCGAGTACGGCAAAGGAGCATCCTATTCAGCACTCTCTTCCAAGCTCTACTTGGTAGACTAAAATCTGAACAAGTCTTAAGCAACAATTGTGCCCATTGCTTAAACTTCGCAATATCCTTCCGCTGTGTTTTTCCAACAAGGGAAGACTGGAACACAAATGAAACCATTAACTACTCGACGCCTATGCAAAGGGGTCGAAGATGGTTAAGGGCACCTTAAGCACACCTGTCTTGTCAGTACCTCAATGCTCGTTTTCTGGTTCAAACATTCCTTCTTACATTGTTCCACTAATAAATTGTGATCTCGCGAATTTGTGTTCTCTATAACTGAAGTATCACGGTCGATCTCAGGCTTTCCACGGATCGCAAGTCTGGCAGTGCTGATCAATAAAGGATAACTTGGAGGAGCTACAGTCCGAGGTGGACCGTCACTTACTCCAAGGTGACGGTACAGCATCCACTTTTGTTTCCCGTGAGTTTGGTAGGCGAACTCCAAACGAGGAGGTTTGATAAGCTTTGGCTGAACCCACTGAGCTTGCACTGTGGAGAGAGGTGTAAACCTAAATGATGGATCTTGTCATCGAATCGAACTCAGACACCCTGCGTTGGAGTCGACGTTTGAAGCCCCATTTTTATCTTAATCAGGCCGACAGGGCACCCTATTACCTACAAGGCCCATAGTCCAAAGTGACGACAAAAACTGAAGAGACACAGGCGACATTCGCAAAATGATGTACTACCAGCACTCATCTTCCAACAGCTCTTGCCATTTCGACACCTTCTGTTGTTCTCCGACTCGCCTGGGTACACCCAGAAGAGATCCCCATCGGTCCAAATCCACAAGAAAACCAACAGATCTTCAGATTCTCACCAATTCCACGTAGACCACATGCACATCGTTAAGATGTCTGCATCTAGAGGCAATCAATCACAAAAACAGTTTCCCCCAAAAACATACAACCTCGCCTCCCATCAGAACAGGGATCGCTCGTCTCTCTCAGTGGGTCACACCAGTTTCAGCCCATTAATGCTCGTGTCTGTTCCCCAGGTCAGATGCATTCTTCACACCCGAACGCTGCTCCCTTCCACCCAACATCACAGGCCAATCGCAACCAATTATTCAAGTCTATAAAATGTGTGTCAATGCGGATAGACCGCGCAGAACCCGTCTCTCATTGATTGCCCAGTCCAGCGCCCGGTCGCCGCATACCATTCGTACTTGTTGCTTTCCCCGTCAATGCCAAGAATTTGACCCCAGCCGCGTGGAAGAGCGAGCCGTCGACACGCCGAAGAAAGAAACCAACGCAAGTCCATATAATTTAATTAAAAATACAAGCTCCCCGGCGCTCGACGCCTGCTCCTCCTTCCCTCTCCCCTTGGTGGTGAACTTTCTTAAGGTAGCGTTAGGTAACCGTTAAATAATTTCATAACGCCGTCCACTTTAGTCGCTCCTCCTCGCGGTCGCAGTCGTCTCGAATGGAATTATGCTAAGTGCGTGCCAGTTCCATAATAATTAGTTCTATCTTCAGCGTTTATCTAGCCGGTTCTGGTTTGGGTATACGTGTGCATTCACAGGGCTCGCCGGCGCGGAGAACTAGTCGCCTCTGCTCTGCACATGCACACGCGCCACTAAATCTGAGAGAATATTAATTGTGTGTTTTATTTAAACAGAAAAACAACGAACGGGTGGGGGGAGAGAGCGCCCCTCCTTGGCAGCGGCAGAACACAGTCCTAGATATTGTGCACAGATTAGGGCATTCCCTCGCGGACGGCCGTGCTGGCTGGAAATCACGACATTCGTGACAGTGTCGTTAAGTCAACGCTGGGGAGTGTGTTGCTTCTATTCTTCGTTTTTCCCTCGCTTTTCATTCCCCATCTGAAGACGACTGGAAACCGGAGACTCGCCACGAAGAACGAATTTAAGAAGTTCCGGCCGGCGGACGGGCTGCGGCGGGAGAGATGTCTTCATCGAGTAAATTATGGCCGTTGCGTAGTGTGCTTTTGTCATCTCGGCTCCGTTCGCACACAATGTGTCCTATCGGGGGACGGTGGAGACTGCGAGGCGTTGGCGCATGGAAGCTGTGTTCGTTAAGTTCTCGGAAGGGACGCGACTTGAGAGGCTTTTGTTGAGTCACTGCGTGCATTTGGTGGTTGAATTCTGAGAAGACAGCGAGTGGGACCTACTTGTGTCAAGTTTAAGAGCCGATGTCAGGCTTGGTTAGACGGCGTCCTCGGTGGATGATTAACTGGTGTGCCAGGGGCTTGTGACAAAGGGGCTTAATTGGTTCATGTTGACGTCGTTTAGATTGCTCAGGTTATTGAAAAAATGTAGGCCACTTGATGTGTGGTCCTACGGTCAGGCGGAGCACTGCACGAGAAGAGGCGATGATGTGTGGTCTCCTCCTTGTCTTTATCCACGCAGACGTCAGGCTTCATTTTTGGTACTGCCTGTGTGTCCCTGTCCTGCTGGTGGCACTTAGAATGAAGATATCCTTCAGCACAAGCGCAAGTTGACTGGAGACTGGAATATAGTACACGTCACTTAATGCTCGTGGACATTCTGGAGTGCCTTGAACATAAAAGTCAAGTCAAGTCAGGTTCAAGTCAAATGAAATGCATTTCAGTCAACCAAAAGGAGGCTTGTTTATTCTCTTGCTGTCTATGATTCTGAGCGAAGCACACTGCCAGTTATTTCCGAATCCAAAGAAGTGGCTTATGACAGCCTCAACCACCGAGCAAAGCAGTTGAATAATAGGAAGATATACACAAACCAAAGCCCTCTCTCGAACAACCAAAGTAACCCCCAACAAGACCTAAACAGTCCCAGTTCTGCTTTACAGCGCAGTGGTATGGACTGTATCATAAGCGGACGCTTTAGTCTGCTCCTGGCTTTGAGCTCTAAGAGACAGTAAAGGAAAACCGCAACTCAGGTGCCAGACGCTAGTACAAAAGGACCTCAACCAACAATGCTCGCGAAACTAGAGGCAGCTAGCTAAAGTTTAAGATTACTAAAGACTTTTGTTGGTTGAAGCCGATGTGCACCCGTGACTGTAGTAGGTTAAGTCAGGATATCAAGCTGCCGGCTAAATTACCAGCACACTGAGACTATTGTTGGTCCATTGTGATACCCAATGCGTTGATTTGATCCCAATGGCAAATGGTGACTGGACCAGATAAAAGCATTTTAACCTTGCCTTCACTGGGATTCGAACCGGGGACCACTAAAACCAAAGGCACGCATTCAACCAACTGCGCCATCCAGCCGTTTGCCACCTTAAGACATCCCACCTCTTTGGACAAAGCCAATCTGCTTGCGGCGCATTTTGCAGCCAGCTCAACACTGCCAGATTGTTATTTGTCCCCACCTGTACTCGAGAGCGTTGGTTTTAGTTGCAAGAGCACCTAAAGATCTCGACGTGCACAAATCCGCTGGCCCGGATGGTATTCCCCCAATACTTCTGAAGAGGTGTTCTTCTTCGCTGGCGAAACCAGTGCCTAAGCTTTTTCATCTATCCTACTCTTCAGGTCTCTTTCCGAGTAGATGGAAAACAGCATTTGTCCAGCCCGTCCCTAAAAAGGGCGAATCTTCGTCACCCAACTCGTACCGACCCATAGCACCACGCTGATAAATCGTCAGCTTATGAAATATCTTGAATCGCGGAAGCTTCTTAATGACCGACAGTATGGCTTCCGCAGCAGCAGGTCCACAGGTGATTTGATAGCTTATCTCACCGAAAAGTGGAACCAATCTTTGCACAATGCAGGCGAGGGCAAGATAGTTGTGCTTGATATTTCTAAAGCATTTGACAGAGTTTGGCATCAAGCTCTTTTGTCGAAAATGCGTGCTTATGGTGTTGATGAGTCTCTGCTTCTGTGGATTAGAAACTACCTTTCGAACCGTTGTTTGGATAGGTTCAAGTCTGATATCCACAAAATAAATGCTGGTGTCCCCCAAGGCTCTGTTCTGTCTCCGACACTTTTTCTCATTTTTATTAATGATCTCCTGTCTGCCACTTCTAATCCAATCCACTCCTTCGCTGATGACAGCACCCTCAGCTTTTCATATTCACCTGCCCTTCGGACGTAGTATTGGAACGGCAGCGTATGTCAAGCCTATTGAATTCCGATCTTGACAGCTTCTACTGCTTCCAAAACTCAATGCTCTCTGCTGTCTCTAAAGCGAACCCCTGATAATCAGGCATTATCCATGAATGGAGCTTGAATCGACGAAACCGGAAAACTTTCCATCCTCGGTATGTACATCAACACAACACTTAGTTGGAACGATCACATATTCGAGGTCGCCAAAAATGCTGCGAAATGTTTAGGTTTCCTTAATCGATGCAAGAAATACTTCACCCCTCTGATTTGGCTTTAATCTATGAGGCGTATATTCGCCCTAAGCTTGAGTATAACGCTCGTATTTGGTGGGTGCAGGGTTGACTCTGGTGCCCCCAAGACCACTCTGCATCTACTAGATAGAATCCAAAAGCGAGCGATAAAACTTATAGGAGACAACGATGTCCATTAGACTCGCTTGAGCATCGACGTACCGTGTCTTCTTTGTCCGTGTTTTTTCGTTATTTTGACAAACGATGGTCAAGTGAGATGGCCAACTGCATTCCTCCTCTCCCTGAATTCACCCGCAGTACACGTCTGGCAAGGAATGTACATCAGTTTAAGGCAATTAAGGTTATTAATAACCCCAAAAAAATATTCCACGTGCAGAACCAAATCGACTCCTTCGCCGGGGTTGTTAGCAATATGTCTCCCAAGGCCTAAGCTTGTGATGGTTTCTCAACTGTGTTATTTTTACGTGAGGGAGACAAGCTCACGCCTTGAGCGGGCCCAATCAGGCCCCAATCTTTGACTCTCAGAGAAGTTTCAGTCGTCAGTCACCGAACTGAGGTTTTGAACGCCTTTGACGCTAAAATATGAAGGCGCGTCCGCCGTGTGTGTGTTTCAACGCCCCGACATGGATTTCAAGCAAATCTTTGAGTTCTAAGGATTCAGAGCTTCTAGCATCTCTTAGCCAAGGTGGGCACGGGAAAGCTTTTGCTGACTAGATCTCTGGAAGCCGCCCTTGGTCAATCAGTTGATTAGATCATCTGCCGTCATCTGAAAAGAGTAATGTCCCCTGATAGGCACTCACTCTCAACCTCGTTGTAGTCTTCAATGACGTCTCACTAGCCAGTCCCATCTTCAGAGACAGCTGATTGGCTTACGGATTTGACCGAGTAGAGTTGAGAAAATAGGAGTACGTTGAGCTGTAGACGCCTGTGCATAAGACATGTCAATTCTCTGCAATCCTTGAAGATAAATGTGGGAAACTCCCTGCCCAAAACTAGAAATCCAACAATCTCTGTCACATGAGTGGAATGGAGACTGTGCAATGGATGATGATGCAAGCAACTGCGACAGAAACTGACAAACGCACGGAAAGCCTTCGTGCATCAATTAGCCATTTCATAGATCCCGCCATGGCATATTGCCTTTACTAAACACACCATAAGACGAAAAGGATGAAAGGGTATGTCAACGAACAAAATTGATGAATTTGGGACGATTGCAATCCACGATGAAATCCAAGAGCTGTTTGGTGTAGATTTTGGTCTGGCGACTCTATCTCCCGCTGGCCAGGTGCGCGGTGAACAGCATAGGTTGATGATTGCTTACTTCTTTTGGCCATGAATCGAATGATACGGATACCAACGACATATGGTGCCAACAGGCGACTGATTCGAGGGGATTTTAACAAACGATGCTCAAGTCAGCTAGCTAACTGCATTCCTCCTCGCAATACACGTCTCGCCAGGAATGCACATCAGTTTACCCTTAAGCCTGCTTTCGGACGCACAGTGAAATTGAGAGACTCGTTCTTTAGCCGCACCACACGAATATGGAATGCTCTTCCCAGCTCAATATTCCCCTAAGATTACAATCCACAGATGTTTAAGACCAATGTGCACAAGTACCTCCTCTCTCTCTCCCTCTATCCGTGCTGTGTGACCCCGGACAATAAAGGGTATTAATAACCCCTTGAGCACGCGCAAATTATTAAAAAATCCAAAGATGTAAGCTTATGACAGCCTCAACCAGCAAACAAAGCAGTTGAATTAATGAATAGAACAACTGAATTACTGCCGAGAAAGTAATTGACAAACAAGGCCCTCAACCAAAGGAATACACATCAAGACCTATATATAGTCCCAGTCCTGCCTTACAGAGCAGAGGTATAGACTGTGTCATAAGCCGTCGTTCTTGGCTGCCTCTGTCTGCTTTAAGAGGCAGTAAAAGAAGACCTCGACTTAGGTTGCGCACTCCAATAGAAAGGGTCCAATGCTCGCGAAACTAGAGGCAGCTAGCTAAATATCGAGATGGCTGAAGACTCTTATTGATTGATCCTCACGTGCAACCCTGACTGTATTGCCACCTTAAGTAGGTAATTTTAGATTATTTGGCTGCAAGCGAAATTACCAGCACTCTTAGACCATTGTTAGTCCAGTCTGATACCCTGTGTCGTTATTTGATCCCAAGGGCAAATGCAACATTTTGGCCTTGCCTTCAAATTTAACTTAAGATTAATTTATTAAATCACAAAGAAACAAATAAACGTTGGCTCTCTACTTAAATCTTCCTTTGTTCTGGATCCTCTACCAGAAGTATGAACTTTTTAATAGAATGGACACTGGAGGCGCTAGTGTAGCTATGTGGCCAACTGCGCCATCTAGCCGTTTGGCACCTTAAGTAAGTAAATTAGAAGGACTGCCAAGAAGGCATTCGTTGTCTGCCTTCAAGGAAGAACTTTGGAAAAATGTTCAATGGCGGTAAACTGTATACGAATTTTATTAATTGACTCACTCTCAGGTTCCATCTCGAGACCGTTCTTCATGGTCGCTGAATGCCTATGTCCACCTCAGACTATAGACTCCTACACCCTTATTATTGTAAGACCCTCGGGATGGTTGGCTACTGCTCAAATGTTGCGAGGTATTGCAATGAATCCCCTAATGCCTGAGAAAAATACAGCTCTATCCTGTCCACCCGAAAAATTCGTCTTTGAATGAGAATGACCTAAGTGCTAAAGTTCGTGACTTGGCATCCTATGCAACCTATGCACAACTTTGCAGTATGAAGGCAAGGCTAGCTGATCTAGATGTACCACATGCCACATTTTGCTATTCTTCAGGAATTTTACACAAACAACATCCGAAGATGAATTCGAATTAGAAACACTGGGTCTCTTTTTCCCAGTATTTGCAAAACTCTAGCTCCTCAACGGCTGTTCGTGTTTGACTGAAACGTGGAAGTTCTTCTCCTTCTTCGTGTGGCGCTACAGACCGGGGTGAACTTGGGCCTGGGTCAACATTCCTCTTCAGGTGGCACGATCCTTAGCCAGTTGCCTCCGATTTCGCGGTTCAAGTTGGTTAAGGTCCTTCTCCACTTGAGTGCGCCATCGGGTACGTGGTCGTCCTCTATTGCTTTGTCCCACTGGTTCGGAGTCGAAGACTCTTCGGGCTGACGCAGTGTTGTCCACGCGCTCTACATGGCCTAGCCACCTTAGGCGTTGAATCCGTAGACGCCTGACTAGACTCATGTCGCTGTACAGCCCGTACAGTTCGTGGTTGAATCTCCTCTCCAAGAACCTTCAACGCAAACAGGACCAAAGATTGAACGAGAACTTTTCTCTCGAAGAGACCAAGTGCGTCTTCACCCGCTCTTGAGATAGTCCAAGCTTCCGCGCCATACAGCAGGACAGGGATGATCAAGGTTTTATATAATGTGAGCTTGGTCTTTCGAGAGAGGGCTCGACTACTCAATTGCCTCTTGAGCCCAAAGAAACAGCGGTTGGCAAGAGTTATTCTGCGTTTAATCTCAGTACTGATGTTGTTCGCACTATTTACTTGGGAGCCGAGGTAGACGAAGTCCTTCACTACCTCGAAGTTGTAGCTGCCTATGGTGACGTTCTGACCGAGTCGTCGATGTTGTGTGTCCTTTCTTGATGACAGCATATACTTTGTTTTGCCCTCATTCACCGCTAAACCCATTTTTGCCGCCTCCGTCTCAATACAAGCAAACGCTTCATTGACGGCTCGCTGAGTTCGGCCAATCACGTCAATGTCGTCGGCGTATGCTAGCAGATGAACGGACTTCTGGAAGATCGTGCCTCTAGTGTTGGCGTGTGAGTTTCGCACGATCTTCTCCAGGACGATGTTGAAGAAATCACATGACAGCGCGTAGCCTTGTCTAAAACCTTTTTCGACATTGAAGGTCTCGGTGAGTTCGCTACCGACCTTGATGGAGCAGCGAGAGTTCTCCATCGTCATCCTGCACAATCTGACGAGTTTGGCAGGGATGTCAAAACTAGACATGGCGTTGTATAGCTCGTCTCTATGCACTCTGTCATATGCGGCCTTAAAGTCGATAAATAGGTTGTGGGTGTCCATCGCTATCTCTTGGGCTTTTTAGAGGATCTGCCATAATGTGAAGATTTGCTCGATGGTGGACGTCATAGGCCTGAAATCGCACTGATAGAGACCGAATGGTTTAAGGTGCTCACACAGAACGGCAGAGAAGATCTTATACGCGATGTTGAGGAGAATGATCACTCTATAGTTGGCGCATCCAAAGGGGTCTCCTTTCTTGTGGATCGGGCAAACGATACTAAGATTCCACTCGTCGGGCATGCTTTCCTCCGATCATATCCTACAGCTGGTGCATGCGCCCAACCAGATCATCTTCAGCCGCTTTAAACAGTTCCGCAGACAATCCGTCCGCTCCAGCGGCTTTGTTCGACTTAAGTCTCGATATCTTGACTTCGTCTAAATCGCGGGGACGGAATTTTCTTCAATCGTCGTCCATTGCGTGGAGTGGAGCAACGTTGTTCCAACGTGCAAGTTAAACTGCTGTTTGTAGACTATGTAAGGATATAGGACCAATAGCAAACTTTGACGCTTGTGGAGTTCTTGTTGCCGGTACATAGACTGCTTGTTTTTTCTTAAAAAAAGTCATAGGAGCTTTCAAATTTGACGTCAGCTCAGACACAACACGAAATGCAATGGAAGCGACGCATCGGCACGAAAACACTGCATCGCATCGCATTTTAACAAGACTACACTGGGCATCCTGCTTCAGCAGCACTTAATCGGAGCTCGAAGTAGCAATTGCAGACGTTGACCACAGTGCACAGTGCCGCCAGCGACGACTCCCTATCGTCTGTTTCTCCATCATCACACGGACTCAAAGCTCTATTCCATCGCCCGCCTCTAGTCCACTCCTCACAACCTCCCTTCCACCAAACTCTGTTCTGACTTTGTGTCGTCCAACTCTGACACATCCCCTGACAGGCAATTAAACAAACACCCGAACTCCCGTGGCCCAAGTGAAACCGAATCGAATTTGAATGCGGCCTGGCCCGGTGTCAATAACTGTAATGCACCATCAATCGGGCGCAGAGTCACCTGCAATGATTTACTGCCGCTGCACGGCACATCGACTGCATTCCCAAGCTATCGTCCATCGTCCTGGAATTCGTGTTCGCCTGCACGTCACCGCTGATCTCTATCGCGCCGCGCCGATGGCTCGGGCCCAGGAATTTAAATTAGTTACCTGACATTTGATATCGGCCCGCCATTTATCTAGTCGTCGGTATCTGTACACCGCCAGCGGCAATAAATCTTTATCAGTCGCAGAGAGAGCGGGCGCAAAACGTTATTCGGATCCGCAAGCCCGAAAGCACAGCCCGGTCCCCAAAGCCAATGGGACCTGTGTGCCCGTGTATCGGGTATCTTATCGACGTGACGACAGCACGCATCATTTCATTAGCCCGTCAAATATTGGCTCGGGAATTAAACTCGCTGCCGTCTGATGGATTTATCTGTGCTGTCCGGATGGGCCAGATGTAGTCGGCGATAATGTCGGCGGCGCGGGCCGCCGCACACCCAGCCGTGGGAGCTGTTCACACTTGAGTTGCGTTCTATCGACCGGGTGACATCACTGGGCGAGGGGCGACATTGACGACGCAATTTTCTGCTACAGTTGCGTCGGGTGACGGCACCCAGGCGCGTCGAAACCGTCGAAACCGCCGAAAATCCGCGGAATGCGAAGCTCAATGTCGCGTAATTGAGTCGTTGCACGGCGGTTAATTGATACTCCTCTCGTTCGTCGCACGGCCTTACATAAGCCGAGTGCGAGCTTACAACACCCGGCGCTGCCGCCGAACAGTCGCACAGTCGTGTGCAAAATGCAATTAGCAGCGGTATTGTGTGGCCGGGCGGTGAAACTCTTTTGATGCAACACTCACACACAGAGGGCCGCCCGCTCCAAGTGCAATTTATGCAAAACAACGCGCAAGACAATCGTCTTGAGCTGCAGCTCGGTTCGGTTGCCCCATTCGCAAGAGACCGCAAGACTAGTGTCAACAACTGGCAAGCCAACTGGCTCTCGGGAAAGGCAGCGCAGCGCGTTTGCATTCGTTGCGCGTTCGTTAAACTCCCGACAGCACACTTGGTATGCTGTGTCGATATGCCTCCGATGTGAATCCGTGTCCATTAATCAGATGAGATACTTTTGTGTCCTTGAATGGTCGGCGGGCGGTTTTCGTGGTTCTTTTTTCCGGGCTTTCGAGGGGAATTCCTTTTTGGTGGTGACCCTGTGGCCTAGAGGGTTGCGTAACGTTTATGACTTTTGACAGCTGAATGCGTTGCATGACATTTGCGCCGGCTGATTTATGGCGATTCTGAGAGGATTCCTTCAAGGAGTGCATTGACGTGGGGACGTGATTGTTGGCTTCGTGGAAAAAATTAACGTTTAGATGGCAGATACGTAATTGGAAGCAAATTGATGTACACGAGGAATTGCGGTGACGGAGGGCCGTGGTTGAGATGGTTAAGAGACTGCTATTGAGGACGGCAAAGCCGCTCTTGTGATATCTTGGAATGATTGGATAAGATGCAGTAGCAGAAAATTCTTTCCTCTTGCCGTAGAGCATAGCAGTCGTTCTCACTGGCCAGCGATCTGTTAGCAGGGAATCATTGCATCTTAGATACCACGAAGCCTGCGACGCGTTTATGCGTCAAGGTCTGAGCTATTTCAGCTTTCCATAAGCTGGTTCCAGTCATCAAGACAACTCTGTCATGCGTGCGTTCGCGATAACTCGACCCTTGTACCGGAGATCTCCCTTTCCTTCTCCCAACAAGAAGCTCGGATTCGAAGAGTCTCTTTGCTTTAGCATTGGCGTCCATGCACTCGATGTTACACAAAAAGTGGAGTCCACCGATCTTGTGCGTTCCGAATTGCAGCCAAACCTTGGTCGTCGGTTGCGATTGCCTAAGTTTGAAGAGTTCACTGGGAAAAGGATTCAGCTACGATCTGTAGGAGTTGAACTGCCACAAAATCACACGTTGAGCTTCGTGAAGTTAACTTTATGATGTTAAATTGAGGTAAGCTGGTCCCTGTCGCCACAGAATGTATTGTGGGTACTGGTCAAAGCCGCCTTTCCTCCAACTATTGCCTCTTTGCAATTCCTTACTTCTACATCAGACTTCTCAAACGACTGCTTAGCAAATAAAGGCGCTCGTACAATTCCAAAAGGAGGCTGGATAAAATGGGCGTGTGCTGTCTCTTCTTACATAGACCACCGAAGTACTTAGGAAAGTGTATGATCACCCAGGTTTTTGTCAGTTTGACTGCAAGGTGCATGTCCTGATTACCAACAACGTTCACAAAGAAGAATAGTAGGCTTCCTTTTAACCGCCTGAACAACGTCGTACAAACAGACTGCAACCTTCCAAGTTCTTGTTTGGGCCCCAAAGAGTATTCATTTCTCACACATCTTTGCTGCGGGCAAAGCATTCTTCCTTGCGGTGTTCCACACTCTTTTCCTTGTACTCAAACAGCCAACTTAGTCAAGCTTTTAATCTAATCAAGTCCGGCATTCAGTGTAGCTAGACATTATGTCTAGGCCAAGACGCAGGTACGGCGCAGCTAAAATTTGAGACACTGTCCAAGACAAGATCATGTAGGGGCCCATAAACGGCCAAAGGTGGTAACTTTTCAAGGCTCAGCTACGATCGTTGCAAGGCTTTGACAAAGATCGGTCAAGGTATCTGCATCGAGTTGTAGGCGAAAGTAAAAAGAGAAGATTAATTCAACAGATATGTACAAAGCACCCTGTGCAGAACTAAAGCCTTTGATCATTCAGTCAGCGCCATCTGTTGACAAAACTAATAATATTCGGACCATCTGATCAGGTTATCGACCGGAATCTCTCTGCCTGCTATAAATACAGGCTCTTCGTTTCAAAATAAGTGCTTAATTTTTGTGCGCCCACCCGCTCTCTACAGAGTCAAGCTCAAACTGAGTCAAGATCGTAGTCTAGTCCGCAACAAATCAAGTTCAAAGCCAGGAACTAGTATAGAGCTGCAGCAGAGCTCAGTTAAAGTCGAAATCGAAATAAAATAAAGTTTTGAACCCTCTTAAGACCGACATTCACTGGATTCACACTCACAGACTGTCCGCATTCAATCGATGAGCCACAGTTGGTATCGGAGTCACATAAGCAGACTGAGCAGCAAATACCCAATTTTTTTGAAATCGTCTACTCAATCATTCAGCTTCAGGTCTGACCCTTTAAAAAAGATCGCTTCTGGATGGGGTATTGCCACAGATCAGTCAAAAGTGAAATGAAACCGTTCCAAAAATGACCCAGGATTCCGTTCTCAGGCCAGTTCTTTTATCTCAGTTCAGCGACCTGAGCGATCTGATTTCATGAACTCAGCTCACAACTCAGATTTCATGATTCAGCGATCTGAGCAGGAACTTGATCGCCAATGATGGAGAGTAGGACCCTGTCGGTGAAAGCTGGCGATCTGTGCTACATGAAGAGGGTACTATAGAATGGCGGGTCAGTTTAAGGGGACCAAACATTGTGGTCTTCACAGAGCTAAATTTAACCTGAATTCTGTCAAATTCGTGCCTGTTGGCTGTTGAGTATGGCACTGATTTGCACACTGTGAAGATAAGGCTGTTTTCAGAGTATGCCTGGCCTGGTATTCTCTTTTTACTTTCGCCTACAACCCGATACAGATGCCTTGAGCTCTGTCCAAGCCTTGCAAGGGTCCTAGTCGTGCCTTGAAAAGATGAAAAGTTAGCAGCCTTGACCGGTTATCGGCCCCTACATGATCTAGAAAGTCATAGATCGTACTGGACACATGGGTCATTTTCATTTTCATTTCAATATTCAGGAGTTCATTGGAGTTCCTTCACTCCCCAGCCACCACCATTTTTGACGTTGCATTGCAACATCCCGCTTATCACGGCTCGACACGGCCATACTGAAGCGGAGGAGATCGTGGGTGAGTGGGTCGTGGGTGAGTCGCCCATCCACAGTAGACCTGGCGATGTGATACAGGATCGGTACCGCATTTTCATTCTGTATCAGACCGTGCTTATCGTAATGGAGGAAGGCTTCTGGTGGGACGAAGCCGTTATGACGTACCCTCTCGTGGTAGTAAGCCCCCCGAGATCAGGTTATTGTCCGAGTTCATCGCACTCGCAGTGTGACCTCGAATCAACTTCATCAGGAAATTGTCCACTCGTATCAGGTTGGCCCTGTTGTATAAGACCTCATTGGAGTAGAATTTTATGTACTGGGACTCTGGGTGTTCTGTAGAGGCGAAGGCAAGCCCTAAGACAAGCCCCCTCAAACACCCGAATCTTTTCCATCAAGCTTGCACTCACGTTGAACTACACGGGACAACCATAGGTGAGCATTGGCCGTATGAGGGCCATGTAGCAGATTACCTTGACCCTTGCATCGAGTTGGCTGTTGTAAAACAGTCTCTTTGTAAGGGCGAAAGCGCCTCGGGCTCTGGCCAGAGCAGCATCTACAGGTTTGTTAAAATATAGATACTGATCCAGCCAGATCCCCAGGTATCTGACTACAGTGCTTTGCGTCAGTGGTTGCCCGTGCCGTCCAACAATTGAGAACTGCCGCCAATTCTTTTTTGTATCCGCGGAAGCCCTATACAACAGCGTCCTGAACAGAATGATTTCCGACTTCTGAAAGTTGATATTCAACTTCCGGTCATCGCAATCTCTCATGAATGAGTCGAAGTCACCCTGCGCGAGCGTAGTGATCGATCTTTTTGCCTGATCTGTACACGATCAAGTCGTCGGCGTACGCAATTGCGTGCGGAAGAGAACTGATCAGATCGCTCAAGAAAATGTTGAACAGGATCGGCGAATTAACGGCACCCTGTTGGAGACCATTTTTAATTTCAAAAATACCTGTAGAGGTCACGTTGCCATTCTTGACTACGAACCGTCTACCGGTAAGCATGTTATACAGTAGGTACAGTAGTGGTTTACTAATGCCTAGTCGATTGAGCTTGTAGTAAAGTCCTTCTAACCATACGGTGTCGAAGGCCTTCTCCAGGTCAATCAAGCAGGCGCCCGTGCATTGTTTCTTGCTCTTGTTCCATTGGGTATCCGACACCAGTTTCGACGCGGCATGAATAGTGTCATGCCCCGCTCTGAAACCGAATTGGTTATCCGGAATTATATGTTTGTCCTCTGTCCAGTTGATCAGAGCTCTATTTACCACCTTCTCGAATACCTTGCTGATGTTCGGAAGGAGACTAATTGACCGGAGGTTGCACGGATTCGAGAAATCTTTTCCTCGCTTGGATATGGGCTGTACAATCGCAGTTTTCCAATGCTCCGGATAATGTGCATTATTTAGAGCATTGTTAAAAAGGATTGTGTACATAGTGACTACTTCCAGGGGGAGGTGTCTTAGCACAATGTTGGAGATCCCGTCGATTCCAACTGACTTCTTCTTCTTTAAGGATTCAAAGACCGCTTGCCTTCGAAATGAACGGGGGATGAACCCCTTCGTCGGTGATGACATTGTCAGCCATGTTTTCGTCATTGAACTGGACGAAGCCGATGTTCTCAGATCGCCATTGCTGCAGATCTTCTCGAAGTTGAGAGTTGCTAGCTTGCACACTGTTCTCCAGGTCGTCGTTCGGGCGAACACTCTCGTTCACTTTGTACACTTCCTGAAAAACTGCGCCTAGAACTTCAACTTTTTCTTGCGGATCTTCGACCACAAAGCAGTCATCGTCGAGTACCGCGTTATTGGGATCAATACCCGCTGTAGTCAGTATCTGTTCGTTGTCTGTTGTCCTGGGAAGCTTAAGACACGGAAGATCGCTATTTGTCTTTTGAAAGAATTTATTTATTTGTGGAAACAAACTTGGGTTCTTAGATCTAACAGCCCGAATCTTGTTGTTCCAGTATGTGTTCACCGAGACTCTATAATTCTGTACGCACGATGGGTCACGGTTCGATTGTGCTCCCTCTTGGGCACTGTCCCGTCATCCCGCACAGTAAAGTGTGTAAGAACGCCAAGTTCTATACACCATTCGCTAGACACCACGACGCCGACCTAGCAATTGCAGAGGTACCCCCAAAGGAGCGACGAACCACCATGAAAAGTGGAGTTCACATAAGCGAAGAGCATACGTCGACTTCTTATGGCAGCACACCGATGGCTTAAAAAGTTGATTGAGCTTCCCTTAGAAGACCGTTCACGGCGCGTAAAGAAAGTCCACAAAACGCACCACGCACCCATCTATGGAATGGCGCTTGAAACCCAACCATTTGTGCACTTCTCGTCGCACACCTTATGCACAGCCTACACCTTGATGGCCATCTTCTGACCACATAAGGAGCCAGACCCGGCTTCCATTGCATGCATTTGAATTCTAATCAAAGTCCCCCGACCGTCTACGCACCGCTGCCACTATCGCTTTCTAAAACAAAACATCTGTAAACAGCCATCGGCTTAAGTGCGAATTTCACTCGGCCGTCGTGCATACGAATGACCAGCACGCACCGGAACGTCGTCGAATTATGAAAGATGACGGACACCGAGGCACAATAACAATCCATTAGAAATCATTAACAACGCTCAACAGCGCCGCAACTTTCGTCCAAAATATTTGCCCGCTCGGACAAGGGGTGGCGCAGGACTGCAGGCGATCCGTGTGCAACCTCTCATCGCGACGACGACCTAAAACCGACGACATTTCTCAGATGTGTTTCCTCGCTCTCTCGTCTCCGTCCTGGACGTGGAATTCGAACACAAGCATTGGTGACGGCTGAAAGGCTCGTCTCGGGGACGGCAACGCAACGCAAACCGCGGAGCCAGCGCCGCAGCGCCGCAGCGCCAGCAACGACGAGTTAAAAGCAAGGAACAAGGTCAAGTTGAATGTCGACTTGGTCTAGGTGCGGATGTAGAACTAGTAGCCACCGCTTAACCGCACGACGAGCGTGTGTGTACGAGGCACATGTGCGAATCTCTCGGTCTTGGCGCTGTCAGCCGGTTGTTAGGAGACCCGATTACGGCTATGCGCTTGCCACAAGTCGGTGCGCTGCGCTGTTAGAGAGACGCGCCCCGTGTCTGGGTGTTGGTCTGTCGCCGTGTATCTGGGGAATGGATTCGAGTCGCGGTCTGCCGTGTGCAAGGCAGCATAACGCGCACCGCAGGTGATTACCAGTATTTAGCTAAATAATTATAACAATTTTCACTCGTTACGGCAATCTATCTTCGCCGTGCGATGGCATCCGCGCTGGCCGGCCGCATCCCAGGCGAACACAGGTAACCTTGTATGGCGATCATTGATTTGATGTTCGAATTGAATTCTTGTGCGCCATTTAATTGCGCACAAGGATGTGCATTCTGGGTATTTAGGGTGAGTGAGTGAGCGACCGACCGAGCGAGCGAGCGAAGCGACGTGCGATTACAATCGGGATTGGGATCGGAAATCGCCGTCGTCGGATTGGCTTAGTGGACGGAGTGTGTGTGGCAAGAGATGTTGACAGCCGGCCCAAGTGGGATACGGATTTCTTGTGAACGCTGGCCGCTCTTGGAGTGGAGTGCAGCGAGCGAAAAAAGAAGAAAGTACGACTGGTTCTGTTGCCGGGCTCGTTTTTGTGGCGCATCTTGACACGGTTCGGGATAAATCAATCATCTTTCACTGGGAACGGGGTGCGTGCCTAGGAAGAGCGGGTTGTCTCAGGGCAACACCGACGGGAGTAGTCGGAGCAGTCTTATTCCTTCATTCCATCGACGTTTTCTGGAGCAAAAGTGCAGCCTTATAATATCTGCGGCTCAGGAAGGTGGGTCTTTGGAGAGACGAATGCTTCTCTCAAATTCTCAAGTTTTGGACGTCACCACTCGACGAACAGATAGCCTGCCTCCGACACGAGCTTCGGCAAATACCTTTCTTCTTAAATTTTCGGATCGGAAACAAGGGAAGGAGTGGATGTTAGCGGCTGATGGGGAACTCTCCCTCTATACCGAGTGCAGAGACAGGCGCAGGGGCCTTCTGTGACCGTTTCGAAACGTCACTGGCACTAAAAGAAATCTGTAGCGTCTTCCAAGCTGAAGTGGCTGCGATGCACGAAGCACCACTCGCGTTACGAGAACGTAATACAAACAACAAAACGATCTCTGTCTTCTCCGACAGTCAAGTGTCATAGCATTGGACACCTTGATTGCGAAACTTGCTATGTATGTATACAAAGCGCCATTGACGAATACGGTGACCCTGTGCTGGGTACCTTGCCATACTGGCAACGATAAGACGGACAGTCTCGTGAAGAAGGGATCCGTGCTTGGAGTATCCCTGGCAATCCATCACACTCCTTAGCTCTATAAGAAGAAACCTAGAAAACGAAGTCCTAGATGGAGTAAAAGCTCGATGGCTCAGTGTGGAAATTGAATCAACAGCAAGGGCTCTGTGGCCGACGCTGGTTAAAAAAGGATCAACCTCACTAATCAGTTTTAGTAGCTTTTTTAATGCATTTTCTTTATTGAACCATATGCACATCACATACACACGAGTCCGGCTAGAGGATCATCCGTCTCTCCTGGTACTGTGAGTTGCTGAACTTGAATGCATCGTTTGGCTTCTGATGTGGCTGTGGTGGCCCGGGGCGTTGTGGGTACGTGCGTCGACCCAACCTCGAAGTCGAAGGTCCAATCCCTGGTCTGTGCGTCAAAAATAATGTTCACGACCCCACCTCTTTCAAGTCACCGAAAATGCTCAAAGAGTATTCCTTTCTAGATAAAGCTTCTCAAACTTGGGCGTTCGGAGTCGACACAAAGCTGTAGGTCACTTCCACTCGTGTGGGAACAATAGTACGCACAGCACGAGTGTTTGCTAAAGAAGCTATGCTCTGCCCCTCTACGGGCTGTAGCGCCATATTATTATAAAAATTATTCTGACGTGGCTTGTCATCATGCGTCATCTGGATCACATGTTGAGAGTTCGTCTCTTAGTCTACTGATGATGTTCTGCAAGTAGTTGCTGAAGTTAATGGTGAGCTGGAATATGCGTCTGTCTATTCTTTCTATCCCGTCGCTGTTGCCGAGATTCGGTGTCCTAATATATTTACTTGTAGGAGTCTTGTTGAAGGCTGAGGCCGGTGATGGATCTTCATTCGAAGAGTGGAGGTTCTTCATTAGGTTTGGTGAAATGTGGCACTAAACCATACAAATTGTTTATATTTGTGTAAAGTGGGTCCACATGACTTTTTGACAATAGTTTATATTTCCAAGGTATTTCATCTCCATTCATGGCTGTAAAGATTAGTTGTTTAGTGTTATCCGGATCCTTGTATGATGCTTCAGAGTGTTCCTTGTACAGCGATTGTTGGGGACTTTAATCACAAGTACTTTGGTCTTAATTTTAGTCGCAATGAGGTGCGAACACCTATGGGGTCAGGGGTCCTCACCGGACACTGTGCCATTGGCACGCATGCATCCCAACTGATCACACCAAATAACGACTATCGACGCACCTGCAGAGATGAGGACCAAACAGCATCTTGATTAAAGCAGATTTGGTGGACTTGTGCTGTGTACAGTGGGATGATTCCAGTAGAACAAAGGTCTCATGGTGGTAGCACATATATAAGCCACAAATCACCGGCACAATGGACCCAACTTGTCGGTCTAAGTGAGATGGGACCGCAAGGTAGCAAAGGGCACCCAATCACATACCTACCTATCGGCCTACCTTTAAACGGCTGGATGTCACAGCTTATAACCTACCTTCCTCACAGTGGTAAAAATGCTGTGTAGGTCTGGCCAGACCATTTCCATTTTCGAAATCATTTTCATGTTTGTAACACATTCCCTGACTTTGTTCTTTGAATGCTTTCGTGTAGGAAATAAATGGAAAATCAGAGTGAATAAGAAAGAGTCTTATGCAACAACCCCTAAAGTCAACGGAATGGGTCTACCTAGACCCTGCTACATATTGTATGGAAACATCATTATCGTCAATCAGTAATCATTATTTGGATTGTGTTCCCTACAGAGATAAATCTGTTGTGGACTCAAAATTGGTAGTAGTTTTACTGTCTTACGTGTCAGGCCGGCGGCGACCAATGGATGCTCCGAGCTGTTGACGGTCTTGGGCACGCCGCTTTCAGTCATCAAAACCAAGCTGTGTTAGATCCGCCATGACTTGGTCTCTGTACCGGAGGTTCGGTCGTCCTCTCCTTCTCGAACCAGGGGCTCACATTCGAAGACCCTCTTTGCTGGAGCGTTGATGTGCATTCCCTCGATGTGGCCGATCCAGTGTCGACGGATTTTTGACTTCCGGACTACATCCACATCCTGGTACAACTGGTAATGTTCTCGGTTGCGTCTTCCCCTCCATTCACCTTCCTCGCAGACGGGACCAAATAGCCGACGCATAATTTTTGTTTCGAAGGCACAAAGAATCCGCTCTGTAGTTTTGCTTATCGTACAGCTTTCTGCTCCATAATTCAGGACTGGCAGGACCAGGGTCTTGTACAGCATGGTCCTCCGAGTTAAGAGCTTTGGCCCCAGTTGTTGTTTTGACAGATCGAAGTAACATCGGTTGCCAAGAATATTTTGTTTTGTCCTCATTAGCCTTGAGACCAGCTCATTTCGCCTCTTCTTCAATTCCCACTACTTCACGTTGGGAACGCCCGATGTCAATGTCATCTGCTTATCCCAACAGCTGGACAGACTTGTAAAAGAGTGCCTTCCGTGTTGACTTTCTGTTCCAGTTTGCACTATCCTCTCTAGTACCAAATTGAAGAAATCAGACGACAGTACATCTCCTTGCAGAAATTGGGTGCAAGTATAGAATGGTTCAGAGGTTTTGGAACCGAACTGGAGGAGCCTATAAGCACCGCTATCAGCGCCACTATACAACGACGCAAGTGGCAATGGATAGGTCATACCCTTCGAAAAGACGACAACTACATAGCAAAACATGCGATGCAGTGGAACCCGCTAATCCAAGAAAGTAGAAAAGCTGGTCGTCCGACAAGTACATGGCGTAGAATAAAGAGGAGGAGTCCCGACAGCTGGAGGAGAGTTTGAGAAAGCTGAAACTCATCGCGAGAAACCGCATACGATGCCGCACAGACGGATAGTATAGATCCTATAACCCACGAGGGGATACGGGAGCTAAGTATGTAACTAAGTAGTATGCAGTATGACCATTCAACTCCAAGGCGTTCGTAATATGCTGCCTATGGCTTAACTAGGTGGCCAAGTATATAGCATACTGCATGTGGGTTCCGGGATGCATCCCAGGTGACATTCCACAGAGAGAAGCAGACGAACGCGCTAGAAAGGGTACCACACGATCTTTTCAGATGGTGACCTGTCGTCCATGCCTATGGCTACAGCTAAACTTCTACTCAATCTCGAAACGCAAACAAAACCAAATGAAGATGGTCCACCGGCAATGGATGCCTCATTACAAAATAATCATGGCCTATCCTCGATCAACTGTTTTGAACAGAACTGCACGGCGCATCGCGTATTAGCGTTGTGCTACACAACCCAATCAATTTTTTGTCGACATCCCGAATTCGGCCATTGGCCAAGGTTTTAAAACATCCATTGGCAGAAAAGTCAATAATCTACTCCCCTCTAGACCTTTCAAACAATCCTCAGTGAAAATTGGAAACATCGGCCCTGTCCAGTCCAATCTCGAGAGGCGCTTCAAACAAACAGTGAGCAGTCTGTCCCCTCTGTGTTCGAAAAAATCATCAACTTGTGCCATGCAACGAGTTGCAACTGCAAGCTTGAAAGACCAGACGCACACGCTGGCTAATTAAAGTCGTGTTAGCAAATGACGCCTCTGGCCGACTGTCAAACCTTGACCTACACACCTTCGGCAGTGTTTTCCCAGGAAGCAGGTGATAATTGCTAGGCATTAAGCCTCTGATTGATTGACTGACAAGCACAACTGCCACCCGACAAGCTCGGTGACCTTACAGCAAACTACGCAAAAATTTGTTTGTTTATCAAATTCGTGAAAAGAAACACCCGAACCCGAACCGCCGAACACACACTGTTTGCAGTTCACTAGAACGCTGTGCCAGAAACTGGGTTACGTCAACTGAGTCTCCTTGGCATGGTGCTGCTGCTGGCGGTGGTCTCACCTTAAACCCGTGAATGTGCGTCAAAATATTTCCAACCACACAATGTAAACAATCACTCCCGCCATGTCGCCGCAATGTGTTTGCATTTCCGACACTCGCAGAGAAACAGAACTCGTTTTGTCACATAGTTTGTGTTTCAGTCGGTATTTTCTACTCCCCAACTGGCACTTGTAACGAATTAATTCGGTTTAATGAGTAACAATGTCATGAAGGAAAAAGAAAAGGCGGTCGTCGGAAAGGTCGACAACGACGACGATGGCGATGAGAACAAGCAAAGGGTTGTGTTACGAGTAGCTGCCGCAAACTGTAACTGGAATAATCTGAGTTAATGACTTGATGAGATGGTTTTTTCAGCACATTTCCGTTCCTTTATGGTCTACTTTGGAGGCTTTGAGAAAGAGAGGAGAAAAGAGAAACAATCTCACACCTCAGTTGATCGTATGGGCTGATGATGGGTCGGCTGATGATTGACGGGAGGGGGAAGGACCGGCCTGTTGTTGCCTAATTGAGGTGGTGCGATGTGTGGTATAGTGGATGCATGTGAATAACTTTTGAAAATTAGTTCTGCACCGATGGACAAAGTGAACAGGAAGTGAGGACGTGAGAAAATCTCTGCACATCTGTTGACAAAGCTTTGTGAAATCGATTGCACGGTGATTTGTGGGGTGCCTCAGCTGAGGAACTGGATGGAATATGATCGCCGAGCCGATAATGCCAAATGGCAAATGGAATAGGGTTCAACTAGGAGCCTTAAGTTGACTTAAACAATCGAGGAGTTACAAAGAAATAATAATATGTCTTTCGTTAAGTTTCGTTAAGTTTCGTTAAGTTTCGTTAAGTCACTTATTCACCTTTACCTACTTCAATGTGATCGAAATCCATCGTTATCTACAAACCTAAATGACATTTGGTGTTGTGGGACTGCTTAAGATCTCCCAAGTATTTGTGGAAACTTTTAAATTAACTTGATGCAACTCTGTCTTGGCCAGTTCTTTTCCTGTCAAGTGCCCTCGCCCAAAAAAGAAGCAGCTCAGTCCGCAAACCACTCATCTACTCAGCCTAGACTTCTAACTCACCCGCAAATGTATTAGCCTTCCCCACAACCCCCTTCAGAGTTCACCTCCTATCCCACCGGCACCTTATCTTGTCAGATATAAATTCCCCAAAAATAAAAATTCCACACCGACTGCTGTCACGTAAATCAGTCAAAAAGATAAGAACCCATCAAGACAACCAGCAAAAAAAAAAACCGTCTAAATCTTGAACACTCGCAAATCGAAAGAAACAAAGCAACGTTCCTTATTTGCATAAACTAGCTAAAAGCGCCCACAGACACAAAGCAAACACCAGCAGGAGAAGAGACGCACGAATCTGATCCGGCCGTACGCAGTTACTATCGCCGGTCGGCGTCGCCACCTCCACTGCCACCGATGCCAAACCGTCATCATCGCATGGCAGCGATGAAAAGTGAAAGTGTGCTCGGCTGCCCAAAAGCAAAAGTTTTCTTCTTCTTAATTTCGCAATTTGGCGCCGTGACTGTGTACCTGAATGGATTTAGTGGGCGCATCTTGAACTCCTCGCATCACGCGGGGAAAGCCGCCTCGTCGGCACCCATCTACAGAGAGAGAGAGAGGGAGACTAACCCCAATCAATAAGATGCAGCACACATCGCCCCCCAGACGACGGCAGATACCACCGCCAGCTGACTCCACTTCGGAGGCTTATGCTAAGTTTTTGCCCGAAAACGGAAATCTGACAAGACTGACTCTCGCGAAATCGAGAGTTCCCTTCCTGGCTTTGTGTCCACGTCGGTTGTGGGAGTGTGCTGGCCGACGGAGGATCGCCACGATCACCGCGGTGATCTGTTTATGGCGGATCGGCTGGTGAAGTACGAGCATCCGAGTATAATTAGATACGCCGTCTAATTGTTATCAGTATTTATGGCCAATCGAATGGGCAATGGCACTGGGAAGCCGAAAGGTGGAATGTTAATCCAAACAAATGGCTCAAAGGTGAAGGTAGTTTCTGGGAAGATTCGTGGAGTGAAAGTTCCGTGTAATTGATGGAACACACACCGACGGCCGGGACAGAGTGAAAGAGGAAACAAAATGCGCCGTTGAGTGGGTCCTTGTCTCGGTTTTGTTTTTGTTCTTCTCCTTTCGCTGAAAGTGTGTGCCGGGGCGACCATGAGTTCTGGGGAAACAAAGAAGGCAAGACCGGTCCGGTTTCAGAATTCTTGCGGGCTGGGTATGGAATTTGTCGGTTTGCAATGTTTTGGTGCGAATTTGCTCAGGTTTCCGGTAACCTCTCAGGACACCTGTTTTTTTTTTTTTTTGGTTCCTGGGCAGACGTGAATGGTCTCGAAAGGAGAGAGAAGAATTAAGGTTTGGAATGTCGCTGCACATCTGGCGTTTGAAGCTTGTCCGTTGCGACGGCCAGTGTTGGGTCCGTCTGTTGCGGTCAGACGTCATTTGGCATTCTGAAGGGTGTTCTTGGTGAAATGTGTTTTTTTTTCTTGTGTCGACGTATAGGGAAAGAGAAGGTTTTCCTTGTTTTGTCTTGTAGAAAGCTGCCTCGCTGATATTTTTTTGAGCGTAATTGGTTGAAGAGATCTTATCGTCGAGGAGATGAGGGCAGGTGATAGAGGATTGTGCTAAAAAATTGGCTCGCCAGGTAGTGAATTTTTATCGAAATTATGACAAAATCTCACAAGCAGCAAATGGCACGGCTTTGATCTTAGACCATGTGGCCGCACCTATTAAAATACAAACCATTGTCATGTCAATGCTCACAAACTCACTAAATAACCCACCATTGATTTGATGGCATATCTTACAGAGAAATGCAACCAAAATGTGCGCAAGGATGGTGATGGATCAGATTGCTTGCAGACATTTGACAAAGCTTCGTAGGCGCCTATGATCCACTTCTTCTGCGGATTAGAAAGTGACTCTCGAAACGTTACTCATAACTCGGATATCGCCCAAGTAATCGTAGAGACTGGTGTCCCGCAAGGTTCTATTTTGTCTCCGATAATCTTTCTCAATTTTAGAAATTATCTCCTGTTTACTATCTTCAACCCACGTGCCTAAATGGCACGCACTTTACTCTGCTAACCGAATTTTGATGAACTGCAATGTAGTAGGCCCTCGAGGTACTGAGAGGATTCATTGATTGGTATCAACATCAGCGATGGAAGTGTCGTTTTACGTTTCGTTTAGGCATTGAATGCAGCTTGGAGCCCGTTGTGATACAAAATTGCGAGTATATTTCTCCTATTACTAAAATGAACTCCTGACACTTGGTATTGGTCCCCCATTTATGTTTTTGGAGCAGACGAAGCTGTTGTTTTAGACGTCGGCTTGCTTTCGTCCTGAACATGCCACTGGCATTGAAGAACTCTGATTGTGAACCACCTCATAATTCTGCGACTTTTATGTTCTTAAACCTTAAGCGACTGTGGACTTTAGGAAGACTACACTATCGACCGGAGTCGGGATTTCATCAGCCTCCATCACACTCTCCTGGTCAGTAAGCTGCTGTTGGGAGTGCTACTTGACTGGTCTAGCAGTCAATGAGGGCAATACCTATTATCGACGTCTCGATCAAAACGTCACAGCAGACAGATATAATTTTCAGACCTGACCATGGAACCGCTATAAATTTGGACTACGAAAGCAATTGACAATCAAAGCGCTCTCTCGAAGAACCAAAGTAACTCTCAACAAGGCCTAAATATGTAGTCCCACTTCGGCTTTATGACAACAGTGGCATGGACCTTGTCAAAAGCGGACGAATCTGCTCTTAGTTGCTTTGAGAGGAAAATTCTTTGTTGTCTTGTGTTGCGCTGATCGTTTTTGCGTTAAAGCACGCCACATTGGTCTCGCCATCAAACATATATATGCGTGTCTTTTCGGCGCTGGTTGGCAGACGAAACAGTAAATCGAGCCACAAATAGAGACCCCCTTCAGCTGCGCCAACTACTAATGCTTACCCATGCTTCCTAAAAAGTGCCTGAAACATTTCGTGAATAACCTTGTAGGTCAGTGGATTGAACGCTTAAGACGGCTATGCCATGTAGATCTTATGGGTAGATTTGCTTCGTCTCCAGAGAGTTCGTGGTGGCTTTGGAAGCATTATAGATCAGATTGAGGTAAATTACGTGATCTCCTGCCATGAGGCTTACATTAGGAGTGCTCTTGCACCTGGTACCAGTTTGCTATTCTTGAGCAGAGTTACGGAACTTCGTGAAGTGTTAGACCGATCTAGAACCTCTACAGCTCGCTGGGTGTCAACACACGGTTGTATTATCTGCAACTGCACACAGATTTGGATCATATACCATTCTCGTCTTGGACTCGCACACGCACACGCCACGCCTCAGTAGACGTGATTCACTCTCGGGAGCTGGTAGAATCTTTACTGGCCCTTAAGACTTTGCTATATAAGTGGTGGCCCGTGTCGTTATGAGTATGTGCGTTCAACCTGTCCTCGACGTAGTAGGTTCGATTAATGGTATGTGCGACAAAACTAATTTTCACAGCCCCACCTCTTTCGAGCCACTGACAATGGTAAATGAGAATTTCCTGTCTAGAAAAAGCTTCTTAAACTTGGCCGTCGTCATCGGCATAAAACTGTAGGTCCCTTCCACTCGTGACAGAACAATAACAAGCACAACATGAGTGGTTGTTGAGAAGCTAGGCCCTAGCCCTCTACGGGCAGTAGCGCCACCCATTTTTTCTATTAAATTATTACTATATTCTATAAGGCTAACCTTAAGTGATCAGGCTGAAACCTGTGCGGGTGCAAGCAGCTTTTCCTAATCTACCTGGTACCAGACTACAATCCTGTGGTAATGCTACAGGTAGGATGCTTCCCAGGACTGACCACCATTGTGCTAAGCATCATTCTATGTGCCTTAATCTACGATAGGTCACTACCCACATAATCCCTTATTTTGACATTCATTCGCTGTAGAGAAGTGGCGGAACACGGGCATAGAGTGTTAAGGATATCACTAAGCTTCGTTGGCACAAGCATGATGTCAAGGAGTTGATACACTTCTTAGAGAATTTTGAGGGACATTGGCAGAAGAGTGCATTTTTTGAGAGAATTTATCCGCGGCCCCTCAGTCAACTGCATGGTGACCAGATAAAAACGAGATGGAATGACATTTAAATAAAACAACAACGATGGTAGATGGGAATGATGACTCCGGCTTTATTTTGAAGCAGCTTTCATGGCATTATGTATAGAATAGAACAGCACTACAATCAGCGCTTCAAGCTGTTGCTCCAAATTTTGTTGAATTGGTCCAATATGTACCGGAATAACACCGGCAATAGCGTCTTCAATGTCGGCCTTGGGATCGTCAACAGTGTTCGGATTAAATTTTGTGAAATCTACGTGCAGGCAATGCATTTTATGCAGCGATCGATTCTCCAGAAAAAATCGCGTGGCTTGATATTTTGTTCCTCAATTTTCACTCGTTCGGCAGGAGCAAAACGACGCATGAAGAAATGACAAGTCTTACTGAATATTTTGACACCCAGCTGTCGTTGGTAATTTTGACAACTGGTGAAACAGCTCATAGCTCTGGGTTTTAATCGCTTCTCACAGCAGACATGCTTTACCTCGGGGATATTCCTTACCTTACCCTTACCCGAAGACGTGGTAAGGGACTTGTTAAACTTTCCTCCCCAAGGCAGAGACATATCCAACATCTCGACTTGACAACAGAATCATACCGTGTTCTCTCTTCTAACGGACACCCCCCATAAGTGGACAAATTCCTTGGTACCGTCGGTCTCCGCGTTCACTGTACATCGCTCTTTTGTGTCGCCGAAGACTTGTCTTGCTCAAAACTCGACTTCCCATTCCATTTGCTAGCAGTTGAATCAACATCCTATTCCGGCGCCGAATAGATTCCCCATTCCCACACCTGAGATAGTGGCAGTGAATGTTTGGATTGGATTACCTAACATTTGACATTGAGAATCATTCTGACCGAAAATCATCAATCACCCAATCTCGTGGCCCGGGCGTCAGAATCTCGCTGCCAGTCAAATTGATCACCGCACAAATTAGAAGCGCTTAGGAAAGGCCATTCAAACAGTTTAAACGTGTGTCTTCTCGTCACAATCTCTATTTGAGAAAAGAAATGAGACACAGTCGGCGAATTAATTTACACACCAAACCTGTCGTGTTCTCATTTAAATTCACGGCTTATCGGAGATAAGATATTCTGAGTAAGCACCTCGGTACCCGCAGTTGCGCTCCTCCTTCTTCAGCCGCACATTTGAATGGGTTTTCGCGAGTCTCGCAGCCACGGGGACACGCAGACATTTGTGCACTGTTTACCGAAAGAATAACAACGATTGCTCGTGATGTACACATATTTGTATTCCGCCGCTGCGGCTGTTTATCTGAGATGTTTTATCTAAGCGATGTCTCTCTCTCGTTTTATTGCTTAGATACCAGATCTAGATCCAGATACACTTCTTTCACTTTTCTTTTACCGAATTAACGCGCGGGTCGAGATGAGCAGGAATAATTGGTTCAATTCCCGGGACTGACGTAGCATTCCTCACGAGACGGGCCGGCCGAAAGTCAGCGAGCGTTGTTCTCGTGAATATGCCCTCGGTTACGATTGCGTAACATGTACGCAGGCCTGCTTACAGCTGTGCATGATAATTTCTGGGCTCGGTTGTGGGTGCATTCTGCCGGGTGTGCGGCACCGCGTACGTGGGTTCTTTGCCGAGTAGTTTTACTTTCCTCGCATGTATTATGCAAGAGAACGACTGCGGCAACAGGACCGGAGTGGCCATTCGGCCGTGTCCATTGTCTAGACAGATTGCTTTGTACCGTACGAGCGGGGACGGCGTGGACTTACAATTTCTCCTCGTGATTTACCGATTCTGAGAGCATTTTCTGGATCATTCCGAGCACTCCTGTGAACTGCGGACTTGGCTCGTCGCGGAGTGCAGTTTTGTGAATCCTCCGCGGCGCCAGTGGTCGATATGATTGTTTTATGGTTTTTTGATTGACGACGTTTTGAGCACTTGCCAATGGGACGACGTGCGACCACGGAAATTGTGATGCAAAAGAACGTGAGGGCGCCTCTCGAACGAGTTGCCTCATAAGTGCGGCTTCGATGAGCTCATTAGGGCATTATGAAAGGAAGACACATGTCCACACGGTGTCGGTCGTAAAATGAAGGGTGAGGCCCGGCCGGTGTGTGTGAAAATATGCGAGTTTTTCTCCATGCTGCGTGGAGAGGCATTTTGAGTTTATGCAACAATGGGCGGTGATACCGGTGATACCAAGCACTTTATTGAAAGGAAGCGGGCTCTTAGTCAGACTGAGAGGCGAGGGAGCACTGCAACAAGAGGTGTCATCTTAGATCTTGTTTGGCTCTTGTTGAACTGTTAGCAATCGGGTTTCACTTCAAGGCAATGCTAGGAGGAGAGAGGAATGTATCACGCTCAATGGATTCAAGTCGTTGGTCTGGTCAGGAAATCAAAGATCAAAGAAGGAGTTGGGATTTCATCTTTCTCCATCACACTCTCCTGGTCAGTAAGCTGCTGTTGGGAGTGCTGCTTAAACGTATTACCTCCCGTGAAGATATGGAATGACAATGGATTCAAGTCCTTCGTCTGGTCAGGAAATCAAAGAAGACTGTGCCATCATCCAACACGAAGATTAATCTAACGTCTCTATCTTAGAAGACTGGCTCATTCTGGCGCAGTTTTTGGGGGTGAATCTGAGCCTAGTTTCCCCAGCAATCACGAGTAAGGTGGAGGACTTTTAAACGTGGTCGAAAATTGAACCAAGAAACTCAGCACGGTGCTCTATGAATCTATGTCACCGCTGCCACTGAGCTATATCTCCTCGAAAACTATGCTCATGCGACTCTTGTAAAAAAGGGACTTAACTGAAGTGCCTCCCATTGCCTCAAATTGATGCTTTCGATCGGCAACCTCAATTTTGAACAGAACGACACCGCTTGCCACACAACTGGGGAAGCAGTAACCACGTTACGTGAGAACTTTCCAGGACTTGTCTGTCTTTCTCCAAGTAAAGACCTGAGCTGGTCTCTTTCTTGATTCGTTTCTCGAAATGTTGGCCCTAGTTGATCACTCAATTTGGTTCGAATTCTGACTTCGAATGGCCGCCGAGGCTCTAAGACTCTTTCGGGGACATCATAAAAATATAGTCAAAAAACCCGGCAAGACTTCACGAATTTCAGAGGCAAATATGCGATATTCTGATAAAAATTTAGCTCAACAGTCTTTAAAGAGTTTTGAAGGCAAGGTCGAGGAAAGAGTTTGACAGGTGCCAAATATGGTAGTCCGGCCACTCTCTAGTGCTCGGTTTCCCATCATACCTTGTCCATCCTAGCCCCAGCGGCTTTAAAGAAGGATTGAAATGACTGATGACTAGAGTTTGGCCGACCACTAGTGCTCTAACCCTACTGGCCCGTAGAATTTGCACTTTCAGACTGCAATAGCAACATGCAGCGTTGGGTCGAATTCGTTGGATAACTTTCAAATAATACCTCTGCAACTAAGCTCACGTTTTGGCAGACCACTTCGTACTTTAGAAGAAAATAAACACAATTAGTCACTTTTCCTGTAGAATTTTCAAATTCACTGTACCTTTGGAATAATGGCTCTTGTTGAATGGCTCTGTATCTGTTGTAAAGCAATAGGTAGCATTTCTCTACTCGACATTTTTTCCTTCTTGAGCGGTGCCTCAACAGCGGTGACGACGGTGCTGAGAAGCCTCCTCAATCCTAGCGATCTAGTCGTGGAACTTGCACAGTTCAGTTCATTCCCTATTCACATGCAAGAGTTCAGTTTTTAAAGGAGTCAACAATGAGACAACAGAGGACGCCCGCGTTTAAGGTGGCGCACCCAAGTGGAGAAGGACCTCAACCAAGTTGGAGTGCGAAACTGAAGACAGCTAGCCAGAGATCGCGGTAGTTGGAGAGGCATGTTGGTTGAGGCCCACGTCCACCCCGGACAGTAGCGCCACACAAAGAAGCAATAGCAGGTCCCGTCGATGATGAGGATGAATCATGTCATGAGTAACCGACGCGAGTTAAAAAAGGAGCCTACGTCTGTCGAAGCCAAACCGAGCATCGAATCAATTCGGTCAGTAGATGTGAACTAGGTGTGTTGTCTCTTGGATACCTTATAGTATTCTCTGGCGACTCATGGAAACAAAGAACAACAGGTGTACCACTTGCTTGACTTAGCCGCCTTTGAAGCATGATTTGCAGTTTCGTGGATAGATTCATGTCCCTATGTAGATCGTTTGGTACGTGACTCTGTTGAGTTGCCCTTCGAATTGTTGCTGATGCCCTCTTCAAGATTTAAAGGCCGAACATAAGGAGTTAATCTTCCACTTAACTCAGATCCAATAAAAAAGAAAAGGAGCCAGAATATTTGCTAAAATTGAAAGCATCCTTAATTGCCTTTGCAGAACTACAGAAATTAATAATTCAATATAGTTTATTTTAAACCCGCTGTCATATACGTTCTTAGAGAGCTACTCATTCCGATTCCACTTAAGTAAACGGAAGTGAGCAATTAATTTCGATTTCAGTTAAGTTAGCTAAAGTGAACAAAACTTAAGAAAACCACCAAAAAAGCAAAATGTCATAAAATGTCTCCAAATCTCACAGCTTTTGCCACATATTTTCGGAGTTTCGAAACTTTCGTTGAAATTTAGTTGAAAGCCGGTTGAACGCATTCGTCCTTGAGAAGTTGTCAAGCAGAACAATTGCAGGCACCTTCAGTATGAATGTCAGTTCAGTAATTGCGGCAATCGAACAGAGGCCATGTAGGAGATGTTTTCAAAGCATTAAAATATTTTAAACCATTTGTTCCTCTCAATAAACAACTGTTTTGCCAGGGAGCCTCAAAATGTATAACGAATGATTTTTGAAAATATTTCGACTTGGTGAGAACGGCCTATTCATTTATTTACATACTCATAGAAGCTTAAGCTTAACGACGGCGCATGGATCGGGACCTGCGACGAGATGAGGCCGAGTGGCGAGATGACCGCGACCGAGCACGGCTTGGAAGTCGGCGAGGTGCACGAGGACGGCGTCTAGTTGCGTCTTGCATCTCAAAAGAGAGAGTTCAGTCAAATCACGGGATTTCGGTTCGGTCAACTGCATGCAAGTTAACGCAAATTAAGTATCATTTCTGTATGCTTGCTGGTCAGTTTAACTTGAATTAAGTCTATGATTATAATATTTGTGCCGCTACATCCCATAGAGGGCCAGGGCCTAGCATCTCAGCAACCACTCGTGTTGTGCGTGCTATCGTTCTCACCCGAGTGGAAGGGACCTACAGATTAATGCCGACTCCGAACGGCCAAGTTTGAGAAGCTTTTTCTAGACAGAAAGTACTCTTTGAGCATTGTCAGTGACTCGAAAAAGGTGGGGCCGTGAACATTATTTCTGTCGCTCACAGCTGGAATCGAACCTACGACGTCGAGGTTGGGGTCGACGCACATACCCACAACGCCACGGGCCACCACGGACTTAAGTCTATAGTGATCCGAATTTTTTGACTGCAACGTGGGACATAAATTAATTCACCTGTGCTTATTTTAGTCCTTGTTGTCTTCTATTTCTAAACAGCGTTAATGCCTTGATGAAATGCGAGACATTGCGTTTATGAGGTACGAACCATCACTTCTGTATGGTGTCTCAGTTTGGTGGACAGCACTAAACAAGGATATCAACTGCAAGGCACTCAATCGAGGGCAAAGACTGGCCTGCCTGTGTATCAGCGGGGCACTGAGAAGTACTCCGTCAGACGCACTGAATATTCTCCTCCATCTTCCACCGCTGGAAATATTCGGAAAACAAACAGCAGCCAGCACAGACTCGAGACCAAAAACACTCCGTCTGTGGTCTGAAGTCAACATCGGCCACTCAACCATTGTCAGGAATTCAACTTCCTTCCTAGGCGACACTGACCGCCTACTACCCCAGGCCATCTTCGAAAAGAAATTCTCAATCAGCATTCCTTCCAGATCGGACTGGATGTCTGATAGGCAGACGTTGGATGATCCTCTGCGTATTTTCACAGATGGAGCGAAGACAAATGAAGGGTTGGATGCGGGTGTCTGTTCCCAAGATCTCAACATTGCTATCTCCGTGAAGCTCCCTGATCACTGTAGCGTTTTTGAGGCAGAAACCATAGCGATTAAAGAGGCGCTGTCGTGCCTTAAAGACAATGTGATATCAAAAAGGGATCTCATCATCTGTTCAGATAGTCAGGCCGCCATAAAATCCCTGGACAATGTCATGTCATACTCTAAAACATCCCGTAATTGCAGGCTGTCTCTTAACGAGATGGCCGAGCATTTTAACATTCACCTCATGTGGGTGCCGGGACACTGTGACATACCAGGAAACTGCAAAGCCGATGAACTCGCCAGGCGTGGTATAACCTCATCCCTATCGATAGCAGAGGTACCACCTTCCATGCCGATCGCTACAGCTTACCATCTTCCTAAGATCTACACTAATGACAAATAGCTAGAAGGCACCACCTCCCTTAAAACAAAAGAAATCTGGAGATCACTTAACCTAAAAGGTCACTCAGTCTACTTGGACTCAGCAGGCACTCATTAAGGACCCTCATTGGAGTCATAACCGGGCACTGTGGCAATTGGCACTCAGGCTCGCAGGATGGGTACCCCATATAATGATTTTTGCAGAAGCTGCATGGATGAAGATTAGGAAGAGAACACTCATCACCTTCTCTGCTCCTGCAGTGCTCTTGCCAGTCGTAGGTTCCTGCACCTAGGAGCCTACTACCTCAGCAGCCGTAACGAGCTAAAAAGTGCCAGCATTGGCCAACTAAATCGGTTCATCAGCAGCACCAACTGGTTCCAGCGTTAGGAGAAGTCGTGGTATCACAATGGGCCTACTCTGGCCTAAGTGTGACTGCTCTGCAGCAGTCAGCCACTATTACCTAACCTAACCTAAGGTACGAAGCGAGGCACAATGGGCAAAAATGTGGAACGTCTTCTCACTAAGTTAGGTCTACTTATAGTTGGGCATTCAGTCATCTTTCCTCTGCAGATGCAGTGCAGTTTGCTGTGGAAACTGAAAGTTCTCGCCCCTATTCACCATCAACATCAACGTTCCCAAGAAACCTTAACAAAATCATGTACTTTTGTAAAATAGGAAAAGTACAGGACTCATCTGATACTCTTGTGGTACATCATTTTCCACATTTTTTGACTAAATTGATATGAAATCTCAGAAGAAGTGTAACTCCCTCAAAAGCCCAAACGTGGCCCACAAAAACCTTGCAATACGACATCATCGACCGTGGTAGTATTTTGTCAGCACCAACGTGTTTGAAAACATTTTTCTAAAATCACAACCCTCTCCCCCCACTTACAGGTCATCACTCCAAATTCAATTCGAGGCACATTTCTTTCGAAAGAAACGTAAAAATCCCACATTCAAGGGCTCGCCTACAACACAGAAATCAGTAGCATTTTATGAATCCATGATATCAGTCAGAGTTCGTTACAAAAATGATTGTAAAAATGGACCCAGATGAACTGATCACGTTGAGGATACAGTATCTGGTCGATACTGATCCCTTGAACTGCACATCGATGTATCCGATACCGACGCGTGCCCCGACATACGCGTTTGCCAGCACAATGCCGCTGGCAACACAGCTCGGAACGATACTACGCCTGCTTGGAGCTCCACAAAGGGTGAGATAATATTTTTTTTTTTTTGATTGCTCTTTTTTTCGTTATTTTTCTAGACGTGCGTCGAATTGATTCAATCGATTGAAATAGAATTCGAATGTGTTTTTGTGTTTATCTACCCCCACGACGAGCGTGCGGTGGTGGTGCGAGGTGTCGAGAAAACGTGTTCGAGTGCTCGTCGCCTCTATCTTAACTGGTCACATCTGTGCGATAAGAGAAAACAACTTCGTGACACGAGAGGTTTGCCGTTTATTCACAAGCTGTCTACGGCTGCACAAGGTCAGGCCGGTGGACGACGACGTCTCAGTTGTTCGTAAATCAATCGAAAATTCCCACGGAAGATGTGTTTGCCGATGAATCAAAGCGAGACTCTCGCCGCTGGGTGTGGGACCGCGCCGTCCAAGATGATTGTTGCCTCCTGGGCAAATCGACTCGTCAAGGAACCACGATCGCTTGAGGTGAAGATTCTCCCCGGTTGCCTTCGCCTCGTCCAACACACGAATTCCATCCAGTCAAAGCAACCCGTTTGCCGGCGGATACTCAATCGGTGCTGCGATTTGATTTATTTTTCGCCCGCCCTCGGGGCCAAGAGTTTGTGTCTAATTCGTCAGGTTGCTTGACAACATTGCTGCCCGCGCAGACGGATGTTCGCGGGGACTCTTGATTGGATTGCGAGTACTTGTGCCCGGCCGTGAGTCATCAAATTAACTTTCATTTTCATAAGCGCGACAAATTGTTTTCCCCGCACAAGTGCCGAACGGAAATCGGTCGCTCACTGCTGCCCACTGAGAAGTTAGCACTTTCGATGCGGACAAATGGCTGCACTTTCGATAGCGGCGCTGACGCTCGTGAATGAACACATTAACACCCGGCACTTAATGGGCCGGCACTTAGCTGGCTAATAGAATTAACCAACATTGGCCGGTCTAATGCGTTCGTCCCTCCTGGGCATTGTTAGGCGAGTTTTTAGGGTTTCTTCGCGCTGTGCGCCGCCACTCGAGGGCTGCCATTGACTGATTAAGCGATGTTATTACTTGGGTATGGTGAGTGGAGGCCTGTTGTGGATCGTGCGTGACTAAGTGACCTCGATGCAAGGATTGAAGGTGCAATTAGGAAAGTGAAGGCAAAGGTCTGCATAAAGTCTAGGAGGATGGTAGCAAGTGAACGCTGCGATGTGAGTGGACAAAGTCGTCTAACAGAAGTCAGATGGCTAGAGTCTGCAGAAGGGTCATTCTCCTCTGCAAAGGACAATCAGGCTTTCTGAGCACTGTTTGTCATCTTGTTCAACCAATAAATGCCTCGGGAGAACCACGATGCATTTTAGAGTGCAAACATGTTTCAAGTCTAAATTGAACCGCTGGATAGCGCACTTGGTAGAGTCAGCTTTCAAATCTGGTCCAGTCACCATTTGCTGTTGGGACCAAATTAAGGGCCCTGGGTATCACAATGGAACAACACAAGTGAGCTTGAAATTTAGCTGGCAGCCCAATAACCCAACCTGGCCTAAGTCGAAGTTGAGTCTCTTCATATAGGTATGCGAGTTAATCTAATGCTAACAGGTTGGGTTAGGTTAGCTTAAGTTACAGTGGTTGACTGCTAAGGGAAGTCACACTTAGGCCAAAGTAGTCCCATTGTGATACCACGCGAATTGACTTCTCCTAACATCTGAATCAGTTGGTGCCGAATGCTAACAGAAACAGACGCCGAATTTTTAAACATGCACGGCTCCATCAGAATTTCTGAGTACCACGGCGTTTGAATGTCCTGGTAGGCAAGGAAGCTATCAGAATCACATCAATGTTGGAAATACCACGTGCCACGAAAAATGGGTCTAAGAGGAAACTATCCCCTTATGGGGCAGTACAATGGATCCACAAAGACTGAAGTGTCACGAGCTTTGGCTCACCAACCCGCTAACCTAATCTAACGTAGGAGCCCTTCAGAAATGGGCGTTCGCCACAGAAATGATTTGAATTGATTCCGGTTTGTTTTAGATGAGATTTTTGACAAGATTTTTTGGTTGGTGTCCTCTGAATTGCCATAGCTCTCGACCATCGCCAGTCAAAATTGGCAACAGAGTTCGAGCTGGGCAATAGGCAGACGGCACGAAGCATTATGATGTACCCCATGGGCTATATGCATGACATCATTAAGCGAGTGATCAACCATTTGAGTCCAATCGCCTGATTATCTCTTCAAGATTATCATCGAATCGTTGCAGATTTACCTAGTCTCCACGTCTGTGCCTGAGCTTAAATAGCAATGCTAACCACAGACACTCACAGTACACATGACTGATCATTTACGTCCATCCAATGAGGGTGCATTTTTTTCTCATACAACATGTCTTTTCCCATCCAAATTCCAATCAATGCTTAGAAGCTAGACCCCCGCAAAAATCCAGACGTTCGACAGTCGAGGTCACCCATTTCACTGTGGTCACTGTGGTCTTTGAACTGGACTGTGTCTTCTAGTATTTTTACCTATTTTAGAAGTAGTGGTTCCATTCTCGTCACAGCATGCAAAGCCGTTCAGAACGAATGCACTTAGCACATGCGACTTGTTGTGCTACCACAGCATATATGATTAGGTTCACGATACCATCACAGAGAGATCTGAAAGGACGGTCCTTTTAACGATTAAGGAAAAATGTAGCGTCTCTAGGCAATCACAAGGAAAGAAGATTAAAGGTCCACTTTCTGATGCATCAGCGCTCGCTCGCTTGTAGACCATTGCCCTACGCTGATTGCCCTATGTCATGGCGTTGGCTGTTCTTTGATAACATCGGCCCACAGATGAAGTCGGTTAGGTGCCTACCCTTGATTAAAGAGCTCCCCGGTTCGAGTCCCATTGAAAGCAAAGTTAATATGCCTTGTCCGGTTTTCAAATCTGATGCAAACAGCATTTTAAGTTGGAATCAATCATCATAACTAGGCACTATCACTAGAGCTGTTGATCAGTGGTAATATGGGTACCAAAAGGACGAACATGTCTAAGTGTGCTCTAAGAGTACTCAACAAACTAACTTTATCAAAGTCCATATCTCCTTAGACGTTAACAAATGTGATGAGCTATTTCCACAAATCAAGCTAAGAAAGCACATCCAATACAGATATCCAGCGATTAGGGCATTTCTCTGCCTATTGCGTATATGCTACTAGACCAGGCACCTGTACTGTGGCCATCTCAGTCAATTCAAACTGGCAACTAAAGGGAGTAAGCTAACTAGCCATAAGGAAGAGGATAGGTCTTGTCGGTTGAAGCCCAGGTCATTCCCGAAGTGTAGCGTCGCATTTAGAGGTAATTCTAGCCTCATGGGGTCTATAGACGCACAGACACTTCGTTGCAAACCTTAATCTTGTCGAATTACCACTTTGCCACAAATACCTACTCATCAGGCAGACGCACCATGAAGGGTCTAAGCCTGAGCAATTGCTGCCTTCCATCGGTGACGGTCCTCAGCAGGCTGCTTCCGGTCATCAAGGCTAAACTGTCTTACATCCGCAATGACTTGGCCTTTGTACCGGAGGTTCGGTCTCGAACCAGGAGGCTCGGATTCGAAGAGCCTCTTTGCTGGAGTTTTGTTGTCCATTCGCTCGATGTTGCCGAACCAGTGTAATCGACACATAGTGCAGACAATCTGTGCAAACATTGGGTTTCATCGTTTCGTCGTGGTGATCGGGTCAAAAAAAATCACAAACACTGCTTGTCAATGATGGAGATCAAATGGAGCAAGGAGTGGTACAAAAAAAGATGTGACCATGACACTACTACATTTTTAAAATACCAAAATTGTCTACCCAAGCTTTTGTTCATGTTTATTTACTATACAAAATGTATCCGCGCTGTACCCGACGGCAGCAACAAAATTGTTTGCACTCAGACGGTCGCTACACACAAGATACGACAACAACTAAATATATCAAGTTTCCATCGACGTGCCTGAGCGTGTAGCTGAAGTGCCGACACAAATGTCAAGGATGTACATTCGATTCGTCTGAAAATCAGGTCTTATTTGATCCCGGAACTTAGAAGACTGAACAGTCCTTAATTGATTCTGTTAAAAGGCTGAGTAAACGCAACTGAAAAAAGCTTACTGCCTTCGACAAATCAATCTTGTACTACCCGCATAGACCAGCATCTGATTGGCTAAGACATCTTTCACTAGTCTGTCTTGTCAATTATGCACGAAGTCGCTGACTACTTCGAACATAGTGACGCACTCTGTCCAGGAGCAGTCGCTCAAAACAACTGATCGTTGGGGCACAGTTCAGTGTTTGTTCCCATTGAACAGAAACCCTCCATTCCCACTCACAATGTTGCGAATCAAAGCAACTCTGAAAACAAAATTCCACGGAATAGTCAAGAGTAAATTGCAGCACTCATTCCGCCTTATCTTCCTTTCAAAAAGAAAGCTATCTAATCGCGCTGCCACTGAAACCACATCCACAAAACAACATTCTGGACTTATCAATTGGAGAGTTGAAAAAATATTTTAGATTAATTTTGAACAGCTTTTCGACTTCACTTAATCTCGTGAAATGTGGGAAACAGTGTTGCGATAAACTTGAGCAGGTTTACGATTTCATTCTGAATTGAAGATTGACCATAGGTGTGTTCTACAATCTGTCTACCGAATAACTACGAGTAACTTGACTCAATGACAGACGGAGTGTCTGTGTTTATCACCGTGTTTGGCTGTACTTTTGATAGGTGAGAGGCGAGTAATATTTGTTATTTATCAGCAGTGAACGTCAAGGTGAATGAAAAGGAATGTGGAAGAGTGGAATGATAAAGCAGATTTCAATACGTGCCTATCGTGATTGGTTTCAATTTGGGGGTGGTTGAGTTTACTTATTAATGCCGTGCATACGGATCAGAGCACTTTTGAGGACGATTAGCGCGAGCAAACAAATATATGTTTATGTACAAACGTACGCTTAGCCGGATGTAATGGGACGACGCAGCGTGTATATATAATCGGTTTAAGGCACTGGGTAAGATGACTATGCTCCATGCACTAAGTACAGTAGGCTGAACGAAGGACCGCATATCTTTTGTCACTTCAATGTATACGCGAGCATCAAGACTCAGGAAACATTATCGACCACCTCCAAGATGTTGAAAGTATGCAGAAGACATGTGTAACCTCACCCTCTGCAGGGTTGCTTATTAAGAAGTGGACAGTTCAGCTGTTGGTACAGGATCGGGTGATCCACTGACAAACGTCATAAATTACAGTCGACACCAGCTGTAGATGGGCGCGAATTGTCTTTGAAAAACATGAAAAAAGTGCTAAACCTCTCCTAGACTCGGGCAAGAAGCAAATTTACGAACTGGTGGATGTATTAATTGGGCACTGTCCCATAGACAATCAGACACCATAAGCCACAATGACTTCTGTAGAAGCTGCAAAAGCAGCTGAATTACACACTTAACCAGTCCTTGCAGAAAGCAGAAGAAGAATGATAGTAAAAAGACCTATTCTAACAAGATCTTTGCGATCCGAAAGCGATTGCCCATGGCATGTCCACTCTAATTCACCACTCTTCGTTTTGTTCAAGTGGATAGCCTCTGTTTGCTATTTGAGTCAATTGAGGAAAGGAGTACTTTGTATTCCTCGTGCAATATCGTTCAATATTAGGTGCTTAGAAATTGACAAACGCCAACAGACTTCCGTTTATGACAACAACTTCTGAAAATAGGGAACATTGCAGTAATGTCAAAGAGTGGTCTGGATACGAAGTCGGAAAGTGAGTGCAAAATCGAGGCTAGTGCGAGCATAGTTTTTACTTAAAGCATCCTAGTCACCCTATCCACCCACTCTCTCAGCAGCAAGTCAAGAGTATGACGCTTAGGTAAACTTATTTGGCAAGTCTGATGCGCACAGGTAGAATAAGAACTCTGAGTTGCAGAGTGCTGAGGTTTTTGCTGACAATGGACGTTGCTGCGAAAACAAAAAAAAAGGGTACTATGCCGCTGCCTTGCGGAAGTATATACTCACGACCAGTCGAACTATAGTAGGAAATATAAAATTTCCTGACCCTGCCTGCTTACGTCAATTTATGGAGCCTCTTAAGCTGATAGACAACGCAAAATGTCTCGGTCTTATCCTGGAGACGAAGTTCATGACTTAACGTCCAGGAACAAGTCGAAAAGGTATTAGTATTGACTGCAGCCTTGCATATTCCACTTGCTACTCATATCAGCAGTCAGGCTAATTGAACTGTATGGCATTATTTGTGGAGTGCGTTCGATAGGAGGCAGCGGATGGCATGCGTATGTATTAGCTGAGAGTGCTGAGGAAACTCTCTCCGAATTTTCAATCTTTTACAATGTACAGAACTGCCCGACCAGCTAGTACGGTCATTGACTTGAAGCCACTGCATATGTGGAAGGAACACCGCCTTGTAGTCTTTAGACGAAGACACCGACCGCATGGAGCTTCCTAAACGCGGATTCGAGAAAGACTTCTCACCAACCGGCCAGGGTTCACCATTGAAACTCACGCCTCTAGTTTAAAAGTTCCCCACAAGACTCTTCATGAAGCTGCAGTGACAAGGAATATAAAGAAACCCTTGCACATCGCAATTACAGTTGCAACAGCTTTTCCGCCTGAAGAAGAATGACTTCTAGAAGCCTTTTACTTTAACCTGGTCGAACCAGCAGTCATCCACTGCAACTTAATCTAACCTAGAAAGAACTACGCTGTCGTCTGTTTACACTTTGAAAAAAGTTCCCAACTAGCAAACCACAACCTAGAGGCTAGAACTTGTGTGTCACTCGGACCTTCTTTATAACTCGAAACTACTTAAATGATGTCAAGTCTTGCTGATGGCAAGGAGGAAGGTTGGCTGTCAATAATTGGAATGATCATATTCACATGCAGCACACGTTCATTCACGGCACATAGACGGCTATCTGAAATCCAAAAGAGAAGTAGTTACATTCACAAGCAGCCGTGCTTCTATGAAATCGCCCAAATCTGGCCTTTTTTGTTCAGGCACTTCGCCGAACTGACGACTAAAGCTTAGAGAGATTGCGCAGCATTTCCAAATTTATCTCATTCGGTTGCTGAACCATTCCGAAAATTCCAAACTCACAGTCGTTGTCGTCCTGTCTATATCCAGATGGAGAAGGACATGATTGACAAATAGCTCCCGGCGACGAATGTTACCAAGTGAAGGTGAAACCAAGTTACAACTTGTACTTGCAACATTCTGTCAAGTAGGGCGCTCCAAACTGATCCTTCTTGAATCTTAATTACAAAGACAAGAGCAGGAGTAAGGACCTTAGTAGGCCCGGTCAGCCATTGAAAGCCATGCCATTCAAATCAGTCTCCTCCGTCATTGACTTCAGGCTAGCGATGTATGTCCTCCCTGGGAACACAAGTCAGATCAGTGAGTCACTTCATGGTGAATTCCAACCACTCATTGACCAGGTACCACAAGGGACCCATCTTGGGCCCAATGCACATTTGCCTGCCCCCAGAATCATCGCATACCCCCCACTGATCGTTGATCGATTACTGCCGACGAATTCACTGATTCCGGGTGGCACTGGCATCACTTATTCACGCCACGAACCGCCGGTCAATGTCAAGGTAGTTGGCCGCCGGCACCGCCCCTTTGACGGTGCAATAAAATCGAATCTTCAACGGCCAATTAGCCGGTGATTCATCACCGAAACTGCATTCTGGCCGCAACCTACGTCAGTCCGTACACGCACGACCGTCGCGTCGTCGCTGTCGGCATGCAATACCGTTACCCTTCGATGACAAGCGCATTTCAGAAGTTCATTGCGCCGCGTTGACGGGGTGGGGGCATTCTAACTTTAAATCAAATCACGTAACACTGTTAATCCACGCACACACAGGCGCGTCCGAAAATTTGACAAAAAAAAAACCGGAACCGGTTTAGCGACAAAGCCTCGCTAGCGGTCGCGTGAATAAACTCACAGATACATCGCGCAGATTGAATGACAAGCTAACACAAGAAATTAGCTATTTTGTGTATCTCTAGTTTGCAAATGGATTTCCCTCCCCCTCGCTCCACGGTGCACGCTTTTATCGTCGCAATCATCTTTCGATTCAACCGCTGTGACTGCATTTGCATGCGACCACAAAGCGGAGTCAAGTTCACTGGCTAACTTTTACGACGGCGACGTGTAAGTGGATCGCATCTCTCCGCGCCTGCGATCGATAATTTTCTATTTATTTACGTTTCAGAGACTTTTTCTTTCGCGAAAGCACTGGCCAGTGAGTCGGCCCCTCGGCACAGCAGCCGCATCTTAATTGCGTTGTCGTTGGCTGGACGAACGTCTGTTGAATCATACTCTGCGGTGAAATGAGGAATTTCGTTCGGAGCGCACTTGTCTGCGTGTGGATCGCTTAATTCATTCTCGGGGGCTTCTTCACTCGGTGCACTGACACGTGAAGCGCTAATTTTCTGCGCAAAGACAACGCATTCAATCGGCGGGGAGCGTGATTCGCAAATCACCGAACGAGGTGCTAACTCGGTTGTGTGCCTTTCCGTTCGTCCAGAAAGGATCCGCGGGCGTGCTGTTGCCCTTTTGTTTTCCATCAAACTGGAGTACAGGCGAAGTGGGTCACTGGCATCTGGTTCCGGTTCAATTCGCTCGAAGATCACAGCGTGTGCAATGGCCGTGTGAATGGGGGGGCAATGCGTCACCTGCGGCCAATCTCAAATGTGGATGTGTACAAACTTAGCTGCCGCCTGGTCAATCTCGGTGATTTCACGCCACTTGCCAGCTGATGAAGTGGGGACCTTGGAAGTTAACGGTTGCGATTTGCATGCATGTGCATTCCGCCGCGTGCATCTGGTGACTCAGGGGGCTTGCAATCGCTTCCTCTTTTCAAATTTGGCATGACCGACTGCAAGTGATGCTGGTGACTGATTTCGACCTCGCAGATGTTCAGCTGGGTTTTCTTGGAATTGTCTAGTTGGAATGCATTTCTGGACATCAACGGACTGAAAGAAGATCACACCTCTCGTCGGAGAAGATTCGTCGAGACATCTGCAATTTCTCGCATTTCTGGGGAATTTTCATATCAGGCGACGTGGATTGATGGCGAAGTTTGCAAAGATTGGTCGTGGCTGGAATGTTAATTGAAGCAGTTTGCACTTTCAGTCGAGGTTTGCAGAGACAAGCTGCAGTCTCAATGAAATACGAGAACATTTTTGTTCATATGTCTTTTTCTTCATTTGTCAAGTGATGAGCCACGTGTGGGGCAAGAATTTAGAGAAAATGACGCCAAATGTTGGAGAAAATTACACTTGCTCGCTACTATGGCAATCATGGTGTTTTACTGAATGGCATCATGGCTTTAAGAGAATGATTTTCATGTTTTTTGGAAGTCAATTTGTACTCTTATTAGTCGGAAGCAAACCAGCAGTTTACTTTCCTCTTTCTCCTACATTTTGTCTGTCTTAATAAAGCTGTCCGTGTTCTTAGTCTGGTCATGATCTGACAGCTGTTCAGTGCTATTCTGAGTCTAATGGAGAGCCAAGGAATGAGAGGCTGGATAGTGCATCGCTGCACTAGAATCAACTATTTCAAGACCGGGCTCTCAATGAGGACTAGACTCTGACTCTGGATACCAACGAGTTGAAATGAAAAGACCAATCACATTAGACTGACACCACGTTACATATACTATGCTCCCTTCCTTGTCTAAACTCTCTAGATGCAACACGTCAATTTATGATGGCAATGCTGCTTAATGTCAGAATTCACCACTCTTAACAGCTGGCTTCCCTTAGTTGTGCGCATTTCCTACAGTTTCCTGTACTGCTGTGCCTCATTTTTTGCAGGCGATAAAAGCCTTTTGGCATTTGTGCATTGCTTGAACGTCAGTTTGGTGGACAGCAAGGCTATCAACTGCAAGGCACTTAATCGAGCACAAAGACTGGCCTGCCTGCATTCATGCACTGAGAATTACTCTATCAGACGCACTGAATTTTCTCCTCCACCTTCCACCACTGGAATTATTCGGAAAACAAATAGCCGCCAGCACAGCCTTGAGACTCAAAACACTCCAAATGTGGTCCAAACTCAACATCGGCCACTTAACAATTCTCAAAAAATTCAACTTCCATCCTAGCGACACTGACCGCCTAATATCCCAACCTATCTTCGTGAAGAAATTCTCGATCAGCATTCCCTTCAGATTGGACTGGATGTCTGATAGGCAGACGTTGGATGATCCTCTGCATATTTTCACAGACGGATCGAAGACTAACGAAGGGGTGGGTGCGGGTGTCTATTCCCAAGATCTCAACATTGCTCTCTCTTTGAAGCTCCCTGATGATTGTAGCGTTTTTCAGGTAGAACCCATAGCGAGGCGGTGTCTTGGCTCAAAACAACGTGATATCAAAAAAGGATCTCACCATCTGTTCCGATAGTCAGGCCGCTCAAAAGTCACTGGACAATGTCATGTTTTACTCAAAAACATCCTTTAATCGCAGTCGGTCTCTTAACGAGATGGCTGAGCATTTTGACATTCACCTCATGTGGGTGCCGGACATTGTGACAAACCAAGAAACTGCAAAGCCGATGAACTCGCCGGGTTTATCCCTATCAATAGCAGAGGTACCATCCTCCATGCCGATCGGTACAGCCTACCATCTTTTAAAGATTCACACAATCAAGACCACCAATGACAAATGGCTAGAAGGCACCACCTCCCTTAAAACAAAAGAAATCTGGCCATCACTTAACCTAAAACGGTCACTCTGTCTACTTAGACTCAGCAAACACTCATTAAGAACTCTCATAGGAGTCATAAGCGAGCACTGTGCAATTGGCATTCATGCTCGCAGAATGGATGCCCCATATAATGATTTCCGCAGAAGCTGCATGGATGAACAGGAGGAAGAAACCACTCATCACCTACTCTGCTCCTGTAGTGCTCAGCGGCCGTAAAGCTAAACAGTGCCAGCATTGGCCAGCTAAATCGCTTCACTAGAAGCACCAACTGTTTCCAGTGTTAGGAGAAGTCAATCCGCGTGGTATCACAATGGGCCCACTCAGGCCTAAGTGTGACTGCTCTTAGCAGTCAGCTACTACTACCTAACCGAACCTAACTTACTTCAGGTCTTTTCCCATCAGCAATGCTGAGCTGTCCTGTAAGACTGAGCAAGATGTGTCAGTTTTGAAACAGCTTGGAAGTGCTGATAAATCAGGAAGGCCAATCTTAAGGTGAAAGCCTTGTAAGCCAGTATGTGCTCCAACTCATACTGAAGAATAAGATTCCGAATACAAGCGCCAAGATGTGATTTTTAGTGTTGTCGTGGGAATTATTCGCCATGATAGGGTCGAACCAAGTCCGAAAACTGGCCTGGTTGCGCTTGGTCTACTTCTACTTCGACGGCAGAGGGTCGAAAGGTCTTGTACTATCTCGTTCGTTATTTGCCCCCATCACCTCTTCAGAGGATCACTGAAGGGGAGTTGAAACAAGTGCTGGAAATATGGACCAAGGAGCGCAAACATCCGTCCTTTTTCAACTAATCAGTACTTAGCTGAGTAAAAAAAAAACGCTTTTTTACTGAGTTAAATTTTTCTCCCAAAAGTTGGTACTTGTTTACGTCCATTGCATTAGATGACAAAATACTCTATTGTCAAAAATAAGTGAAATTTCATTATCAAAAGCAAAGAAAATACAAAAAAATTAATAGACAAATAAGTAATATAAATGATTTGATGTCTCATAAATTTGCACGAGTAACATCAATAAGTAGACACTTACAAGTGTCAAAGAATCGATTGCGCCATCTATGAATGGGATTTTTCAAAGCGTTCTAAGCAGTAATGACAGTGACATTTTACTGAACAGTTTTTACTCAGTAAGTTGTTTTTATTGTTGCTCATGTGTTAACTCTTACTGAGCTGAGTACTGAGTAGTCAACAAATGTGTATGACTATAGTTTCAGTAAACTTTGCCTCCTGTTGATGCAGTACCCATATGAACCTCGAAGATCAGCCGGAGAGTTGGAACTAGTGCATATGGCTTGAGCCTGAAATGAAGGGCTTACATCGCTGATGATACGAGACACATTGCTTGAGGCATCAAGACTGACCAATGTTGTGATCTAATGCTCTTCTGGGACTGGAACTGTATTATTGTGCTGATTTTTACGTCACTCACAACATTCTCCCATCAAGGAAGCATTGAAAGCGAATTTCCTCTTCCCAAGCCAACCATTTTTCACCGTCCATCTCAGTCAGTTTCTAAGGCCGTCACTACTTCCCTGACACGTCCATCGACCGACACCCAGAGTCCAAAGCAAACAACATTCTAAGTCGCAGTCTGCATCGTTCGTCGTGCACGTCAACAGTCAATGCCAAGTGCCTCAGCCCGAAATACGAAACACCAGTAGCCATCGACAGTTTCCTCACTCACAAGTGGGCCCTCGAATCAGAACTCCCTCCTCCCCCATCCCCCCACATCGGCCCCAGTGCCCGTGCAAGTGCTCGTTACGGGGAAAAATAGATTTCATCTCACGTCTCGATTAAGCCTTCCCTCAAACGTCAACAATTCCCTCGAAAACAAAAACAACTCAAAAGGAAAACAGATCGCTCACCTCCTTCGGTCAAGAACACAAGCCGCGAAGAGTCATCGCCCTTCTTACCAATGTCATCTTAAGAGATACCCATTATAACCTTCCCACTAATGTAGCCAGATACCGCGCGACGATACCCGCCGTCGCTCCGTCGCTCCGTCGCTCCAACGTTGCGCATCTCAGTCGCTCGGGCACAGTGCGCAGTGCGCGGTGCGACGAGTGCAATAAACCCTGGGCCCTGTTGCGCGCTCGCTCGTTCCACCGTCGCGGAACCCCGAGGGATACACCGCCGCAGCGAGCCGGACACCGTCTCGGAACCGCGAAACGAATTCAGGGTTTATTTTTAGAGCGCTACGCTTGTAATACATCATTTACAAATAATACAACCGACAATATAAATTCCTAGCGTCTATTGTCTGTAATTGCTGTTGCGCGCGTCGCGTCTCTGCGCTGTGCGCTGTGCGCGGCGGGTTGGGCGGAGGGGGGCTGCATTGTTTTGGCCGGGCTTTGTTTTGTTGCATGTGAACACGCGTGTTTTCGGGCTCTCCTCCTGGCGGTGGCTGGCCGGTGTGTTGAAGCGTACACTTAAGAGATTTTACAGAATTTGATAACTCCATTGTTTCACGGCGCGGCATTGGCCGTCCCGGTCGCAGGAACAATTCCTGAGGCGACACGTACCAGTGCTGCGACCGACGACGACGACGCGGACGCGACGCAGAGATGCCATTGGAAAGTGGAGGCTAAGCTTTGAAATGTACGCCAGAGATTAGGAATGAAGGTGGAGTGGCAACAACATCGATTTGAACTTGCTACGAATTCCCTCGATGACGGTCGTGGTGTGGCAAGGTGTGCTGCACGGGAAGGCATTTTGTGCATTCACTGTGGCGGCGAAAAGTGGTCGTTAAGAGTGCGAGATGGGAGCTGGCTGGGGTGGGTAGGAACTTGCCTCGACTGTGCCAGTAAATTGAGAGTTGATTGGATGTTGCTTGGAATTTGGTTCTTGGTTAGGGCGCTCAGACTTCTGCGCATAAAGTCCGTGGTTCAAATCTGAGTGCATACCACCATGTCTCGGTAGATACTGACAATGCTTAGAGGAAACAGATGTCAAGTAGGGCTGTTTACAAGAGCCGTTTATTTTAACCTTCCACCAAATTGGCTCCCGGCTCCCTTTTGACACCAAAACAATCCACCATCGTTGGACTTCGATGGATCCGGCTCGAAGGACCTTAAAAATGCTAAAGAGCAAGAATAGAGTTTTTCGATAAGTCGAACAGTGGACTGTGTATTTTATTTGTCAAGAATATAGATCCGGTCCCTCAAATTCCATGTGCTATGGTCCCCAAGCTTGAAGTGGCGAATATGCTGCTCAGTGGAGAAAAACAACATGTCGTCCACTTTGTGGTTTTAAAAGTAGGTTCAAATAAACCACTCTTATGTTCGAGAATTCGATCAAGCTTTTGTTTCAGCCATTCTCATTTCAACATCATGTACGCCAGAGTGAAATATCTTCTATGGATGCTCTTGGAAGACTTGATCCCGACGTGGTGACTTGTTTGTGGCTTTACAAGACAAATCGGGTAATAACTTGGCCGTAACTTGACTAACATTCCTTTCGACTACGCCAAGATTCTCGTGATAGTGTGTATAAACAAATCCTCCCGCGTAGCCCCACGAAAAGAAATCCACTGTCAACAAATCGCAGAATCTAGGGGGTTCATCTTCTTCTTTGATTGGCGCCACTGTTCAGAGTGGACCTGGGACTCAGCCAACAAGCCTTTCCTTCGAGCCTCGCATGTTCAACAGATAGAGGTTCCTTTCCAGCTGCGTGCGACACCAGATGTATCGTCTTCCTTTACTCGCGTAGTCCCTCGGGGTTGGAGTCAAAGACTTTCCATGCCAGAGCATTGGTGCTCATTCGCTGTACGTGACCTGAGACGAGAGACTTGAACTCGTTTGGAGATCTTCGCGGCTCACGTCACCAAAACCCACAAATGTTGTTTCCTTTAAATCAACCAAAACGGGTCGAGTTATGTGAGATTTCACAGCACATATCTTCCACATCCCCACCTATTATTTGAGGCCAAAAGTTGGTTAACATTCCGCACCAGTCTTGAGATGCGACGGTGAGGGTGACGGACAAACTGCCTCATTTTCGAAGAACTATAAACCATTGACTCCAACTGACCAACTTGCACCCGATACACTGTGACTGTTTGCGAATACAACGGTCTTACATGTTGTAACCCCCTCGCATACGACAAATTTATTCAAAATTCAATCAACTTAATAAGAGGTTAAAGTCGCTGTGTGTTTAGGCCGCTAATCGCCCATCGTTCTACGCATTCTTTGCTCTATCTAACTCTATGGTTGCATTAATTCTCGATTGAGTTGAATAAGGCTGATGGTGCAATAACCAAAACGTACCAGAATACAATCCCATATTCAGTCCTTGACATCCTTGTCGATCAATTAGAAGCGCCTTACACTAGGTTTAGGTTTCGGTGCCCGCCTGAAGTTGCACTTAGTTCAGCGCGAAACTACGTCACTACACGGCTCTGCTCTGTAAACTCTGTAAACCAACCAGCTTTCGAAAATGCGATGAAGATGGCTGACACTACAACCGCTTAGTTTGAACGGACATATTTACCCCTCCTCTTTGGAAGGAGAATATGCTGCAATTCCAAGGTAAAGTCTGATTTGTTGTTCATTGTGTTCAGCGACGAAGCTCATTTTTGGCTCAATGGGTACGTAAATAAGCAGAATTGTCGATTTTGGAGTGAATATCAGCCAGAAGCATTGCAAGAGCTACCAATGTATCCAGAAAAAGTGACAGTCTGGTGCGGTTTATGGGCTGGTGGCATCATTGGACCGTACTTCTTCAAAGATGATGCGAATCGTAACGTAACTGTGAATGGTGAGCGCTACCGTGAGATGATATCCAACTTTTATTGGCCCAATGCAAGAGCTTGACTTGCATGACATGTGGTTTCAACAAGACGGTGCCACATGCCACGCAGCACGCGCAACAATGGACTTATTGAGAGGCCAGTTCGGTGAACATTTTATTTCACGTTCGGGACCGGTCAATTGGCCGCCTAGATCGTTCGATTTAACGCCTTTAGACTATTTTTTGTGGGGCTATGTTAAAGCTCATGTCTATACAGACAAGCCCGCTTCAATTGACGCATTGGAAGACAACATTAAAGCATTTATTCGTGAGATATCGGCCGAAATGTTGCAAAGAGAAACAAAATTAATTGTATTTTAATTATTCATCTACAGAAGCCCTTAGCGCAAAGTAAGCCTATTAAACTGCAAAGCTGGTTGAAAAGCTAAATTGGGTCGCCGTGTTTACTATGACAAGCAGCTTGTTTTGTCAGTAAAGGTATTGATTTGACCGGTGTTTCACTAAAATCACCAAGAAGTAGGAGCTCATTATGACTTTCCTGATCGAGCCGGGAGCAGTTCTTCTTCTCAAGAAGGCAGGCAAGACCCAATCCTGAAGAGCTGAATTATAGTATAGACACCGACAAGACTGCTGAGAGTCTTCCTACTACTGCTCAGGCTGAGTGACTGTCTCGACTTGAGATTAAGCCACCATTTGGTGCCTCTGATCATCTACGACTAGTGTGATCAGTGGATGGCCAATCTCCACCCAGAAAGAGCTCTGAAAAAACGAGTTCGTCAATTTATGCAACATCATTGATTATCTGCCAAGAATGATGTTCTATTTACTGATGACGATGGGGATTGAGCTTAGCTCACTGAAAGATCAACGAAACAGACTTCTAAGGACCTCTGTCACAGCCGGACAAAAGGTCTTATATTCTTCGCCGTTTCTTAAGAAATCATTCATGGGGGCGCTCCACCAAATCGTGCCTTCTAACGATACAATATACTCCACATAGAGTACAGCGGTATCTGGTCAGCAGCTTCTTGGAGCGTTTAGGACTCAACTTGGGCTGGATCACGGAATACGTTTCATCCATTTACTTTTGGTTGATTTGTCTGCTGACATCGGTGCCTACTTGGGATGGATATTAAGACACCAAGCCATCTCGTTAATGTACCCGGCCTCGTGAAAATTAATCAGTCAGTGGCCCTATTAGGGGTACCAATGACTCGCGCACACCTGTTTCCATGTTTTCTTACGTGTACTAATCGACATATTAACGCACTTGTTGCACTTAAGGGCTATCTTCAAGTTAAATGTGACTCCATACAGAGAATTGGTCGCGTCGGGCTGTCAGAACGGATGTCAATATCTGTCTTTCATATCACAAAATAAAGCTTCCTTGATCTCCTCATAGCTTCTGCTTGAAACGAATTTCAATGGTTCACCAATCGAACGCCTTAGAGTAGACGGACGATCCCACGCCTTTGTACAAGCCTCTGTCAAGATTTTTATCCAGCACCAGGGGTGTTCTTCACTATGAGGTGCTCGCGAAGGAATGATGATTGAGGGCATAGAATGAAGTTTGAAGTGTCTGTCTGTCGGCGGAAGAGTAAGGATGATGAAAGTGTAGCTCTGACGCTCTCATTAACAAGCCATATTTTGTGTAAGGTCTGAAGAGCCATTCAAAAATGTGGAACAGAGCTAGTCTCATCGACTTAAAGAACAGAGCAGCCTATGGTATCCTCAGATGGTCGAAACTTGTTCATCACTATTTTTGTAGTTAACTTTTGTCAATTTGAACATTTTCAGCGATTGTCTAGCGATCACGACGTCAAACCTGGCACTAAACACCTGCAGTCTCGGCTGACAGTTCGGTTTGACGTTTCTGATTGGAACGGGGATGTCAAATTTGGACCACAAACTGAATTACGGTGGGTCCCAACTAGTTCTGAAGTGACTTCCAAACCGACATGCATCGAACCACCGTCTTCAAACTTTCCATCATTTTAGTGTCCAGTCAAGCTCCTGTTCCTTTTCCCACTCGACGGCTCCACAGTGCATTTCTTCGGCTCGTCCATTTGTACCTCGGATTACCACGTAGCAGATATGATTGCGTGTACATTCCGTGTGATATCTATGCCACATGCAGTTGAGAACCTTCGCGGGTGCACCGTCATCGTCTAAGCGGCTCTGTCTCCCTCTCTCGACATCCGCACGCAAGCAGCAGTGGCCAGAGTGCACGAGGGCGACACGCGGGACGTTGGTATTAATTCGCTTAAAGAACTCCGGCAAGGCGAACGACCAAAACAAAGTCCGGACCGGACCCCCTCCCAGTGAGAGATAAGCGAGCGGCCGGAACAGTACAAGACACTTAGTTGCAACGAAAATAAACTGGAACGTCGGCCGGTCGCCACACGAGCGCACCGTCCTCAGCCACTCGGCTCTGGTCTAGAACAGGTACCAGCAGCGGCTGGGGCAGGCCTAGGCACGCAGAGCGCAGGCGAATCATTTCGGGACCGCGAACGGACGGTGGTCGGTGTGGTCAGTGACCAAGGACATCGTGACGACATCTGCAGAGATGGGCGCATATGACGGTGCGGTGATCTGCCAGTCAACCGGGGTCAGATCGAGATAGGTGCAGTCTGCTGCTGCTGCTGCTGCCAGTGCTCCTCCTGGCCTGGGTGTGCCCGACGCCCGATAGAACGATAGAAGCGCCCGAGCAGAAGGAGCTCTTCCGCAAAAGGGTGCAGCCGGCTGACTAATGGCCCTCGCGGAGGGCTAATGCCGTGTAATTACGCTCGCAGTGGCATAATTCATGCCCCGCCCGCCCACTCGAGGAAGGTATGAATTTCAATAGACTCCCCCGTGGAGGCCGGCGGTTTTCCCTGCCACAAGTCATCGCTTGATTCATGCGTCCGTCCGCGCTAAGCGATGCGGAAATATGTAAAGCAGCCACTTGTCATCGGTTTCTTTTTCTTTCCACTCGTGCCTGTCCGTCTGTCGCTGGTGCGCGACTCACCTGCCGCTGACATGATTTGAGGGAATATGTCAATTTTGCAATTTCACTCGCTTCACTTGAGTTATGGAGCACGGCGGCGGTGGCGTGGCGTAGGTGTGGTGTGACGCCGCCACAGGTGCGGGGGGCGGGCTCAAGTGCACTCCGGCAACTTCATGCTCAGCCGGACAGTGAATGTGATAATCGATGTGAGATTCACACATGACGGGCTACGGTCATACGATATTTGCACTTTGCCGTGGTGCCGTCGCCGTCGTCCGTGTTTTGTCTTGGAAATGTCACTGGAAGTGGTCGTCTGTGTGTGTGTGTGGAGCTGTGATGTAATGTTTAATCAATTAGACGCACGCCAGGCGTGGTGTGGGAACTCGAGTTGTGGGGCGTCCAGCTGTCACTGTGACAGAAGGTGGTTTCCTTGAAGGAGACTCGAGATGTATCGTCTTGTTGGGTGACAGGAAAGTGACTCAAAGGTGCCCATGGCAAGCCTGGGATGAAATGAGTGTATCTTCGAGCTTGCCTTGGTCTCAGGCTGCAAGGGACGAGATTCCAAGTTAAGGCACATGTCCCCTTTTATTTCGACGCTGCTTCTGGTTGCGGACATGAAGATGGTGCATGGGCGGCTGGGGCGAGTGTTAAGTGCTTCCCTCCATCTCGAGCAAGGAGACCTGGACTGTGCACTGAAAGACGAAAAGACAGCCGGCGGTGAAGGACACTCTCATCCAGAGGATGAGCGTCTTCTTTGTTCAATATGAGAGCCGAAGGTATAGCCGCAGGTTGTCTAGCTTCTGTCTTGCCTCGGTTTCAGATTCCAAGAGTACTTCTAGTGGCGAAGACGAGCCCGATGCATGGACTGCTGCAATGGCTATTGTGTAGTATTTCCATACCTCTCAAGTAAGGAATGCACTGAAAGAGTATAAGACTCGACGGTGAGAGGGCTAAGAGTGCAGCCCTCTCCGATCACTGCGACGGTCGAAGGTAGAGTCGGTTGCTCTTAAACAGGTCGTCGATGCGTCTTGCTGGCTTCTTCCGCCTGCCTCTCAAAAATAATACCCGACGCACAATATTTCTTGTGCAATTGTTAGCATACGCCGATGACATTGACGTGATTGGCGGAACTCAGTGAGCAGTCAGTGAGGCTTTTGCTAACATTGAGACGGAAGCGGCTAAAAACTGTCTGGCGGTGAATGAGGGCAAAATGACGTATATGCTGTCCTCAAAAAAGGACATACAACATCGACGTCTTGGACAGAGCGTCACAATGGGCAGCTATAACTTCGAGGTAGTCAAGGACTTCACTTACCTCGGATCCGGAGTAAACTGTACTAATAACATCAGTACCGAGATCAAGCGTAGGATAACTCTTGCCAACCGCTGTTTCTTCGGGCTCAAGAGGCAAATGAGTAATAGAGCCCTCTCTCGAAGAACCAAGTTGACCCTGATCATCCCAGTCCTGCGATACGGCGCGGAGGCATGGACAATCTTGAAAGCGGATGAAGAAGTCCTTGGTCTCTTTGAGAGAAAAGTTGTACGCACGATCTTCGGTCCTGTTTGTGTTGACGGGTTCTGGAGGAGAGGATTCAATCACGAACTGTACGGGCTGTACAGCGACAAGAGCCTAGTTAGGCGTCTAGGGATCCAACGCCTACACTGGTTAGGTCATGTAGAGCGTATGGACACCACAGCTCCGGCCCGAAGAATCTTTGAATCCGAACCTGTCGGGCAACGCAACAGAGAACGCCCGCGTTTGAGGTGGCGCACCCAAGTGGAGAAGGACCTCAACCAACTTGGAGATCGCGCTAGTTAGAGAGGCATGTTGGTTAAGGCCCAGGTCCACCCCGGACTGTAGCGCCACACAAAGCAGTAGAAAGCACAATATTTCTTGCGATGGCAACGAAACAACGCCCGCATATCTTGTACTTTTGCACCACGTTATGCGGGCGAGACTAGATTCAGTACCTCTCTCCGCGAAGTCAGCAATGGCTTCCATAGACGACGGTCTTTTACCTCATCTTCAGCACTGTTCTTCTTTGTGTAGCGCTACAGTCCACCTAAACTCTGCCTAGCAGCCTGTAGTTCTTCACATGAAGCTGGCTGAGGTCCTTCTCTACTTGTGTGCGCCGTCTTAAATTCGAGCGTCCCCTGTTTCTTTTTCCCAACAAATCAGAGGTCGACTCTTCAGTCCGGACTAAAGTTAGCCACAGATGGACCATGTTCAACTGCTAGGCTCTTGTCCTCCTAAAAAGTTCTTGTCTCTCTATACTCATACCCTTCGTCTGTGGATCATCTCTCCCCGAAGCCTCCAATGCAACCAGAAGCCAAAGTCGAACGCTGAAGTTTGTTCTCTTTTAATGAGACCTAATACATTTTCAGACATTTTTGATTTAGTCTGCCTGCCTATGGAAATACAGCCGAAATGGGATGGTCAATGTCTTGGTAGTAGATCCATCGAGTGACGGATCAGTTAAATTCTTGATGCTGTTGGCATTGGTTACTGCTGAGTCGAGATAGACGCATGCGGTCTGACGACTTGGACAAGACGTGAACGTCCCTCATTGAGGTCAGCATACACTTCATTTCTCCCTCGTTCACTGCCTGTTCGATTTTAACCGATTTCGTCTCAATGCAAGCCAGAGCCTCAAAGCTGTGACTGGCGGTGTTCTGTCAAATATCAAATAGTGTCAATGTCATCAGCGTGTTCTAAAAGCTGTTGTATGCTTGTTGTACTTCTGGAAGATCGTGACTCTAGTGCTGACGAGTGAGTTTTGCACGATCTTGTCAGGAATGACGTTGCAGAAGTCACACGACAGTCACACATTGCCGTGACATTGAAGGTTTCGGTGAGTTTGTTTCCGACTTCTCCATCGTCATCCTTTACAACCTGACGAGTTGGGCAGGATTTTTGAAACGAGGCACTGTATGGTATGGTACGTATGGTTCATCTCTGTAATGTGTGTTGCTATTTTTTTATAATTTGCGCGTGCTCAAGGGGTTATTAATACCCTTAATTGTCCGAGATCAAGACACAGCACGGGTTGAAGGTATAGAGAAAGAGAGATCGAGGAGGTACCTCTGCACATTGGTCTTAAATATCTGTGGATTACAGTCTATGGGGAATATTGAACTGGGAAGAGCATTCCATATTCGTGTGGTGCGGCTAAAGAATGAGTCTCTAAATTTCGAAAGCAGGCTTAAGGGTTAACTGATGTGCATTCCTGGCGAGACGTGTATTGCGAGTGAATTGAAGGAGAGCGGGCTGCTCACTTAAGCATCGTTTGTTGAAATAACGATAAAACACGCTTGCTTGCTTGAAATCGACAAATCTGCTTGCATTTGCCGAGTCTGGTCCATACATTGTGGACTTCTCCATCATATAGCCACACTGATAAGGAGGGTTCAGGCAAGCACACTCGATATAGATTAGATTGGGTTGAGGGTAGACGCGTAAGCCACGTCTCACTTAGGTCCTGCTAAGGTCCCATTGTGATGCCCATTGGGGAATTGTATTCTCTGCGTTCCCACTTGTTGATGTGTCAACTCAGTCTGAAAATTTGTCAAATCCTAGAGATCTTGGAAGTAGAATTCTGCAATGAATGTTTTTTTTCGAGTACATGATTCATTGGACTCACATCTTGAAAAGAGAAATGAATGAAGCACCTTATATTTGATTTCTGAGTGAGTACTTCACCCTATAACAACCAAACATTAGGTTCAGTGTACTCGGATAAAGCGAGTACACTGCACCAAGTGCACCGAGTACACCGAGCTTCTGTCGGTTTTCACACTCTTCGTGGGACAGAGCACCAGAATGGTTCCGCGGGTGGTCAGAGAATTCCACCTTTTATTTGCTGTCTCTTTGACCGTGTCGATCCTGTTTGAGTCCCGAGTCACCATGGGATCAATGAAACAAGGGTTGCTGCCTGACAGTACAGAGTGGAGCCACTGTGTTAAAAGCCCTCGACATACTATTGTGTCATACAATTTTTTCTTGACATCCAAAAGAGACGTTTTGATGCAAAGGACTCCCTTGGTTGTGTCGGTTTCATTCTCATTCCTAACAACGTCGTCCGCTGTTTCATTGTCGACTATGTCTTTTTGATACGAAAACCAGAAGAACCTTGGGTCCTTCGCGACAGCATGTGGTTACCTTGGACTAGATTTCTTTTGTCGAAATTACTTTAAATGGCGCTTGACTGCCAATATCAGTCAATGGAACATCATCTTAGCCGCCTCCTTGACTCAGTCAAGACGACTGCTAGGACCTTCGCTTGAAAAACAGTGCCATAATCAGGGAATCCGATGAAGAAGTGCATGTTAAAAAGTTCGAAGAAAAGCTTGCGTTTTCGGTCTCCCGATGAGTTCATTTATGATCCATTCCTTCCTTCATGGGAAATGGCTCCGGAAGGGTATTTCGAAACCAAGGGACTGAGGTGTTCAATGTTAAGCGCACTTACTCCTCAATAGTTGACCGAGGGTTTTCCTTTTTCTGTGGTTTGCGCAAACGATCCCTTACCAGATGAGCTGGTGCATGCTGTCAAAGGCATTATTATCATTCTCTAATTAATGGCTGGCTGGACAGTAGTACGGTTGTTCCCGAAATTAGGTCTCATTCCATACCAGAGACGTGACCACTTTCTATTGCTCGAGGCTAAGATCACCGTTTGCCAAGTCTTAGCTGGAATTTGCATGCGAACAATGAATCCGGAGAGCGTACTGCTACTCGCATATTTTGCGCCATCATTGGCCTGATTCTACTGACCCTTCCATTGTTTTGAATGCTATCAGCTTGGTTTAAGTCACCAATTGGACACGGAGTTTCCGAAAGAAACTTCTTCTTCTGACAAAGATTAGTTCTCGTAAGGTGTCGTCATCGGAGTCAACCAGAGATAATGCACTTCTGTGGGAGAAAACCTTGTCATTCGTCTTATGACAGACAAAATGGGATATCGCGGTCATATCCAGCATTACGTCCCTTTTTTCTTGAATCAACTAGTGAGTCCGGTGTTCCATTTCACTGATGAAAGTCCACACCACAAGACGAAACCGCCAATCATCAGTCTTCTCGGCCGCCCACCAAACAGCCGATATAAACGACTCGCATTAAAATTTAAATTTTCGCCTAAACTGACGCAATTTTGACCGGTCCAACTGGTCAGTGAAACATCGGCGTCGTCAAACCTAAACGATTGATGTCAGCCGCTTAAAATAGACCTCATGGCAGTCAGTCCTCTGATCCGGATCCAGTGTGTGTTTGAAGACAACTCAGATCGTCATCGAGACCCACTCAACCGATTCACGTGAGAATTTGGCGACGAATCAACCTGAGATCCCATGGAGCCTTAGAACAAGTGGCGATCTCCACATTCACCGAGCAGATAATTCGCCTCTGCCCATGTGCACATTCTAATTCCATGGGAACCACGGGGAAAAAATCCCAGAAACGCCGACCGTAAGCAGCTTCCATCCATTTTTCACATCAAACCTGCTTTCGTCGTGTGCGCGCGCACACCTTTCCCATGCGATGCACACGGCGACGACTTTCGAATGGGATGCGCCTCGTAGCTTCCCAGGCTGCAATCACTTTCTAAAGAATAACATATCGATACACACGCAACCATTCAACACCGGCCGGAGGATGCGTAAATCTCCGCCGAATGGAACCGACTGGAACCGAATCTGTGCGCCTAATCCATTTCCATATTTATCTCCGCGCGGCCATTGTCAGTCACTGGTGGTGGAAGTGGCACCAGAAGCCAGAGCCCATCGCGGTCGTCCTCCCGGAGAGCAGGAGGCAATCGCATCACAACATCCAAACGGAAGCATTAAATTAGAGATACACGCCGTTGTGTGTGTTGTATCTAATTTACTGTGGAGAATATATGCTCCACTAGAGACTGTGTCTAGGCCTGACGCGACGTGCGCCTCCGCGGCTAGGCCGGCGCACTCGAAGAAGAAGAGTTCGCATCCTCTTCGGCTGCGTTGTTTATGGCTGGAGGTGGACGTATAAAATTTGCCAATGGCCGCCGAGAGCAGTTGTTCTCCGTGTTCGCGGCGACGGCTCCCGAGCTGTTGCCTTAAATTGTGAAGTGTTTTGCATTTAAATCGTCGTTTAGGGCTGCTCTTGAATTCTCCTTTGTTCGGCATTCCACGGCCGGCCGTTGGCTGGGGAGGGGGACGTGTTCGGTAATAAAAACATCAAGGGAATATTCCAGGGTTCAAGTGGGAGGAAGTGGGTGGCACGACATGTGATTAATTGAGGCCTTTTTGTCGGGATGAGGGAACACTGATGTGTGTTTATTGCTTTTGCCGCTGTGTCAGCATTAACTAATGGGTTTCTGTTTCGTTTTAGCTGGACGATGCTGCGCTGCAAGTTTACAAGGATGGCGACTATGGAGCGTATCTGGATTTGGAATCCTCCCTAGCCGAACAGGCCGAGGAAATTGAAGGTCTCAATGCAAAGTGAGTAATATATTTGAATTGTTATGCGAGGATTGTGGTAGCGCTGATTTATTGGTAGACGTGTGAGGAGATCCGTTTGACTTGAGGGAAGTGGAGAGGAATTCACAAATTTCTGCAAGATGCTTGCTATTTGAAGTCAATTCCCTAGAATTACCTTTTCAATCAGTAGATTCCAATTTAAGGTCGAACCACAATTGACTGAAGCTTATGTCAGAATCCAACGATAAGTAGACAAAAGTATCGTCACATTTTAAAGAGGTGTTAGGACCAACTAGAACATTCCAAAAAAACGTAGACATTGATTTCCTTCAATCAATAAAAATTGAACGAAACTTAACGAAAGTGAACAGAACTTGACGAAACTTAACGAAAGTCATATGGTTAATGTGGTTGTAGTGTATTATTCACAGAGGATCACTGATGAACATCACTCACAGATTTTAAACGCAATAGAGTAGAGAGCCAACTGGAAAGTGACCGCTTTTCTTTTTAGAATCAGTTAAGTAAGGTGTCGCCGGGCTTGCACAAAAGAGCACTTTTCGTGATTTCGCATGATTGGCCAGCTTAGTAATCGAGAACCAGAGACAGCAAGAGACAAGCTTCAGAAGGTTCGTATTGTATACGAAATTTGAGGACATTACTGGGCCGCTAATGGAACCCTGCGGTATACCATTGCGAACATCAAACAATGAGGACAGTTTTCAATTAGCTTGAACGCGGCAGTAATGTACTAGAAGATGAACAACATTAGATACACTAGATGAACTTGCAGAACAAAACATGAAGTTGTCATATTCTGACTCTGAACTCATTCTTCACGGTCTTGGCTTCACGTCAAATTGATGGACAAAGCCACCCTTCTTTTCATGTGAACCCCACTGAATTCACCTCAACACCAGCCCACTTTGTTCATCAGATGGAACCATATTCTTCGCTTCAGTACTTCGAATTAACACATTCGCAGGTTCAACGACATTCCAGACAGTTCCCCTAAACTTGTCAGAACTGATAAATGTTCGCTTGTTAGTCGAAGTATAAATTCCCAGCTGACAGTGGGGAATGCAAATTTGTAGAATTCTGCACAGGAACTTGTTTCGCTTTCAGAATTATGGGAGCAACTTTGAATGAATAAACATGTGTCCGTTTTGTCAATTAATCGAAAATTGTGTGTTTACAAGAAACCAGGAATCTTAAAGGAGATGTGTCAAGGAGTCAGTGTAGCTTATCGTGATGGAAGGTTTGTATGGTGGATTCTGACGGCTGGAAAGGAGGGGATTAGTTTGACTCTTAGTTCAACAAAACAGTGAGAAGGAGATCTTCTGTTTGAATTACTGAATTTATTCTCTGACGGAGATTCGATTCAACTTTCGTGGCATGGCACGACACTCTGTGAGTTAGTTGGACTGCTGCCATGGTCCCTAAAGTGTGTATTGAAAGTCGACATCGGAGTCCCTCCTATTCATAGGAAAGTACCCGATGTGGTTGCTGGAGGAGCTACGAAACGACTCTTTGCAGTAGGCAACTGCGACAACGCATTAGAAGGACTGTGAAAGGTTTATCATCCCCCTAGAGGCATCACAATGAGTGCAAGTGGACCTAAGTAAAACGTGGTCTCCAACCTAGCCTAACCCACAGTCAGTAGTTAACATTTTCTTTTTGAATTTCTAGGGCTCCGCACGGAAATAGTTTTTTTTCCATATCTTTGAAAAAAAAATGTTTCTGAAAAAATAATACTTCGACTCAGATTGTTGATTCCACATTCAATGCCAATAAGTTAAGGAACTCAATGTTGAGCAACTGCTTCTCCGAATGGAAAGATCAATGCTTTGATGGCTTGAATGTCCCCATCATCATGTCTTCCGATCCGAGCCTGAAATGCGACTCTATCAGGAAGACGTCTGCTTGGCAGACTCCAGAAACTCGCTTGGTTGAGCCCGGGCATGAATCCTGATGAGTTCAGAGTCGATGACGGAGGATCGAGTGGCCTGGAGATCTCTGGTGCGTGCTTTACACCACGACCCCTTTAGTTACTCATGCGGGTCAGAAAATGATCATAAAGATGACAGCCGTGGTCTTGTGGGTCTTTTCGTCGACTTTTACGTGACTAGGTTCGATTATCGTCCGGTACGATATGTCCTCACCTCTTTCTAGTCTATTTGCCCCTTATGTCTGCCTGGAGAATGGTTCTCAAACTTGGCCGTTCGATGTTAAGTGCCAAACAACTTTGTTGGACCTCTAATTGTGTGAAACGCGACTCTTAGAAATTGAAATTCGACTTACTTACTTCTCCTCGAGAACATAGGGCGTCAACCATCCCATCTCATTCGAATTTCTGCAACGGATTAGAACTCTTTCCAACTCGTTCCTAGAGACTTTGCTTCCTCTTCAACTGTTCTGCGCCAGATTTACCTGCCTGTGTGAGCCCATTCCTTTTTTTTCCTACGTCTTGTAAAGTTTATGGGTTCTGCTAAGGTATGGCTGCTCATTCGAGATACGAGGTTTCTAAAACATCTGTTTTCGAAGGATTTGCATCTCTCGAGTGATAATGGCGTCTACTTTCCATGTACTGGCGATTAGCGAATAACCATTTCTTATGAAACAATGTTCATGTTCAAAAGTCTCATGCAGCTGAATACTAACTTAAGTCATTTAACCCCTCGGGGGGCATAGGGCTTCAACCACGCCAGCGCGCCATCTCGTTCAAATTTCCGCAACGCGTTTGAGCTCCCTCCAATTCATTCCTAAAGAACGCGATACCTTTTCAACTGTTCTGCGCCACGTTTGCCTTGAGCGTCCCGCGGTTCTCCCTGTCTGTTTAGTTAGTTTGTTGACTTTTATTTTCAATAAATGTTTTACAATTTAAATATTAACCTAAGTCGTTTATGGTTTGGCCTGGCCTATGGCCGTCTACCAGTTCTCCCTGTCTGTGTAAGCCGATTCCTTATTTCCTTCGTATTGGACATTTTATTGGTTCTTCTCACGTGAAGTTGCTCGTTGTAGACACAGTTCGCAAAAAAATCTTAAACATCTGGCGATGGAGTCTACTTTCCAGGTACTGCATCCATTAACCAGCATCGTTTGAGCAAAACAGTCGCAGTTTAATCCTCAATCTGATAACATTACTTTTCCAGATCGTGGATAGCATTCCGGAAGCAGCTTCAGTCTTTCCGATTCTGTTGCACACAACAAATTCGGAGCTGCCGCGGTTGGGCGAGACCACACTTTCTCACTTTTGCTTTCACTGGGATTCGAACCTGAAGACCCCTATAGCCAAAGACAAGCACTCAATCAACTGCGCCACCCAGCCGTTTCCGAAGTATAGAAAGCTGCTTAACGTCGACTTCCGATTCGAGGAACCACTTGATTGACAGTTGATGCGATGGGATGCGGCACATTGGACAATTCTTCCCACAATTCATCTGCTTGTGGGTAGGGATGCAACTTGTGTAGAGTTCTCCGGCCGTCGACTACTAGTGGGGTTTCATTCTCACTTAAGGCGGCAAAAGTGAACGAGACTTAACGAAACTTTGATGAACTTAATGAAACTCAACGAAAGTCAAGTTGGACTTAGGATTCGAGCGTACCATTAGTAGATCACTGATTAATATCAAAAAACAAGTCTTAACGAAACTCAACATAACTTAACGAAAGCCTATCATTCGTAGATCAATACAGAATGTCGTACATAAACCTCTGCCGAACTTACATACTTCTTAGCCCTTGACTTTTGGAGCGTGCGAGTCTGAGCTAATGCTTCTATTCATTGTTGACAATATAAGACCGGCAAGCTCTCTCCAGTGATCACGGCCAAGTTGTCGTATGCCTGCGATGACTTGGTCGTTGTTACAGGGGCTTATCATTTGTGTTCTCGAACTTGGAGGCTTTACCTCGGTCCTCTTAGTTGGAGCATTGGTCTCCTTGCCGTCGCTTTGTTTCCTTCGATCATCGTGGGTTTTTCTTCATAGAATCTGACGGAGCCCTTAAATTTGTGTCGCACTTCTATTTCTGACTTCCGTCATTGAAGAGTTCCCTAAATTCACTCACGGTGATACGTGCTTGCGATATTCAGATGCACCAACGCGCAAGGATCCTTACAAGCAGTTCCGAAGATCAGTTAATCACTTGTCTTTTGGAACACATCCCCTCTTTGACCACAACATCTAATCACCTGGAATCCTCATCCACGTTACACAAGGCACACGATGACAACAAACTAAGAACTCCAGCAAAAGAAATACGACCCTCACCTTTTGACATATTCCCACACGAAAGCCGCTCGCCAAACAGACTGGGAAAACCAACACTTAACTGAAAGTCAGTCTGTTCAAAAAGTGACAGTCAATTTGTTGCTTGCTGTAAATATCCTTTTTTTTTGGCAAAAACCAAAATTAATTGAAGACATTTGCAGATTTTTATGCGCGTCCTTGAAGCGCAGAGGCAAAGTGTGCGCAGTTAATTACAAACGATTTCTCATTGCTTAATCTCACTTTGGACCGGAGACACGGCAGCGTGGTGTCGGGGCCTTAAGTGTCAATTTGTCATTTCACTTCGGGTGGAGCGAATTTACATATTCGCCGGGAGAGAATTCATTCTCCGTTCGTCCACGGGAACGCAAGAATGCCGATCACGCTCACAGATTCCAGTAAAAATAAGAGCTGTCATTTTGTGGCTGTAAAGCTCAACAATCGTTCAGTAATTTGATTTAATTGCAGAATGACTGACCATTTCGGATAGCGGGTGACTTAATGAACATTTTGGTTTTTATCACCGCTATTTAAGCGCGCACAGTCCACAGACGGCGCGGTCTCAATGGTTTCGCATTTCCGGATCATTAACCACAAATCGCGAACAGAAGTGGAATTTTAATTTTTAGTTCGATCACCTTGTGTACTTCATGCGAATGACGATGACAGGGTGAGGCGAAATGGATTGGTTACTTTTGAGGAAGGTCTGGAAATGTGGATTAAATTAGGAAAACGACGTGATTGAAGGAAATTTACGTGATAACGTCCGTCTACCTTGCTGTTGTACAAGCCTCAACAGAAGCAATATTTTATCACACACAGCTTTTCCGAATGACCAGCCCTTCCGTCTGAGGTGGACGTCGATATTATATTCCTCTTCAACGGTTCTAGTTCACACGGTACGACATGCTTGACATAATTCATTCGGAACACTTATTTCGACGTGTGAACATGGAAGCCCGTGCCTTTCCTCTAGTGTTCATAATCGATAAAACCTTGGGGGATGAAGAAATAGAGATAAGAAGGGCAAGATTACAAATACGGATTAGATCGTCGTACAGAAACGTCAAACATCACTCTCAACTGTCAATTTCAACATTCTGTTCAGGACGCCGTTGTATAAGGCTTCGGCGGACACGAAAAAGAATTGGCGGAAGTTCTCAATTGTTGGACGCCACGGGCAACCACTGGCGCAAAGGATTGTAGTCAGATACCTGGGGATCAGATGCTGCTCTAGCCAGGGCCCGAGGCGCTTTCGCTCCCACAAAGAAACTGTTTTACAACAGCCAACTTGATGCAAGGGTAAAGGTAATCTGCTACATGGCCCTCATACGGCCAATGCTCATCTAGGGCTTGCCTTCGCCTTTACAGAACACCAGAGTCCCAGTACATAAAATACTACTCCAATGAGGTCTTATACAACAGGGCCAACCTGATACGAGTGGACAATTTCCTGGTTCAGTTGATTTGAGGTCACACTGCGAGAGCGATGAACTCGGGCAATAACCTGATCGCCGGTGCTTACTACCCCAACCCACAGTGCCACGAAAGGGTACGTCACAGTGGCTTCGTCCCTCCGTAAGCATTTCTCCACTTTGCCAAGCATGGCCTGATACAAAAGAAGAATGCGGTACCGCTCCTGTTTCACATAGCCAGGTCAACTGTGGATGGACGACTCAACCACGACCGTTCCGTTGCACAACGAGCTGAGGAAGGCCTCCTCCGGTTCAGTACAGCGGTCTCGAGTCAGGATGTGCGAGATGTTGCATTGCAACATCGTAAGTTCTGGTGGCTGGGGAGCGAAGGAACTCCAGCGTCGAACCCTTTCGATCCGGGGTAGAACGGGTAGTGCGTACCCCCTTATGGGGCGCAGTCGGTCTCTGCCTTGCGGTGGATTAGATAGAAGTCTAGAAACCGCAGGCTATGGCCGACTCACATATATAATAAAATTTAATTAAAATGAAATGAAAATGACTGTCAATTTCACTAAACTCTCACCGACCCTGAACATGCCTTCTGTCTTCTGTTGCACTACGCGACTTGTGAGCAGGACTAGAAGATTGCAAACACCATCTCCAGACATCAGGGCCACGCTGTCGTATATCTGTGATGACTTAGACATTGTCACTGCGATTCCATCTACATCACCTACCCTTCGTTATGCTCCTGTAAGCACTTGATGCCACTCAAACCTCTTAATTTTATCCTGGAATCTGTTCCTAAACGTCTTAACCCTTCTGTCAATAAGTAGTTCTGGCAGAACCTTTTCATTTTTCAAATTTCAATTTTTAGCAAATTCTCGTTCATATTTGTAATGCGTTAGTGTAGATAATAAATCGAAAATTTGAGCGGCCAAGAAAAAGATGAGCTCTCTTTGCAACGGCCCATTGCGTCAATGGAGTATGTGTGACCAGACCTACTTAGTGACAGAGGGGTTAAGCGACTTCTTCAGAACGCGTTATTTTCCGTTTTCATGATGTGAACTTACTTACTTATCAGGTAGACGAACCACGAAGGGTCTGAGCCTGAGCAATTGCTGCCTTCCATCGCTGACGGTCTCGGGCACGCTGCTTCCAGTCATCAAGGCCAAGCTGTCTTACATCCGCGATGACTTGGTCTCTGTACCGGGGGTTCGGTCTTCCTCTCCTTCTCGAAGCAGGAGGCTCGGATTCGAAGACCCTCTTTGCTGGAAAGATGTTGTCCAGTCGCTCGATGTGGCCGAGCCAGTGTAGTCGACGGATTTTTGCCTTCCGGACTACAGCCACATCCTTGTACAGCTCGTAGAGTTCGCGGTTGTGTCTTCTCCTCCATCCGCCTTTCTCGCAGACGGGACCATATATCCTTCGTAGAATTTTTCTTTCGAAGGCACCAAGGAAATCAGCTCTGCAGCCTTACTTAATGTCCAGCTTTCGGCTCCATAAAGCAGGACTGGCAGGATAAGGGTTTTTTAGAGCATGACTTTGGTCCTTCGAGTCAGGAGTTTCGAGCCCAGTTGTCTTGACAGACCGAAGTTGCATCGGTTGCCAAGGTCGAATCCTAGTCGGATCTCCACTACGATGTCATTCGTGGAGTTTACTTTTGCCCCGAGGTAGACAAACTCCTTTACTTCCTCGAAATTGTAGCTGTCGATTGTAACGTCTTGGCCTAGGTGGTGTACGGCGGATCGGTGTGTTCCTCGACAGCAAATATTTGGTTTTATACCAAGCGGTTCACATTAAATTGGCGCATTATATTAAATTGAGAGTTCTTGGGTGTTTCGAGTTTCCTTTAGTTTTACCATGAAAAGGCTCACCATAAATTAGTACCAACATCTTTTTCAACAGAATTCTGAACAAAGTTGTCAAAGACGTGCCTCTTACTGCTTAAGCATCTAAAACGCATCTAAACTCTACGACAAAAAAGTTGGTCCACATGTCTTGATGGTGATGGTCAAATTGTATTTGTTGCTGCCAGACTATAAGTGTTCAAGTTTTGCGAAATTTATGTTTTCTGGTCAATTATATGATCATGACCAGAGGTATGATTAAGTACAACATTTTTTGTGAAGCATATAAACCAGAAAATCAACATTTGAAGCGTTATTGTCAAAAAATAGCCTGCTGTACGCCGAAGGTTAAGTGCCTGGGCTACCGGCGAAATTGCACACTTAGACCGTTGTAGGTTCATTATGATACCCAGTGCCGTTAATTTGATCCCAGCGACAAATGGTGACCAGATTTAAAAACTAGATGAAAGCGTTGTAACTTTTGCTTTCACTGGGATTCGAACCGGGGACCCCCCTTCCCAAAGGGAAACACTCAACCAACTGCCCCATCCAGCCGTCGCATGATTGGGTTAGCTAAGACTGCTAATAGCAACAGTCTCACTTAGGCCAGAGTAGGACTCGTCACCACACGAGTCTCAAATTATAACCAGATGGTTCTTTGAATGTACATAGCAGACAAGCTGGCTGGTCGATGGCAGGCCATAGTTGTTTGATAATGAAGCACTGCCGTTACACCATATACGAGAGAAAGTCTTTCTTTCAACACAACTTTAGTATGTAGATGCTTAGCAGCATGGTATGACTTTATCCGAAGGAAGTGCGCAGCTAGTACCTCTTTTTGCGAGTTCATCCCAGGGATCCGCCACCCACATGAGTATGAAACTAAAATAATTGGCCATCTCGTCAAGAAAGAATCGTCATTTTAGGGAAGCTTCAGAGCTAAAAGCGACTGCAGAATAGAGCTGTACTGCAAAAGTGTGTACAAAAGCGGCAGTCACTTGCCGAATTATCTGGCAAATGGGTTCAATTTTATGAATGTTGAATTTGTCCGTGTGCTATTAGAATTTTATCTCTAGAAAAAACACCCGGTTTTAAGCACGCAGTTCGCGAACTCTGGACGAATTGAAAACGAATATTTGTCAAGTTATAGCCAAGTTACCTTCTCCCAATCGAGTCCTTAACAAACTTTCGTAAACGACATTTGAACAATCTTGTATTCCATTGACAATGAAAACATTGATACTACGTCATCATCACTGCCTTCTGACCCGCATTTTAGACTAAAAGAGTGGAGGGAATTAAGCACTCACAACAAGCACTCACTAAACAACCTCTCAATCCTCCGCCATCAAGTCAGCATGATCTATACCCAGGCGCAACCTAGCAAGTTTTTGGACTTATTCCAACCGCCACGGCCTGGGTCTCACATGATTACATTTAAGGCATAAATAGTGGTGGTATCGAGCAGAGTAGGTGATGAGTGTGCCAACTGCACAGTGCCCGGTTATGACTCCAATGAGGGTCCTTAATGAGGGCTTGCTAAGTCCAAGTAGACTGAATGACCGTTTTAGGTTAAGTCATGGCCAGATTTCTTTTGTTTTAAGGAAGGTTGTGCCTTCTAGCCATTTGTCATTAGTGCTTTTAGTTGTGTAGATCTTAGGAAGATGGTAAGCTGTAGCGATCGGCATGGAAGGTGGTACCCCTGCTATCGATAGGGACGAGGTTGTATCACACCTAGCGAGTTCGTCGGCTTTGCAGTTTCCTGGTATGCCACAGTGTCCCGGCACCCACATGAGGTGAATGTCAAAATGCTCAGCCATCTCGTTAAGAGACAGCCTGCAATTAAGGGATGTTTTTGAGTAAAACATGACATTGTCCAGTGATATTATAGCGGCCTGACTATCGGAACAGATGGTGATATCCCTTTCCCACGTTGTTTTCGAGCCATGACAACACCTTTTTAATCGCTATGGTTTCTGCCTGGAAAACGCTACAGTGATCAGGGAGCTTCAAGGAGATAGCACACCCGCACCCACCACTTTGTTAGTATTCGATCCGTCTGAGAAAATACGCAAAGGATCATCCAACGTCTGCCTATCAGGCATTCAGTCTGATCTGGAAGGAATGCTGATCGAGAACTTCTTCTCAAAGATAGCCTGGGGTATTAGGCGGTCAGTGTCGCTAGGAAGGAAGTTGCATTTCTGGAGAGTGGCCGATGTTGAGCTCGGACCACAGTCGGAGTGTTTTGAGTTTCCACAAAAGCAGACCATAAACGACCATAACCCCATCCTATTCGTCCACGTTAACCGTCATAGCAGCATTTGTACATACGGCCACAAACCCATCGAGTGCGCGTTGGCAAAGAGTAGATGTTTTGCCGTCAACTCTCCCAATGTGAAACATTCCGCTCCTCGGCTGAGCTGCATTAAAAAAAAATATAGGCGACAAGAAGCACTCCTGGCGAAGCCCAAAGCCTGCGGTAATTGGTGTTAATTTAGCACGATTACGCCGATAAACTGCTATAGATTGTATAAAGCGACTGAATGGCACTCAAGAGAGGAACTCATAGTTCTGCAGAACACTCTAGAGTCTACTTGGAAAAATTCGATCATCTATACAAAACAGCTGTAGATTGCTTTGGCATGCTCCCTAGTCTTCCAGGGTATCATGCTGAGAATGAATGAAACGTTGGTCGGTTGTGCTTCTGCTGTTGGACGAAAGCAGCACTGTTTATCCCACTTCCTGAACTCAACCCTAGTTCTTGAGCGCGACTCTAAGACCTTCAGGTAGACTCTCCCAGTGAGGCTGACTTAGAAGTGTCAAATCATAAAAGCGTCTTATTTGAGTTTGCCTTCGGAATCACTCTTTGGGCCCGTCACAAGTATTGTCGGAAGCCCCAATGTACAAGGGAACACCACGAACATCTGCGTCACACGTAGTTTTCTTCGGTTTCACAACCGCTTGCCAGTCACCTGTCAATTTACAATGTCGCGTAATCCTACCCTCGCATGAATTAATGTCGCCACAGTGCAATGGTGTCAAAATGAAAAATGAACCCCATCGCCCTATTTCGACGGCAAAGCTTCAGTTTTCAAAGAGTTGACATTTGACAGAGTGCCTGTCGATAAGGAAGTGTGTCCAGAGCAGGTGCCTGACACTTCTGCGCAGTCCCTTTCTCTCTCTCTCACCCTCCACCGAGTTGTCAGCACATTCCCGTCACAACCACTCAGCTCCAGTTTCAGAGTGCAACACCCAAACAGTGTCAGTGTCGAAAAATTGACGTCAGCAGCAATTAATCGGCCCGTGACGCGACGTGTGCGCACTCTAATTTAAACAATAGACTCAAGTGTGATTTAAATTGGCAACAAAAACACCGCCCTATCTGCGATCTTTGCGTCGCGGCGATGTGGCAACGTGACGGCTGCGCCTGCATGTAACACCTCTTGGGCGATGGTCTCTCTCGCAATTGCAAAACATGAAATGTGTCTCAGTGCTCGCAGTGCTTACGTGCAACTTACGTACGTACCGACGAATCTGATACTTGAATTTCGTCAGAGAGGATCTCATGCAAGCGGCGGTGGGTGTTCGTCGTTCGTCGTTCGACTTTCGTACTTTTGCGAAATTCATGTTTTCTCTTAAATGATATGCATTTTCGTTCGACCGCTCGCGTGTGTGTGTGAAGAAAGATGCCAGTCGGTGTCACAATCCCAGATGACAGTTTCCCCGAGATGCCATGGAAACGAATTAATTGAACAAGACTGGCACTGACACCCCGTCGTGAGCGAGCGCTGACGTGTAGCGGTGCTCGAAGCGAACGCATCTCATTAAAGTGACAGTTCGTTGAACTAGCCGCGGGAACATAAACAAACCTCAGACCAGAGACCGAATTGGTGACCGCCAGCCCTTCGGGACGGCGCTATAGCGTATTGATTTTCATGTAAATCTGGTTTTGGCGAATCGGTGGAGAATGGAAAAATAATCCGACGGTGACCTGGTTTTGTTTGTATTTTCACGGTTACTGGTTCCATGGACTTCGTGGAAAGAAGTGCTTAATTTATTCAAACGCTGAACGGAGAAAGAGGAGAAGAGGCGTATAAACCAAATGAAAACAAAAACACGAATAGCTGGCAATGATGTATGTTAATCGGTCATTTTAACGGTTTTAAGTTGTAATACTCTTTTGAATAACTCGCCTTGTCCTCCTCTAGTCACTAGTCTCTTGTCGCTGGTCTGTGGCTAGGTGTCGGGGCAGTCTGATTGGTAAAATGGCGCGGGGTACTTCGGAACGTTTAGTCTTTTGCTTTCTGTTCCTTCTTGGTGTTCGATTGGAAAATGGGATTAGACTCATGTTGGATTTGAAGGGAATCTCAGCGTCGCGAGGGAGTGCATTTGCTTGGCTTGGAAGTCGCGTGTCTATCAGCACAGAGTGACCTTGAAAACAGGGCCACGCTTCCAATTTGGACCCTTGCTTGGAATTGGACCGACAAAAAATAATAAAATTCAATCTCCAACCTCCTTTTTGCGTCCAAGCAATGCTCCAGCTTCGACACCAAGATCATTCTAGGAGATTTTTGCTAGAGTCATCGAGAAACACAGCGACACCACATCCGGTAGCGGAATGAGCTCGATGAACTTTGTCATGGGACGTAGAGTAGTGCCAACCGGAAGCTTTCTTAACTCGAGTTGACCCGAGTTGGAATTGAAGCGAAACGAGTTGGAACTCGAGTTGATTTACACGGTTTCAAATCGAAATAGGCGGATCCTTTTTTGTAACAGGCCAACTGATTCCAACCCAACTCGGGCTAGCTTGGAACACTAGGAGCATAATACATTTACATTCAAAATAATAGAATGTATCCACTCTATATCACGCACAGTCAATTCAATTGGTGTGAGATCAGTGTTACCACAGTTTCCCGAGTGCCCGAGTCGAGCTGACATAAATGAGTCCCTTTTGACTCTTTAGTGCCACTAGTGCCACCAGTAGGCACACCACAGGTAAGACTGTTTGAGATGCCATAGACAAAACAACCCTTAAACAAAACCGATACCACAAGAAGCAATAAGAGACGAACAAGTGGAAACTCTGCACATGGCACCCGTCCTCACGAGTCTCATACGAAACACAGTCGATACTCCAACTAGGTATTGAATGTACAAGTCGGTCTTCTCTTAGCCTTCTTCTTCTTCTTTGATTGGCGCTACAGTCCGGGGTGGACCTGGGCCTCAACCAACATGCCTCTCCAGCCAGCCCGATCTTTCGCAAGCTGCCTCCAGTTTATCTTAGCCAACCAACGCGTATTTTGCGCGTTCACGTCACAATGAGTTCAAAGCTTTGCAGTTATGAGGTCGAATTTAGAGATAGCCAACCCGAGTCGATAAACCGAGTCAACCTAGTTGTGTGCTCACACTGTGTCGAATGGCTCGTAGATTTGATGTCCATTCAGCAACTCGGTTGGACATACATTCTACTCAGTTCAACTCGTCTTGCAAACTCGTTTTGACTCGGTTTTCAACTCGAGTTGACCCATCTCTAATGGGACGTCATCTTTCTTCGGTTTCTAAACCTCAATATCCATAGAGAGACCTCGCGATCCTCAGATCAATCAACCATCAACCAGATTAATCACGTAGAGATCGACGTCAGCCCCTCCTTCAGTATTCCTGATGTCTGAACGTTCCGAGGAGCCATCATCGACTCAGAACACTACCTTGTTGTAGTCAAGGTATATCGAGAGAACAAGGGTGTCCACGACTTAATGTCGGAAAGCTACAATCGCAGCTATTTGGATCCTTGCCGATCGAGTATCACAGAAACTCTCGGTAAGTTCGACGACGCCTTGGTAAGCAATCGATGAAGAATAAAGGCGTTGTAAAGAAACCATCAAATAAGCTGCCACTGATCTACCGATTTTACGACATCACCTAGGACGACGAGTTAGAGCAGTCACTTGCATCGAAGCTGGCAGCCTACAAGGCTACGCTGCAACGAACAACGAGAACTGTTCGTGAACTCTACGAACAGAAACTAAGGGAAGAGAACAACTATCTCAGGAAGAAGAAGCAAGAGCATGAGTAGTGCGCGATCGAGATAATGGAGGAGGGTTACGGCAGAAATGGTGTCCGAGTTTTACCAAAGGGTGACAGGACCAGAGGACTGTCAAGATGCAAATGGACAACTGGTAGTAGAATCGGAGTCGATACTGAGAATCTGGTAACATGACTTCTGTAGACTGTCAAACAGCGATGAGGACCAAAATATCGCTGTCAAGCAGAATAATAATATAATCATATGGGTGGCAGTACAGCCCATAGAGGGTAAGACCCTAGCTTCTCAGAAACCACTTGTGCTACGCGTAATTACACTAGTGAATGGGACCTGCAGCTTTTTGCCGACTCCGAACGACAAAGTTTGGGAAGCTTTTTCTAGACTGGAACAATGTCAGTGTTTCGAAAGATTTAGGCGGCGAAAATTATTTTTTTATTACTTAATTCGCGTGTTTTGCTAAGACATGGAGTAGGTTGTATTATTCCATTGGAACATGCGTTGGACAGCTACTGTCATTGTAAAAAGTTGTTTTTCAAAAAGGTATAGCTTCAGATGGGATACTATTGTACTATTGTACATGTTTTTCTTCAATAAACATTTAAATGTTGAGAAAAACACCACCAATTAAGTCACAAACCCAATAGTACAGACCAAGGATCGAACATAGACGTCGAGTTTTAAGAGCATTGGCCTCGACAAATATATCCACAACACCACGGGCCACCACATCAGGATGCAACCAAATTAGAGGATGCTATACCAGAATTCCGTCCTCCAGACTAAGACGAGGTCAAGATAGCAATTTTAAGGTTCTAACAAAGCAAACGTTCTGCCCGTTAAAATCTTTAAGACTGTTGGAGATGGTCTGGTAAGGTGCATGCCGCAGCTCGTCTGCAAGATACTGTCTGAGGAAAGCATGCCCGACGAGTGGATTCTCGGTGTCGCCCGCCCTATCCACAAGAAAGGGGATCTATATGACTACAGAGAGATAAGTCTCCTTAACATCGCTTACAAGACCCCTATCTGCAGATTTGTGAACTCGCCTGAAGCCGTTCATTAACAATCTGGTCCATATCAGTGTAGCCTCAGGCCAGGACGGTCCCCAATACACCAAGAACCCCAAGAACCAAATCTACACTCACCATCTATTCGTCAATTCGAAGGCCGTGTGCATAAAAAAGAACTGCCAACGCCAGTCTAGCTTAGACATTGCTGCGAACCTTTTCAGGTAGTGAAGGATGATGATAGAAAACTCTCGCTGCTCCGTCAGGGTCGGTAACGAGCTCACCGAGATCTTCAAAGGTGTTTAGGCAAAGCGACGCGCTGTCATGTGATTTCTTGAATATCGTCCTGGACAGGATCGTGCAAAACTCGCACTTAATCACTAGAGGCATGATCTTCAGAAGTCTGCACAACTGTTAGCATACGCCGATGACATGGACGTGATTGACAGAACTCGGCGGGCTGTCAATGAGGCGTTAGAAAGCATTAACACGAAAGCAGCTAAAATGACGGTAAATGAGGGCAAAACGAGATAAATGCTGTCCTCTAGAAAAGACATACAACTTCAGCGTCTTGGGCAGAGCCTCACAATGGGCAGTTATAACTTCGAGGCCGTTAAGGACGTCGCCTACCTCTGTTCCTGAGGAAATTGTACGAATAACATCAGTACCGAGATCAAACATGGAATCACTCTTGCCAACCGCTGTTTCTTTGGGCTCAAGAAGCAATTGAGTAAAAGGGCCGTCTATCGAAGGACAAAGCTGACTCTAAATAAGACACTGATCATTCCAGTTCTGCTGCACGGCGCGGAGCCATAAACCATCTCAAAAGCGGATGAAGAGATCCGTGGTCTCTTCGAGAGAAAAGTTCTGCGATCTTTGGTCCTACTTACTTTGATGGGACTTGGGATGGAGGATTCAACCCCCAACTGTGCGCGTTGTACAGCGATATGAGCCTAGCCAGGTGTCTACGGATCCAGCGCCTAAAGTGGTAGGACCATGTAGAGCGTATGGGCACCTCAAGTCCGGCCGGAAGGGTACGGATCCAGCGCCTAAAGTGGCAGGACCATATAGAGTGTATGGACACCTCAACTCCGGAACGGAGAGTCAGAAGAATCCGAACCTGTGAGGCAACGCAACAAAAGGTGCACATTTCCATGGCCCACTGCAGTGGAGAAGAACCTCAAACAACTTGCCGTGCGAAACTGGATGCAGTTAGCCAAACATCAAGCTAGTTGATGAGGCTTGTTGGTGCGTGTCCTGCTCCTCCTTCCCAGACTGTAGCGCCATACAAAGAAGAAAGAACCTCCTTTTCACTGGCAACCCAATTTGAACGTTGCATACCTTCTGGTGCAATTCCCCCACTTATTCCCCAGATCGTGGGCATCAAAATTGCAGTCATTTTCGATTGCTCTCACCACAGTTCAGAGGTTCCCTGCATCGTAAAATTTTACGAGACCAAATTGAAGGCTCTTGCTCCTGACACAACCGCGCTCTCGGCTCTTGTCCTCGCCAAAGGCCTCAAACTCGCCCCCAAAGCCTCTACGTGCCATGGCCACAAGAATGTGCCGCGTTCGCACTCATGTGACCGCTTCCAACTACGCACTCCGTTGCAACACCAACAAAAAAAGCCCCTAATTGCCTTCGCACTTCAAACGATCCACAAGTGCAAAAAACAAAAAACCTTTTCGAAGTCGCCTCCCATCTGGACCTTGCTGAGAAATTCGAAAGTTCGATTTCACCCGTCGACGGTCGCACACGAAAAGTCCATAATTAAGTTGTCATGTGCCATTCGGGGACTTCGTTGAATCCATCAAAAGCAGCACTTGTGCAGCCACTTCCTAGTGAGTACATTTGTCCGTAAGGTGTTCCCAAACGAAACACCCCGCCGGGGGCGCGTACACGGACGGTCTTGATTGCCAGGTCGTCTTTGAGGCAATATCACATCGATAGCATAATTGTCGTCACTCGGATGGAAGCGACCCGAAAACACTGCCGCCGCAGGCCGTGGTGGTGGCTCGGTTTGCTCAGGCACTCGTGAGGTGTTTCGCAAGCCTGCTGGTCTATCGGGTGAGTAATACTCTCACTTCAGTGCGGAGCACTTTGTAACCCTCGCGTCGCGGCAATTGGCGGACATGCAAATTAGTTACGTGATCCAAGTCCCAAATGACGGAGCGCTTTGCCTTGTCTTTCGGACGGCGCGGCGGTTCTTATCGACCGGTGTACATCGGCGCGTCGTCGTTGTCCGTTGAGTCATTCATAAATGTTTGAATTTGTTTTGTTTTTTTGAATTCTGATGTTTACACGGAACGGCAGCGACATTCTTTGGGACAGGGGAGTGCTTGGGAATTCAACGCAACTCGTCGTTTTGTGGTCACGGAACGACGCTGTTGTCTATTCCTTCGAACTGCGAGCGGGGTTTAATTGACAAGCGACTAGGGGATATAAACTGAATGGAAGCGTGTTCAAGTCGTAATGGGGCAGTTTCGGGAATGAAGAAGTCATCAAGATGGAGCAGTCTTTGATCCGTCCGCCTTAGAAGAGACGTTCAGTCTTGAAGGAATGAATGAATTTCAGTGGAAATTGAGAAGACATTTACTGACCATCGAAATAAGATTGACACGAGCGGGTGATTCACTGTGAAGAGGTCTGAGGTTGGAGCACGACAATCATCGCCATCAGAATGTCTCAATAAGGGCACAAGCCTGAAGAGTTCGTCTGCGTACATCTAGGTATGTAGGTGCCCATGCGACCGTGGCTTTCGGGTCTATTGAGTTCTTTGGAGGCCTTCATTTTCAGATATTAATAGTAGGGCCCCGTCCATATCCGAGGCATGTTGTCGGATCCGCACCAAACTCTCAGAATCGACTAGTAGACGAGAAATAACATCGCCAACGGTGTCAGGGGTCCCAGATACGCCTTATAGCGCCGCTGTGGCAGTCGGAAGACGACCCAGAAAATCAACAAAAAAGCCTTACTAACCACTGTCAATTTTTTGGGGTGAAAAATTCAATGTTTTCGGATCCGCACCAAACTCCCAGAATCGACTAGTAGACGTGAAATAGCATCACCAACGGTGTACAGGGGTCCCAGATACGCCTTATAGCGCCGCTGTGGCAGTCGAAAGATGACCCGGAAAATCAACAAAAAAGCCTTACTAACCACTGTCAATTTTTTGGGGTGAAAAATTCAATGTTTTCGGATCCGCACCAAACTCTCAGAATCGACTAGTAGACGAGAAATAACATCGCCAACGGTGTACAGGGGTCACAGATGCGCCAAATGGCGCCGCTGTGGCAGTCGGAAGATGACCCAGAAAATCAACAAAAAAGCCTTACTAACCACTGTCAATATTTTGTGGTGAAAAATTCAATGTTTTCGGATCCGCACCAAACTCTCAGAATCGACTAGTAGACGTGAAATAGCATCACCAACGGTGTACAGGGGTCACAGATGCGCCAAATGGCGCCGCTGTGGCAGTCGGAAGATGACCCAGAAAATCAACAAAAAAGCCTTACTAACCACTGTCAATATTTTGTGGTGAAAAATTCAATGTTTTCGGATCCGCACCAAACTCTCAGAATCGACTAGTAGACGAGAAATAACATCGCCAACGGTGTACAGGGGTCACAGATGCGCCAAATGGCGCCGCTGTGGCAGTCGGAAGATGACCCAGAAAATCAACAAAAAAGCCTTACTAACCACTGTCAATATTTTGTGGTGAAAAATTCAATGTTTTCGGATCCGCACCAAACTCTCAGAATCGACTAGTAGACGTGAAATAGCATCACCTACGGTGTACAAGGGTCCCAGATACGCCTTATAGCGCCAGTGTGGCAGTCGGAAGATGACCAAGAAAATCAACAAAAAAGCCTTACTAACCACTGTCAATTTTTTGGGGTGAAAAATTCAATGTTTTCGGATCCGCACCAAACTCTCAGAATCGACTAGTAGACGAGAAATAACATCGCCAACGGTGTACAGGGGTCACAGATGCGCCAAATGGCGCCGCTGTGGCAGTCGGAAGATGACCCAGAAAATCAACAAAAAAGCCTTACTAACCACTGTCAATTTTTTGGGGTGAAAAATTCAATGTTTTCGGATCCGCACCAAACTCTCAGAATCGACTAGTAGACGAGAAATAACATCGCCAACGGTGTACAGGGGTCACAGATGCGCCAAATGGCGCCGCTGTGGCAGTCGGAAGATGACCCGGAAAATCAACAAAAAAGCCTTACTAACCACTGTCAATTTTTTGTGGTGAAAAATTCAATGTTTTCGGATCCGCACCAAACTCTCAGAATCGACTAGTAGACGTGAAATAGCATCACCAACGGTGTACAGGGGTCACAGATGCGCCAAATGGCGCCGCTGTGGCAGTCGGAAGATGACCCAGAAAATCAACAAAAAAGCCTTACTAACCACTGTCAATATTTTGTGGTGAAAAATTCAATGTTTTCGGATCCGCACCAAACTCTCAGAATCGACTAGTAGACGAGAAATAACATCGCCAACGGTGTACAGGGGTCACAGATGCGCCAAATGGCGCCGCTGTGGCAGTCGGAAGATGACCCAGAAAATCAACAAAAAAGCCTTACTAACCACTGTCAATATTTTGTGGTGAAAAATTCAATGTTTTCGGATCCGCACCAAACTCTCAGAATCGACTAGTAGACGTGAAATAGCATCACCTACGGTGTACAAGGGTCCCAGATACGCCTTATAGCGCCAGTGTGGCAGTCGGAAGATGACCAAGAAAATCAACAAAAAAGCCTTACTAACCACTGTCAATTTTTTGGGGTGAAAAATTCAATGTTTTCGGATCCGCACCAAACTCTCAGAATCGACTAGTAGACGAGAAATAACATCGCCAACGGTGTACAGGGGTCACAGATGCGCCAAATGGCGCCGCTGTGGCAGTCGGAAGATGACCCAGAAAATCAACAAAAAAGCCTTACTAACCACTGTCAATTTTTTGGGGTGAAAAATTCAATGTTTTCGGATCCGCACCAAACTCTCAGAATCGACTAGTAGACGAGAAATAACATCGCCAACGGTGTACAGGGGTCACAGATGCGCCAAATGGCGCCGCTGTGGCAGTCGGAAGATGACCCAGAAAATCAACAAAAAAGCCTTACTAACCACTGTCAATTTTTTGGGGTGAAAAATTCAATGTTTTCGGATCCGCACCAAACTCTCAGAATCGACTAGTAGACGAGAAATAACATCGCCAACGGTGTACAGGGGTCACAGATGCGCCAAATGGCGCCGCTGTGGCAGTCGGAAGATGACCCGGAAAATCAACAAAAAAGCCTTACTAACCACTGTCAATTTTTTGGGGTGAAAAATTCAATGTTTCCGGATCCGCACCAAACTCTCAGAATCGACTAGTAGACGTGAAATAGCATCACCTACGGTGTACAAGGGTCCCAGATACGCCTTATAGCGCCAGTGTGGCAGTCGGAAGATGACCAAGAAAATCAACAAAAAAGCCTTACTAACCACTGTCAATTTTTTGGGGTGAAAAATTCAATGTTTTCGGATCCGCACCAAACTCTCAGAATCGACTAGTAGACGAGAAATAACATCGCCAACGGTGTACAGGGGTCACAGATGCGCCAAATGGCGCCGCTGTGGCAGTCGGAAGATGACCCAGAAAATCAACAAAAAAGCCTTACTAACCACTGTCAATTTTTTGGGGTGAAAAATTCAATGTTTTCGGATCCGCACCAAACTCTCAGAATCGACTAGTAGACGAGAAATAACATCGCCAACGGTGTACAGGGGTCACAGATGCGCCAAATGGCGCCGCTGTGGCAGTCGGAAGATGACCCGGAAAATCAACAAAAAAGCCTTACTAACCACTGTCAATTTTTTGGGGTGAAAAATTCAATGTTTCCGGATCCGCACCAAACTCTCAGAATCGACTAGTAGACGAGAAATAACATCGCCAACGGTGTACAGGGGTCCCAGATACGCCTTATAGCGCCGCTGTGGCAGTCGGAAGATGACCCAGAAAATCAACAAAAAAGCCTTACTAACCACTGTCAATTTTTTGGGGTGAAAAATTCAATGTTTCCGGATCCGCACCAAACTCTCAGAATCGACTAGTAGACGAGAAATAACATCGCCAACGGTGTACAGGGGTCCCAGATACGCCTTATAGCGCCGCTGTGGCAGTCGAAAGATGACCCGGAAAATCAACAAAAAAGCCTTACTAACCACTGTCAATTTTTTGGGGTGAAAAATTCAATGTTTTCGGATCCGCACCAAACTCTCAGAATCGACTAGTAGACGAGAAATAACATCGCCAACGGTGTACAGGGGTCACAGATGCGCCAAATGGCGCCGCTGTGGCAGTCGGAAGATGACCCGGAAAATCAACAAAAAAGCCTTACTAACCACTGTCAATTTTTTGGGGTGAAAAATTCAATGTTTCCGGATCCGCACCAAACTCTCAGAATCGACTAGTAGACGAGAAATAACATCGCCAACGGTGTACAGGGGTCCCAGATACGCCTTATAGCGCCGCTGTGGCAGTCGAAAGATGACCCGGAAAATCAACAAAATAGCCTTACTAACCACTGTCAATTTTTTGGGGTGAAAAATTCAATGTTTTCGGATCCGCACCAAACTCTCAGAATCGACTAGTAGACGAGAAATAACATCGCCAACGGTGTACAGGGGTCACAGATGCGCCAAATGGCGCCGCTGTGGCAGTCGGAAAATGACCCAGAAAATCAACAAAAAAGCCTTACTAACCACTGTCAATTTTTTGTGGTGAAAAATTCAATGTTTTCGGATCCGCACCAAACTCTCAGAATCGACTAGTAGACGTGAAATAGCATCACCAACGGTGTACAAGGGTCCCAGATACGCCTTATAGCGCCGCTGTGGCAGTCGAAAGATGACCCGGAAAATCAACAAAAAAGCCTTACTAACCACTGTCAATTTTTTGGGGTGAAAAATTCAATGTTTCCGGATCCGCACCAAACTCTCAGAATCGACTAGTAGACGAGAAATAACATCGCCAACGGTGTACAGGGGTCCCAGATACGCCTTATAGCGCCGCTGTGGCAGTCGAAAGATGACCCGGAAAATCAACAAAAAAGCCTTACTAACCACTGTCAATTTTTTGGGGTGAAAAATTCAATGTTTTCGGATCCGCACCAAACTCTCAGAATCGACTAGTAGACGAGAAATAACATCGCCAACGGTGTACAGGGGTCACAGATGCGCCAAATGGCGCCGCTGTGGCAGTCGGAAGATGACCCAGAAAATCAACAAAAAAGCCTTACTAACCACTGTAAATTTTTTGTGGTGAAAAATTCAATGTTTTCGGATCCGCACCAAACTCTCAGAATCGACTAGTAGACGTGAAATAGCATCACCAACGGTGTACAAGGGTCCCAGATACGCCTTATAGCGCCGCTGTGGCAGTCGAAAGATGACCCGGAAAATCAACAAAAAAGCCTTACTAACCACTGTCAATTTTTTGGGGTGAAAAATTCAATGTTTTCGGATCCGCACCAAACTCTCAGAATCGACTAGTAGACGAGAAATAACATCGCCAACGGTGTACAGGGGTCACAGATGCGCCAAATGGCGCCGCTGTGGCAGTCGGAAGATGACCCAGAAAATCAACAAAAAAGCCTTACTAACCACTGTCAATTTTTTGTAGTGAAAAATTCAATGTTTTCGGATCCGCACCAAACTCTCAGAATCGACTAGTAGACGTGAAATAGCATCACCAACGGTGTACAAGGGTCCCAGATACGCCTTATAGCGCCAGTGTGGCAGTCGGAAGATGACCAAGAAAATCAACAAAAAAGCCTTACTAACCACTGTCAATTTTTTGTGGTGAAAAATTCAATGTTTTCGGATCCGCACCAAACTCTCAGAATCGACTAGTAGACGTGAAATAGCATCACCAACGGTGTACAGGGGTCCCAGATACGCCTTATAGCGCCGCTGTGGCAGTAGGAGGATGACCCGGAAAATCAACAAAAAAGCCTTGCTAACCACTGTCAATTTTTTGGGGTGAAAAATTCAATGTTTTCGGATCCGCACCAAACTCTCAGAATCGACTAGTAGACGTGAAATAGCATCACCAACGGTGTACAGGGGTCCCAGATACGCCTTATAGCGCCGCTGTGGCAGTAGGAGGATGACCCGGAAAATCAACAAAAAAGCCTTGCTAACCACTGTCAATTTTTTGGGGTGAAAAATTCAATGTTTTCGGATCCGCACCAAACTCTCAGAATCGACTAGTAGACGTGAAATAGCATCACCAACGGTGTACAGGGGTCCCAGATACGCCTTATAGCGCCGCTGTGGCAGTAGGAGGATGACCCGGAAAATCAACAAAAAAGCCTTGCTAACCACTGTCAATTTTTTGGGGTGAAAAATTCAATGTTTTCGGATCCGCACCAAACTCTCAGAATCGACTAGTAGACGTGAAATAGCATCACCAACGGTGTACAAGGGTCCCAGATACGCCTTATAGCGCCGCTGTGGCAGTCGAAAGATGACCCGGAAAATCAACAAAAAAGCCTTACTAACCACTGTCAATTTTTTGGGGTGAAAAATTCAATGTTTTCGGATCCGCACCAAACTCTCAGAATCGACTAGTAGACGAGAAATAACATCGCCAACGGTGTACAGGGGTCACAGATGCGCCAAATGGCGCCGCTGTGGCAGTCGGAAGATGACCCAGAAAATCAACAAAAAAGCCTTACTAACCACTGTCAATTTTTTGTGGTGAAAAATTCAATGTTTTCGGATCCGCACCAAACTCTCAGAATCGACTAGTAGACGTGAAATAGCATCACCAACGGTGTACAAGGGTCCCAGATACGCCTTATAGCGCCAGTGTGGCAGTCGGAAGATGACCCAGAAAATCAACAAAAAAGCCTTACTAACCACTGTCAATTTTTTGTGGTGAAAAATTCAATGTTTTCGGATCCGCACCAAACTCTCAGAATCGACTAGTAGACGTGAAATAGCATCACCAACGGTGTACAGGGGTCCCAGATACGCCTTATAGCGCCAGTGTGGCAGTCGAAAGATGACCCGGAAAATCAATAAAAAAGCCTTACTAACCACTGTCAATTTTTTGGGGTCAAAAATTCAATGTTTTCGGATCCGCACCAAACTCTCAGAATCGACTAGGAGACGTGAAATAACATCGCCAACGGTGTACAGGGGTCCCAGATACGCCTTATAGCGCCGCTGTGGCAGTCGGAAGATGAGCCACACTAACCACTGCCAATTTTCGCGCCTTAAGGACCACAATCCACTGCTGATCAAAATCCTCCTCCAAGCGCATGCATCTTTGACCCTTCCACTCGATGACAAGTGAAACGTCTTGCCATTTGATTGACTGCTGAAAGTTGTTCCCCCGAAGCGCGAGTGTCCATTGACTCCGCTGGATAATCGACGTTAGTTTCTCAGGATCTCCTCCATTTATCACTCAAAAGTGTGCCACAGCATTTCCCGACTATCCATCATCCACGAGAGAGCAGAAGGGAGAGACTTCACTTTCCAAATCGAGGCTAACAAGGCGCTGCTCCGCACGTTGTGCCCGACAGTGCAGTAGCGCTACACGGCGTCAATCATCGGTTCGCCTGTCAATCATCAGCAAAGCGGAAAGCAATTTACCAAATTTTCCATCTCTCGCCTTGAACCTTAAGGCGATGCTTCCTCGCGTCCATCACGCGCTCGCACACACTCACTCGCTCGCCTCGTTTGGACGGCAGTTCTTTGTGGGTTTCTGGGGCATTCGACGGCCTTCCTGCACCGATGCGGCTGCTGCCGCTCATGCATACCGCCGCGGTGGGTGTACGGGAGCCTCGGAGTGTGAAACCTTTCACTTGACTCCGCTGCCGGAGAACCACGCAAACAGAAACGTCGGTCTTAATTGAATGCCACGAAGCGAAATTGTCGGTGTTACGCTTTGCTGGTGCACATGCGAGCGCACGATTGATATTGTGTAATTTGCCGGGTGACGTAGACAAAGGAGTCGTGCCCGAAATGGGGACTGAAAGATGAACTGCAACTGAGACGTGAAATGGAAGCAGCGCTCGCCTGCGTGCGGACCGACACGTTGTTTGGGTTCATTCTAGTGTCAATTAGCGATTTATGACGCACTTGGCTTCGGTCGGAGATAAGCATCAAGACAGTTGTGTGATTTATTACCTTTTCCATTTACTTTGGTTCTCGCTGTTTGCAGGGAATGGGGTGCGAGATGGGGCTCTAAGCTTGGGTAAGCCTAAGTCACACAGCCACTGAGGTCACCACTTGTGTCTAATCTAATCTGCTGCTGGCGTAGGCGACATTGAAAGCGGTTGCGGCGATGCGCTAAGCCGCTGACGAGATAGGACCACCTGCGCAACCCAGGGACGTGCGATGGTTGAATGCTACAAGATGGAACATTTGTGTTTGCTGCCAGGGCGAAATAAGGGGGAAGTCATTATCTACTAGGGGTTTCCTTGACAAGAAGGGAACCTTCATCATTTTGGTGCGTTTGTGCGTCGGTCTGTGTAGTTATTTCATCGACGAAATGTTTGTTGGAGGGTAGACAGAGTATAACGTACGCCAAGCCAACACGTCCTTTAGATTACTGGCAACGCTCAGAGGCATTTGCGCATTGTTTCCTGCCCAGTTTTCTCTGACGCTGTCTCATAGATCAGATTGAATTTCGCGCGGCTTATGTCGGCTTCAAGAGCACCCATCTGATATAACATGGCACTTAAACAACCTCCACAACGCAACGAATAAGCGCTCCCTTCAGAATATCCCTTGTGGCTGGCACTGAGTGTGCCGTTGCGTCGTCTTGTCGAAATATCATGTTCACCAAGCCTCGCTCATCAATTCTAGCAGGAAGGGTCCGTCTGGTGATGCCCAATTATTCGGCTTGTTGTCCGGTTGAAGTTTCTTCGTTCTCAGCGACATCGGCAGTCGGAGTCACGATCAGACCGTTGGCAGCCACGCCCTGCATTGTGTCTTGTGATTCTTGCAGTTTGTTTCGAGTCCCGCGACACGCTTAGGTCGTCGATACTCACACCACCGATCGTATAATGGTAAAGACATTGCCACAATTGTTCCAAAAGCCACATGTATGCCTTTGCTTGTCCACTGCAGCTGTCTAATTGACAAATGTCAAATACGATTGACCTACGACGTCAATCTTCCGATAAGACGAATAGTTTGGGCATCCTTGGATAACGCACGGTCTTGGTGGTGAACACTTCATGTCTCCCTTCCACCAGATAACCATGTCGTCTAGCTGTTCGTGCTGCATGTCCATCGTGGCATCAACTCTGTATAAGGTATCACCTTGCGTCTGGTAAGTGGCTGGCGAACATGCCAAATCTCGTCCACTTTGAACCAAAGGGCAAGGTTTAGTAATCAATCCGAAGCACTGTCTGTTAAGAGTGAAGGCAATGCTACTACAACTCCAAGTACTGACATTCAGTGGATGCGTTGCCACTTGCTGGACGTCAATTAAACTGACTCTGCCCTAAATCAGGAAATGTTGCTTCCTGACGGATCAATGGATGCAAAATAAGTTGCCTCAACAAAAAAATTACTTACGTCACGGGCAGCTGGTCTTCCGTAGATGGACAGTTTTAGTCACGTCACTTTCAGACATCAAGACCAAGCTGCCCTACGTCCCTGACGACTTTGTCTTTTTACCGAAACGTGGGTCTCCTTCTCTTCTTTACGAACCAAAAAGCTCGGATTTTCTTTGCTGGATGATTTATGACGACAGACTTTTGCCTTCCTGGACTGCATCTACATCTTTGTACAGCTCCTAGAGTTTGCGGTTATATCCGTTCACCTTCCAAGCCGCTGAAACCAGCCGATACAGAACACCGACTACCGAGGGCATCAATAATCAGCTCTGTTGTTTTAACATCCAAATTTAAGTCGATTCAGCACGACTTCTTTTGTTTGTTTTTGTTTTTGTTTATCAGGCAGACGAACCATGAAGAGTCTGAGCAATTGCTGCCTTCCATCGGTGACGGTCTTGGGCACGCTGCTTCCAGTCATCAAGGCCAAGCTGCCTTACATCCGCGATGACTTGGTCTTTGTACCGGAGGTTCGGTCTTGCTCTCCTTCTCGAACCAGGAGGCTCGAATCCGAAGACCCTCTTTGCTGGAGCGTTGTTGTCCATTCGCTCGATGTGGCCGAGCCAGTGTAGTCGACGGATTTTCGCCTTCCGGACTACATTCACATCCTTGTACAGCTCGTAGAGTTCGCGGTGGTGTCTTCTCCTCCATTCGCCTTCCTCGCAGACGGGACCATAATCCTTCGTAGAATTTTCCTTTCGAAGGCACCAAGGAAATCAGCTCTGCAGCCTCACTTACTGTCCAGCTTTCGGCTCCATAAAGTAGGACTGGCAGAATAAGGGTTTTGTACAGCATGACTTTGTTCCTTCAAGTCAGGCGTTTCGAGCCCAGTTGTTTTGACAGACCGAAGTAGCATCGGTTGCCAAGGACGATTCTACGTCGGATCTCCACTACGATGTCATTCGTGGAGTTTACGTTTGCCCCGAGGTAGACAAGACAAGACTCCTTTACTACCTCGAAATTGTAGCTGTCGATTGTGACGTTTTGGCCTAGGTGGTGTGCGGCGGATCGTTGTTTGCTCGACAGCATATATTTTGTTTTGTCCTCGTTGACCTTAAGACCAGCTCGTTTCGCCTGTTCCTCAATTTGCCGTGAAAGCTTCCACTATGGCACGTTGGACCGCGCGACAATGTCGATGTCATCAGCGTATCCCAACAGCTGGACTGACTTGAAGAAGATAGTGCCCTCCGTGCTTACAGCCGCCCGCCGCACTGCCTTCTCCAGTACCAGATTGAAGAAATCACACGAAAGCGCATCTCCTTGCCGAAGTCCGGTGCAGGTTTCGAACGGTTCAGAGGTTTTTGAACCGAACTGCACGGTGCATCGCGTGGTGCGACACAACCGGATCAGTTTTCCCGGGATCCCGAATTCGGCCATCGCTTCGAATAGCTCCTTGCGATGAATGCTGTCGTATGCGGCTTTAAAATCGATGAACAGATAGTGAGTATCGATTTGAAACTCGCTGGCCTTCTCCAGGATCTGCCTTAGTGTGAAGATTTGGTCTATAGTCGATTTCCCGGCCCGGAAGCCGCACTGGTACATGCCGATTAGTGCGGTGCAAAACGGCTTTAGATGTTCACACAGTACGCTGGATAGGATCTTGTAGGCGACATTGAGCAGGGATATACCTCTGTAGTTCTTGCAGGAGGTAGGATCGCATTTTTTGTGGATGGGGCATATGGAGCTGATATTCCAGTCGTCGGGCATGCTTACATCGGCAAATGATTTGGTGCATGCTCCCTACCATTACATTGCCCCCAGCTTTGAAAAGCTCCGATGGTAAGCCATCTGAGCCTGCGGCTTTGTTGTTCTTCAGCCTTTTAATGGCTGTACCGACTTCTTCAAAGCTAGGTGGGAGGACTACTTCGTCGACTGGAGTTGGGATTTTGTGGTTCCCTATCATACTCTCCTGGTCAGGCCCGCTCAACAGCTGTTGGAAGTGTTGCTTAAAGACACTGTGGGTCCGTAACTAGGTGCCTTTCCTAAAGCCTGTGGCCACGCTTTTGTTTTTTTTTTTGTAAAAGGCCCGTATTTTTTGCTTGTCCCTAGACTTTCCGACATCCTTGAGCTGGAAGGTTGCGAGAGACATTTTCTTCTGGCGTTGCTCCTTCCGTCTTCTAGCCCGGTACTCCTCTTGCGCTGCTCTTGTTTTCCGTTTCAGCGCTTTTTGGTATGCCTCGTTGGTTGTACGTTTTTTTTTGCCCACACTCGCCATCATACCACGGATTTCCTGTCGGGGGTGGTAGGTAGCCTGAGGTAGTTTCCGCTACCTCTTTGATGGCCAAGCGGCAATGCAACCACATATCGTTGGCACTTGACGTAGGCACTCTCACTTAATTGCTCTTCGTCGGCTCTGGCAATCTCCGGTGTGCTTAGGCGTCCAATGTCAAAAGTTCTCTTTGTTGGCTGTGCAGCTTTCTGACATTGGACAGTCGAGCTCTGAATCTTGCTGCAACAAGAAAGTGGTCAGAATCGACTTCTTTTAGTCGGTTTCAGAGACCATGATTTTGGTCCTTTGATTCAGTTTTGGGCCAAGTTGCTTCCACAAACCGTAGTAGCAATAAGTGCATAGGGTGATTCTACATCGGATCAGCACTAAGATGTCATTCATGGAGTTCATGTCAGTTACTTTTAACTGTCGATTTGTATACCAGGTGCAGTGGTGGAAACGTTCGTACTAGTTCTGAAAAAGTTATTGCTGTTTCATTGTCTACAAAGATCGAGCCAATAGCAAATTAGCTTGCCAACGACATGACACCATGACATGACAACAAATGGTCCAAGGAGTGTCCTAAGAGTGTACCAAGATCGTAGAGGATGTCGTAGCAAATGTGTGGCAATTCTATTCAACGACATGTCACAGTTCAAAGCCTGACGTTAACATTGTCATGGGGTGGGTTTGAAGCTTCAACTCCATTCCGTCAGCATTGCTTACTTCCTCCAGTAAGCATCGATCGTCAAAACTGCACCTAGAATGACAGCGTACCCGCGGATGGTTCTCTTTGAATGTTGTCACACCAGAATATCGGGTCAAGATCGAATAATTCTCCATTGTCTGCTAAACTGCGTCTCGATTTACACGTCTATCTTCAGCAACAAAGGCAAACGATCGCATCAAACGCTGCGATGATCTGCAAGCTCATCTACAATTGGAAGAGTTCTTTAATTCATTTCAATAAACACAATTTAAAAAAAGCCACGCCGCGTTGGTTGATTATGACGATCATAAATTTGGCGTGAAAACATCTGGCGATTGAATCGGAATCGGATTAAAGATTCGAGTAATTTGCATTTGCTAATGACTCGCAGATTTTTCTCATAATATTTTGCCACCCACGTCTGGCAGAGCAGACGGTAGATCGTCAGTGATCGTCTTGGTGGTGTGGCTGGTGTGCGATTTCAAAGGAATGGCGCTGTTAGTGCTTGCTAATGTTCTTAAACTAAGACTGCTTAGATGGCCAAAAGTTCGTATGCCATGGCCATTATGTACGCAATGTCGAAAAATTGAGGTAGCTAAATCACCAAAAATATTCTTCGTGTCGAAGTGAAATGAAGAACTAATGTGTACAAATGGCATGTGTTTCACAGAGGTGTCGCTTTGTAGACTAAAGTGTTTCCCCAAGCGTCCTCTGTATGGGCCGAGTTCAGGTCAAATGAACTCCAAACTTATTATTAATTTAATAAAAGCTCTTTCTTGTTGCATGTTCTTCTTCTTAAAATCTGTGGCGTACAGTGCTGTACTGTTCTGTACTTAATTCCTGTTCCGATCTTGGAAATACTACATTTTATATTCACTGCAAAGATTTTTCTTGCAATGTCCAGTGAATTTTTTGCTGTGAAGAACCTACAATAAATGCGTGGGATTCTTCTTCTTTGGTTGGCGCTGCAGTCCGGGGTGGACCTGGGCCTCAACCAACATGCCTCTCCAGCCAGCACGATCTTTCGCCAGCTGCCTCCAGCTGCGCACACCAAGTTGATTGAGGTCTTTTTCCACTTGTGTGCGCCATCTAGTGCGAGGACGTCCTCTGTTGCGCTGTCCCAATGGCTCGGTGTCGAAGACTCTTCGGGCCGGAGCTATGGTGTCCATCCGCTCTACATGACCTAGCCATCTTAATTAAGAGTTGGATCCGAAGACCCTTAACTAGGTGCATGCCGCTGTACAGTTCGTGGTTGAGCCTTTTCCTCCAAACGCCATCAACGCAAGCAGGACCAAAAATCGTACGCAGAACTTTTCTCTCAAAACAACCACGAGATTCTTCATCTGCCTTCAATAGCGTCCATGTCTCTGCGCCATAGTACAAGACTGGGATGATCAAAGTCTTAACTTGGTGTTTCCAGAGATGGCTCTGTTACTCTTGAGCCCAAATAAGCAGCGATTGGCAAGAGCAATTCTGCGCTTGATCTCGGTACTGGTGTTGTTGTCCCTATTTACTCCAGAGCCGAGGTAGACGAAGTCCTTGACTACCTCAGAGTATCGTGTAGTTGCTTGACCTGAATTCTAGTTGCACTCAGAACTATGACACCACTTTAACTCTTTCGTGTACTGTGAATTGTGAATGAGGGGAAATGCCATCGGGGGTGTTACGCACGATCCCGTTTCGCATTTTCATCTGTTCTTTGTGTGAGAATACCATAGCCTTGCACACTCGCACTCGCACAGAATGTACACTGGCATCAGCTATGTGACTCATAGACTCCTCCTGTTGAATCCACTTGCTCTCCGCTGATGTTTTCGAAGAAACACCGACCGATGATGCCGTCAGCTCACACCATTGTCAGTTAGTGTTCCTCGCGAGAATAGGTTCGGATATGAAAATGTCGACACTGACGTACCCGTTTTATCCAAAATTGAGATCGTCTCTTTCAACTCGTTTTACAACCCAGTTAGCAAAACTTCAGCGTTGTCCTGGGTCAGTTTTTCGTACAAATTATGTGGTCTGATACACAATTTGATAGACGCAGACAGACTCGGGCTTTTCTGGCAAAGGGAGATGTCTTGTGACCCGCCTATATCTAGATACATCGGTTTTTTGACTGATTGGTCTCTGAACTGGTCGACTCGGATTCGCTTCAGTCAAAATCTTTAAAAGTTAAACATAAGAATGAAAGATATCTCATGCATTTGCTTTGCCCTCTGATGGGCTTGATCAAGCTGGCAAACGTAGTGTGCCTATCGACCAGAAATAAATGCGTAAAGAGATATCCATCTTCGGCCATTTCTTCCCTAGTCAACAAAAGAGAGGAATGTGAGAGTAGTGGAAATCCGTTGTATTTTACTTATACTTGCACAACATTCGTCAATTCACCACAATATGGGGGCTGATTTACTTAAAAAATGTCTAGGAACGAGAGAAATTTGAAAAAAAGACCTCCAATTCACCCCAGTACTACGGTTGGGGAAGGGGATCAGCTGTTCTCAAGAGCTCACACGTATTCACAGGCACGACGCGAAAATCGGTTAAAAAACGCTGTCAGGTTAGAAAATTAATTTAGAATCAAGTGGCAAGAGAGGAAAAAGATGGATATCTCTTTGCTATCTTATTTCTGCTTTCGACTATCTTGAATATTCAGTCTTAGCTGCCTTGTAGAGAACACTGCACAGCCTGACCTACATTCAAAGTTGATTGAGCGCCACTTGGAATTTGTCCTAAAATGAACGTAAAATCTGAATTGAATGGAAAACACAGATTTTAGTCTCAATCGTAAGGTTATTTAGCTCATGGAACAAATGGCGTTCGCAGCCACATACGCACTCTTTTGTCGAAATTTTGTATGACCATTCTGAATAAATGTGGAGTTGATGCTCATGTCTTACAATTTCTCTCCGGTCTTTGATCCTGCCTGAACTCCTTAGTCCTTTCGCTTGTTCAGTTGTTCTGTAAATTGAAACTTGTGAGCATCTCAAACTGTCACACCTTGCGTCTATAAAAATATTTGAACGGCTTGTCTTTGGACAACCGTATGCCTACCCGCTTCAACTGATCCCGTCTGCCAGAATTTTTCAATTAATCTCTCAAACTATTGGATGACGTTTAAGCACAATTTTTGTATGAAATTTTGAAACGAGAGCCGCAGAACTTTTATTATTATTATCTTAACTATAAGCAGAAAGTTTGTGTGTCTGACCGACAAAGGCTCCGAAACTACATGTCGCAGAGCTCTGAAATTTTTTTTTAAATTTAGATGCTGAATGTGTGTGTTTTTAAGTCGGTACGACATACGGTTCGGAAGTTACGAGCACTTTTTAAACGGGGATAAAAAATAAAATAAAATTCGCAAAATAAGGGTGTTTGCATCAATCCGGTATGAAACCATTTCAAGTTGCGGAGCCGTGAATATCAACCATCCCCCAGTGTGTTGTAACTTCCACACACATTTTTCATATTTTGCTTTGGTGCAACCATTCGTTTTTTTCTACGTCTTAATGGAACATATACGAACGACTGCCTGAGTCAACAAACGAAAAGGAAACAATTAACATGTTCGCACTTTTCTCATTATGTCATACCCCAACTATCTATTCATTCAATTTTGTTGAAATTGTGAATATTGAACTTCTGAACGGATAGATAGATAATTACATAATGTGTTACAAGATAATTTTTTCATGGTTCATGAAGTTTGACTTCAATTTGCACAACAAGTGAACATCGCGCGCAGGTACATAGATAGGGTACTTTTGTTTATAAATCGCTTGATATCCCTCCACGTTGTGTGTAAATGGTTGCGAAAAAACCGTAATTTCCGTCCGTTTTCGGTAGGATATTTTGAAAAAAACTATATTTTCACTTCAGGTAAAGTACCGGTTGAAGAAACAAACCCAAGCAAAGCCGGGTACGAAATCTAGTTTTTGATAAAATTAAAAATGAAACACCTTGTTATCGTTGTCAGCTGTCAAATTGATTTTTCTCAGCGTTGCCAAGAAATGAGTACACACATGGCTGCAAAATCAAATCATACGCTAATTTTGGAACACCCTTTAACATCATCAATAAATGCATAGGAAGTCCACGCAACTTTTTTTGTTCACCACCTTAATGATCCGGCTTGGCTTGTTTGCGTTACGTCTGCTTTTACTCTCTGGTCGCCAGCTGCTCCATTCATGGGGTCGTATGGAAGAATGTTAATGCCGATCCTTCCGATCCGACTTTTAATAGCTTTGCCTCTTCCACTTAGCAAGAGGTCAGTCGTGGATTTAGCCTCATTTTTATCTTGCATAAGGAACCCCTTGAGGCCCAACAAAAGTGAGAACTCCGTCAAATTGAATGAAGCTTAACGTGCAGGATCGCCCCGGAAGTGGCAACAGCAGTGCTAGGACCTGTCTTCCTCCTCAGCTCATGCCAAACAATGCTTCCAAGACCATTGTCATTGTTTCGCCCCCCACTCACCTTCAATCAGTATGCATCTTCACAATTCGGCGTTAATCACGTCAAAAGTGATTTATTCCGCACCATGATGCATTTTTTCCCACTAAATTGCCATGCCGTTGCTTTACAGTTAATTGCTCATCAAAACAAACGAGATCCAATATATCAATCCCTCGATCTATAGACTTCTTTGATTTCTCCCCCACCTCCCGCTGATTGCCTTCTTTTGTGCGCGCACGTCGACCATCAATTTTCAGTCTTTTTTTAAACGTTTCCTTCTTTTTGTATCTTTTCAGCCGTAAAAACTCGTTGGTGGTTCGAACGCAGCTCAGCGTCCGAGTTCACGCAATTATTGGTAAGTAACCATAATTAAGCGCTCTGATCTCATGGCATGGCGCAGCCGGGTGTATTCACGGATGAACACACATCTGAACGTCAATCCGAGTTTGATTTGGCAAACAGCCGCCGCGTCGACTCAGTCAGCTGTTTGTCGGTTTCTGGCCTTGACTCAAATATTTACTTTGTGGGCGAGTGCGAGTGAGTCACAGACGTCTGTCTCGGCTAGTATAGCAACTGCGCCGTTCGGTTTCGGGAGAGGAATTATGATGATTTTTTTTGGTAGAAAGTTCAACGACGACACACGGGATGCATTTCACCCGTTCGCCTTGTCCGCGCCGCAGGCAGCATTCTAGTTCACCAGAAGTAGCTCTCGAGAGAGCAACAAAAGAACTTGAAGCCACCTAACAGATACAACTTTCAAATCCGCTGTGTATCGCTCTCGAGAAGGCTACCGGTCTTGGACGACACCGCGAAGAGACAAAGAACCTGGCTGGGAACGAAACAAAAAAAAAGGAAAACAAAAACCTCATCAGAAACGAGTACGAACTCGACTGCCGGCCGGGGGGAGGGCTGCAGCATGGAGAGGCGGGCAACAGCGTATCTTCAAGAAGAGAGAACACAGAAGTAATGATGCCACTTTAGTGACTATTAATAAAACGTTTACCCAGTCATTTTGCCCGGCAGATTTGAGATCGTACTCGTACTCGGAGTTGGAGTCGGAGTCGTGTGTATCGCAAATGAGACCTAATTTCCACAGTTCGTGTGGACCGTGGTATCTCGGTTGTGGTGCGCTCGCCTCTAATGGTAGCCACTGAACGTTGGCCCAGGCTAGGCGCTTTGATTTGAGCTACGAGAGAGATTGAGCTATCATCCAATGCATCTGACAACCGAATCATTAGAACTGTGTGCGCGAGCCCGTAGATAAATGGTCAAGTTCAAGATAGTCCAATCAACCTGCAATCGTTTTCGGAACGGCGACGGTGCACTCGGAGGTGCTTTGGAAACGAATATGCAATGAGATGTATGAGCTGGAGCGCCGCTGGACTCCCTTGTGGACGGAGATTTTCTCCATCTCCAGCGGACTGTGTAATTTGCTTCCCCCTCCCCCGACGGAGGGAGTGTCGAGAATCGTTTCAATTTGACATCCGTGAACTTCAGACCTATTTTAGTGAGTTGAAATGTATGAGACGATTGAGGCGGCTGCTCAATTATTAGTTTCAGTCCAGGCGGGGTGGGGTTTCGGAGGTGATTGTTGTTGTAAATTTAGATTTACCGTTACGATTTTGTCTATAAAATGAAGACGACTAAACTAGACCGCTTGCGGGATGAGAGTGTCATGCAGGCTATACCAGCTATACCGGTATGAAGTGAGCGCCAAGATACAAATGTCTCGATAGGGAACATTTGTTGTGAACGAGCCCTTATTTTTTTTTTGTTTGTTTGCTATGACATCTGTGAAAAATATTTAGTACACATGAGGACATTGAACAGACAAAATCATATTTTTTCATCGTGTTAAAAATGTCCAATTTTGTACCAGAAAGTGATGATTTGCGGAAAGCATTTTCATTTGAAGAAGAAGTGCTGCAGAGTCACATCGAATGCTTGTCGAGGCATATGGTGATCATGCTCTATCAGAAGCAACATGCAACGGTTCAGAAATAATGATTTTGATGTGAGAAATGAAGAACGTGGAACATCACCACAAAAGTTTGAAGACGCCGAATTGCAAACGATATTGGATGGAGATGACACTTTGAGTCAAAAGCAAATGGCAGCAATGTTAAATGTTGCACAACAAACAATTTCTGACCGTTTAAAAGCTATGGGAAAGATCCAAAAGTGTGCAAAATGGGTGCCACATGAATTGAATGGAAGACAGATGGAAAACCGAAAAAGCACTTGTGAAATTTTGCTCCAAAGCCACGTAAGAAAATCGGTTTTGCATCGGATTGTTACTGGCGATGAAAAATTAATTTATTTTAAGAATCATAAACGGAAAAAATCATGGGTTAATCCGGGACAACCATCAACATCGCCTGCAAAACCAGATCGATTCGGCAAGAAGACAATGCTGCTGTGTTTGGTGGGACCAGAAAGGTGTGGTGTACCACGAGCTCCTATAACCTGGTGAAACCGTTAATACCGATCGCTACCGACAACAAATGATCAATTTGAACCATGCATTGATCGACAAAACGACCAGAATTGGCCAGAAGACACGGCAAGGTAATTTTGCTCCACGACAATGCACCTGCACACAAAGCAAAACCGGTTCAGGATACAATCAAAACACTTGGCTGGGAGCAGCTACCCCACCCGCCGTATTCACCAGACTTGGCTCCTTCCGACTACCATTTGTTTTCATCGATGGGACACGCATTGGCTGAGCAGCACTTCGATTCCTACGAAGAAGTCGAAAATTGGGTGTCTGATTGGTTTGCTTTAAAAGACGAACAATTTTATTGGCGTGGTATTCCCAAATTGCCAGAAAGGTGGTCAAAATGTGTAGAAAACAATGGCCAATACTTTGAATAAAATGTTTTTACTTTCCCATTAATGATTAGTGTTTTATTTTCAAAAAAAGAAGTTCATACCGGTATAGGGTTAGGGCTTTTTTTTGGTGCAAGTTGCCTTCTGTCTTCCGGTTTAATTGAATTTTGAGCCCTAACACACCTTTACAAGTCACATCACAGCTAATTAAATGAGTGAGGCACTCATCATGCTGAGAGAAGTTTGGGAACAGGACAGGAGGGTCCTTAAAACTTCTGTCAGTGGATGTTTTAAAATTGTTCCATCAATGGAATGAGCCTGGCTGGACCTTCATGTATTTTGTATGAAAATTGATGGCATTTGAGTGACTGAATACGGTGTTGCCATTATGCAGTCTCTTCGTCGGCAATCAAGGCCTTTATTTTGACAATTTTATGCGACTTTCTGGCTCGTTGATATCTGAATACCGCTAGGTTGACTAATCCTGTTTTGCAATGGTGCTCCGAGGAAAGATTCGATGTCATTTCGAACGGAACAAGCTGCTATTTTCCTTTGATCGTTCATTCTCCCATCGATCTGAGAGTTCACTAACTACTCTATCAACAAAATTCAAAAATTGTCCATAATCTTTGGTTTTGTTTGTAACGATCGTGAAGTATAGAAGACATACATCCAACGACAGACAGACTTTGCGACAGCACGTAATATGGCCATAAGTAGCACAAGGTTCCCTCGCAAAAAAATCCATACAGCAACCAGGCGATCCCCGGATGGTCGAACCGCCAACCAAATCGACGTTGTGCTTATTGACGGAAGACACGCGTCAAACATCCTGGATGTGCGAACATTCAGGGGGGCAAACGTCGACTCTGACCATTTTCTTGTTGCAGCAAGATTCAGAGCTCGACTGTCAGAAAGTTGCACCAGCTGACAAAGAGAACTTTTGACATTGGACGCCTAAGCACACCGGAGATTGCCAGAGCCGAGGAAGAGCAATTAAGTGAGAGACTCTCCGGTATGCCTACGTCAAGTGCCAACGAGATGTGGTTGCATTGCCGCTCGGCCATCAAGGAGGTAGCGGAAACTACCTTAGGGTACCTACCATCCCCGACAGTAAACCCGTGGTATGATGGCGAGTGTGAGCAGGAAAAACGTACAACTGACGAGGCATACCAAAAAGCGCTGAAACGGAAAACAAGAGCAGTGCAAGAGGAGTACCGGGCTAGAAGACGGAAGGAGAAAAAGCTTCTACGCCAGAAGAAAATGTCTCTCGCAACCTCCCAGCTCAAGGATGTCGAAGAGTCTAGGGACAAGCGGGCCTTTTCAAAAAAAACCAAAAGCCTGGCCACAGGCTTTAGGGAAGGCACCCAGGCTTTTCGAAATTGCGAGGGTAACCTAGTTACGGACCCACAGGGAATAGTGGATGTATTTAAGCAACACTTCCAACAGCTGCCTAGCGGGCCTGACCAGGAGAGTATGATAGGGAACCAGAAAGTCCCAACTCCAGTCGACGAAGTAGTCCTTCCACCTAGCTTTGAAGAAGTCGCTACAGCCATTAAAAGGCTGAAGAACAACAAAGCCACAGGCTCAGATGGCTTACCATCGGCGCTTTTCAAAGCTGGGGGCAATGTAATGGTAGGGAGCATGCACCAAATCATTTGCCGAATTTGGAAGATGAAAGCATGCCCGACGACTGGAATATCAGCTCCATATGCCCCATCCAAAAAAAAGGCGGTCCTACCTCCTGCAAGAACTACAGAGGTATATCCCTGCTCAATGTCGCCTACAAGATCCTATCCCGCGTACTGTGTGAACGTCTAAAGCCGTTTTGCACCGCACTAATCGGCACGTACCAGTGCGACTTCCGGCCCGGCAAATCGGCTATAGACCAAATCTTCACACTAAGGCAGATCCTGGAGAAGACCAGCGAGTTCCTGAAATCCATACTCACCATCTGTTCATCGATTTTAAAGCCGCATACGACAGCATTCATCGCAAGGAGCTATTCGAAGCGATGGCCGAATTCGGGATCCCGGGAAAACTGATCCGGTTCTGTCGCACCACGCGATGCACCGTGCAGTTCGGTTCAAAAACCGTTCGGAACCTGCACCGGATTTCGGCAAGGAGATGCGCTGTCGTGTGATTTCTTCAATTTGGTACTGGAGAAGGCAGTGCGGCGGGCGGCTGTAAGCACGGTGGGCACAATCTTCTACAAGTCAGTCCAGCTGTTGGGATACGCTGATGACATCGACAATATCGCGCGGTCCCAACGCGCCGTAGTAGAAGCTTTCACGGCAATTGAGGAACAGGCGAAACGAGCTGGTCTTAAGGTCAACGAGGACAAGACAAAATATATGCTGTCGAGCAAAAAACGATCCGCCGCACACCACCTAGGCCAAAACGTCACAATCGACAGCTACAATTTCGAGGTAGTAAAGGAGTCTTGTCTTGTCTACCTCGGGGCAAACGTAAACTCCACAAATGACATCATAGTGCAGATCCGACTAGGATTCGCCCTTGGCAACCGATGCTACTTCGGTCTGTCAAAGCAACTGAGCTCGAAACTCCTGACTTGAAGGAACAAAGTCATGCTCTACAAAACTCTTATTCTGGCAGTCCTACTTTATGGAGCCGAAAGCTGGCAATTAAGTAAGACTGCAGAGCTGATTCTTGGTCTTTCTTCTTCTGGCGCTACAGTCCGGGGTGGACCTGGGCCTCAGCCAACATGCCTCTCCAGCCAGCACGATCTTTCGCCAGCTGCCTCCAGTTGCGCACACCAAGTTGGTTGAGGTCCTTTTCCACTTGTGTGCGCCATCTAGTGCGAGGACGTCCTCTGTTGCGCTGTCCCAATGGCTCGGTGTCGAAGACTCTTCGGGCCGCAGCTGTGGTATCCATCCGCTCTACATGACCTAGCCATCTTAAGCGTTGAATCCGAAGACGCTTAACTATGTGCATGCGATGTACAGCCCGTACAGTTCGTGGTTGAACCCTCTGCTCCAAACGCCATCAACGCAAACAGGACCAAAGGTCGTACGCAGAACTTTTCTCTCAAAACAACCAAGAGCTTCTGTATCCGCTTTAAATAGCGTCCATGACGCTGATTCTTGCTGCATTCGAAAGAAAAATTCTACGTCGGATATATGGTCCCGTCTGCGAGGAAGGCGAATGGAGGCGAGCTGTACAAGGATGAGGATGTAGTCCGGAAGGCAAAAATCCGTTGACTACACTGGCTCGGCCACATCGAGCAAATGGACAACAACGCTCCAGCAAAGAGGGTCCTTGAATCCGAGCCTCCTGGTTCGAGAGAGCAAGACCGAACCTCCGGTACAAAGACCAAGTCATCGCGGATGTAAGACAGCTTGGCCTTGACGACTGGAAGCAGCGTGCCCAGGACCGCCACCGATGGAAGGCAGCAATGGCTCAGGCTCAGACCCTTCATGGTTCGTCTGCCTGATCAGTAAGTAAGTGTACTATACATCCAACGATGCGACATCTAACATGTTGTAGAAAAAAAATGTAATAGCCGTTCTCATCCACATATGATGCATGACGTCGACGCCAACTACATGTTTATGGTAAAACAGAATTGCTCGCGGCTTTTTTGCTCTTGCAACGACGTCCAATTCAGTATCATGCTGAAGTGTTGACAATAGAGTGACTGCCCTAGATTTTAGGGCACCACCCAAAGACTGTGATTCTTTTGAGCGACTTCGATCCGAATGTATGTCTTTCAGAATGCGCTGCTTATTCCCTGGATTTGTTCCGACAAAGGCGATCATTGCGTTCTCGCCCACATTTTAATGCTGCCTGATACCCATCTTCTTTGTTTTCATACAGAATCCATTTGCATGGGGAATCGGTGCTGAAAGCACAAGCCCGATTTTTGGAGCCTTCGATGGTAGGAAGGTAGTGTCATTTATGCACTACAAGGTAGGCCCTGCAAATGTCCTGTTGACTCTTCGGAATTTTGGGACGTCAAGGATCCTAATATGGTTCGCTACGCCTTTTTTCTTCACTTCTTCTTCTGGAGCTACACTCGAGCGTGGACCAACGGGCCAGGGCTTGTTCCTCAAAAAACAGCCAATTCGTCGCAATTTAACATATCCACACCGACGACAGAATAAAAGCAACTCAGATTTTTTGAATTCGCTTCAAACGCGAAACCTTTGTTTTTTTTTTTGTTTTTAGGTCACCATCTCTAGTCACCTCCAAATGTTCACACACTCTATCTCTGGCTGCAACATCTAAACCACAGCTTCCGATTTCCACTTGTATCCGAATGCAAAGAGTGTCTAGTGTGTACCACCAAAATACAGAAAAAGAGCCGATACTGTTAAGGCAGTTAACACAAATGAAGTAAGAAGCACGAGTGTGCCCAGACTAGTTCTTTATTACGAGCCGTTTGAAAATTGCCTAACAAGCTCTTTGTTGGTTCACGCGGTAATTGAAAACCTCGAGAGAGAGATTGAATCTGATTAGATGCTGCTCGAGATGATGATGTGCTGTTTTTTTGCCTTGTTGCCGTTCGAGAGGTGTGTTTCATTGGAGTTCCGTTTCCACATCAAATTCCGCGGTTAATGCTCGTGTTTTGCTGGCATTGGCGAATATTTTTGTCATGTTTTTTTTTCCATTGGTAGAGGAATTGTTTTGGAAGTCGGTAGAGAGGGAAGGGATGCGAGAGTTGAAAGGGAGTGCGTCCTTGTTGCACCTGTCACCTCGCTGCGAAAGAGCTTTCATTCAATTGTGTGGTTGTGTGGCTAGGTTAGGCTAGGTAGTAGTGGCTGACTGCTAGGGACAGTCACACTTAGGCCAGGTTAGGCCCATAGTGATACCACGCGGATTGACTTCTCCTAACGCTGGAACCAGTTGAATGAAGCGATTTAGTTGGCCAATGCTGGCACTTTTTAGCTCGTTACGGCCGCTGAAGTAGTAGGCTCCTAGGTGCAGGAACCTACGACTGGCAAGAGCACTGCAGGAGCAGAGAAGGTGTTGAGTATTTTCTTTCTTCTCTTCATCCACGCAGCTTCTGCAAAAATCATTAAATGGGCCACCCATCCTACGAGCATGAGTGCCAATTGCCACAGTGCCCGGTTATGACTCCAATGAGGGTCCTTAATGAGGACTTCCTGAGTCGAAGTAGACTGAGTGACCGTTTTAGGTTAAGTGATGGCCAGATTTCTTTTGTTTTAAGGCAGGTGGTGCCTTCTAGCCATTTGTCATTAGTGGTTTTAATTGTGTGGATCTTAAGAAGATGGTAAGCTGTAGCGATCGGCATGGAAGGTAGTACCCCTGCTATTGATAGGGAAGAGGTTGTACCACACCTAGCGAGTTCATCGGCTTTGCAGTTTCCTGGTATGTCACAGTGTCCCGGCACCCACATGAGGTTAATGTTAAAATGCTCAGCCATCGCGTTAAGAGACAGCCTGCAATTAAGTAATTTTTTTGAGTAAAACATGACACTGTCCAGAGATTTTATGGTGACCTGACTATCGGAACAGATGGTGTTATCCCTTTTTGATATCACGTTGTTTCTGAGACATGACAGCGCCTCTTTAATCGGTCTGTGTGTCTAAAAGAAGAAGGATTTTGACACCACAAGAGATTGCAGGAGATTGTTAAGGAGAGTCCTATTACCAGTAAAATTGTGAACCATACTTCGTTAAAGTTCCAATTTGCGCCCGAGAACGTTCCCTCTTTGGTGCACAGTGCAACCTTGTGCCTTTTGGAACGATCTTGTTTATTCGATTTCCAGAGGAACTTGCTGTCCTAGTTGACGTCTCACCCGATATTCGATGAAGATTAGTTATATTTTTCCTAGCTCTAGCTGATTTGAAAATTTGCTTTCTGCTCGATTGACAGCTCACCGCGAATGATTGACATGTCCACGAGAGTCAAACTCAGTTAGTATTGGCGTTTTATCAAGGACGCATTGTATTCCCTGAAATGATCGGCAAAAACATTTCAACTGTTACAGTTGCTTGTCCAGAGTATTTTGTTCAATAATGACCGTCAGCATAGATAGTGGCGCCAGAAAAAACAAGAAGCTCGTAAGAACAAGCATTCCCTCGATTGCATCTGATAGAGTCTAATGATTTCGAAACATGGTAAGGTTTCAACAAGACGCCTCTGCAGGCCACCAGGAGATTTGATAGACGAACTATATGAGTTCGCTGCGGACTCTCCTTCATGGCCAGTGACTCGGCACGCTAGATCGTGCCCTTATACTATTCCACTGTACGCAGCAGCAAGCTGAAAAGCATAGGTTAGGTAAGGTTAGGTTACTGGACTACCAGCGGAATTGCCAGCACACTTGACAGACTATTGTTGGTTAATTGTGATAACCAATGGCGTTAATTTAATAACAACGGCAATTGGTGACTGGACCAGATTTGCTTTGACTGGGATTCTAACCTGGGACCTCTATAACCAAGGGCAGGCACTCAAGCAATTGCGCCATCCAGCCGATAAACTAAAAGCTAAAAAGCCCAGGAAGACAGCAACATGAAGTTTGGGCACAGTTTTCCAATTTGAATGCAATTTTTTTGATAATTGAAAACGAATCTGCTTAGAAACCACCCATGGGCCCTACACCATCTATCCGTCATAAGTACCTCGAGTACGCCAAGCTGCGTCTGCCGGTGTTACAGTGGGCTAACTCCTCCACAAGGTGGAAGCCGCCACAAGTTCAAAGACTGGCTTGAAGCGATCGACAGACCACAAGACCGAAGCTGTTTCAATAACCACTAAGATGCCCAGGTACCTGGGTAATGCCCGACAATCGCTTGAACCTTAAGACCCGCATCGAGTATGGCTGCACAAAAGCATAGTGGCAGTGCTGCCGTACTGTGACCGACACATGATCTGGATAAGCAAGACGGATCCTGATTTCTAGAGTGATAGGCTCACTAACTGCACCAGTCTATGCGCAACTTCTCTCCCTACCAAGGAGACAGCAAAGAAGCGTTTGTCAACATAGAGGCCTGGGAGCGATCAGCGGATGCCGCATCATATCAGGGAAAGCAGCATGTGCTTCTGCGGGTATGGTCCCTACAGTCACTCGCGCCAACGAGAGGCAAAGAGTCTACCTAAGACGAACGGCAAATTGCTGGTAAACTAATGTAAGTGGTCTGAAAAAGAAGGAAAAGACAATGCTTGTGACTCTGTGGTAAGTCAGATGGTGGGATACCGCAACCAAGGACAGACGTGCCTACAAAGTGATTCCCGCGGTTGAAGCTTGGGTGTAAGGGTACAGAAAGAACGAACGCATACGTTAATGTGGACACGATAGCTCAACGTCCCGAATATGCCAACAAGGAGGAAGACGCAGAGGCCGCTCTATTTTTGAGAAATGGTTAAAGACCTGTTCCTTTACAACGAGCGTGTAGAATGAGCTAAGAGGGCTAGAAAGATTAAGGCGACTTGTATCGGGTAACATGAAGTACATAACGCCTGTTAATCACCACCGGGTTGTCATTCCTTAATGGGGCTCTGCGCCGAGAGTGGTAGAAGGATGCAGAGTCTCGTATAGTACGCAGGCGCATACCCGGCAACGAACATAATGGTCTACGAATTACTTTGGAAGCTTATCACATCATTTGGCGCACCTGACTGAGTAAGCTGTCTATCAGATCACGGAGCACTGACTCTGTCGGTCCTCTCGACGCATTTTGTAAGGATAGGTTAGGTTAGGTAGTAGTGGCTGACTGCTGCAGAGCAGTCACACTTAGGCCAGAGTAGGCTCATTGTGATACCACGCGGATTGACTTCTCCTAACACTGGAACCAGTTGGCTGAAGCGATTTAGTTGGCCAATGCTGGCACTTTTTAGCTCGTTACGGCCGCTGAAGTAGTAGCCTACTACTAGGTGCAGGAACCTACGACTGGCAAGAGCACTGCAGGAGCAGAGAAGGTGATGAGTATTTTCTTCCTCCTCTTCATCCATGCAGCTTCTGCAAAAATCATTATGTGGGGCACCCATCCTGCGAGCATGAGGGCCTATTGCCACAGTGCCCGGTTATGACTCCCATGAGGTTCCTTAATGAGGGCTTGCTGAGTCTAAGTAGACTGAGTGACCGTTTTAGGTTAAGTGATGGCCAGATTTCTTTTGTTTTAAGGCAATTAAGGATAACAAGCGAGCATCTTCATCAAGAGCGATCCCTCGTTCCCTTGTCTTGTCGTACTCCCAACTGCTTAGCAGCCTCTTATGCTGAAGCCCTTTCCGAAGCTGCGTTCTGCCTCCATTGTATGGCACTGGCATCATTCAATAAGCCTTTGCAATCAGCGTGGTCCATGGCATCTACTTTGAATTGCACACGAATTGGAGTCCTTCTCCTTCTTCTTCTTCTTTGATTGGCCCTAGAGTCCGGAGTGGACCTGGGCCTCAACCAACATACCTCTCCAGCCAGTCGAGTGGAGTCCTTCATCACTGTTGTAGGATCATGTCGTCCTCTATTTCATCGTTCGCTCATAGTCCCGGAGCGAACCAAGGCCAATCAACTCGTACGTCACCCGCGTCTTTCCCTCGTACCACACGTCCAAGGGGCCATTACTTTGGGCTCATTCCGCAGTCGTTCGTGCCCCAGGCTTGACCTCACGGTCGCGCTCTATTCTCGGCACCAATCCACCGCCTGACCAAAGCCAAATCAAAGTTGCAACGATGTTAATTTACTCTTGAAATTGAAATCCTTCCCTCTAATCAATTCTTTTTTTTTTGCAGAAAAACTCCTCACATCCGAAGGAAGTGATCTCCGTCGGGCGCTGTTCTCGCTGAAGCAGGTCTTCCAGGAGGACAAGGATCTAGTGCACGCCTTCGTCGCATTGGGCGGTCTCAATTGCCTGGTCCGTGTCGGCAATGGGGCCGATCAAAATTACCAGAACTATATATTACGCGCACTTGGCCAGGTAAGCGATCGCTCGGTCCGTGCGTCGCCGCACACACTTTTCTAACATTCACTCATAGTGACGGTGCGGCGGCGTCGCATCATTCCCAGTCAATTGTGCTGCATTAAAGACTAAATGTTTTCGCTTTTTCGCGTCTCTCTATCGACCATCAACAGGTTATGCTGTACGTTGACGGGATGAACGGTGTCATGAAGCATGAGCCGACCATGCAATGGCTGTACTCGATAATAGCCTCTAAGTACAGGTTGGTGGTGAAGACCGCGCTCAAATTACTGCTGGTTTTCGTCGAGTATGTGGAGAGCAACTGCTATCTGCTGGTGAATGCCATCCATGCGGTGGATAGTGCTCAGGGCAGTCTGCCATGGTCGAACATCATGAAGTAAGTTCTTAGAGAGAGAGTGCTCCATTTTCGGTGCATACTTTTTGGCTGGTTGCAAATGCTAACTGATGCTGTCTCATTTTAGGCTGCTGAAAGACTACGACAACGCCGACACCGAACTGCTGATTTACGCGACGTCGCTGATAAACAAAACGCTGGCGGGGCTGAACGACCAGGACAGCTTCTACGATGAGAGCGATCTGCTGGAGCAACAGGGCATGGAGGGTGTCATCCAGCGGTACATGTCGCGACCCGGCACCGACCTAGATCTCCTCGATCAGCTGCAACTCTACGAAGCTGTTCTTAAGTGAGTGGGACTCTGTCATAAAAGGGACTGCAAACTAATGCCTTTCATTTGCAGATTTGAAGACGGCGAAGCTGACGGCATTCGCTTGCCGGACAATTCCCTGCGAAAAACTCTGCGGTACCGTGCGAGCACGGACTCGGCAGAGCGTCGCAAGTCGCGCCGCCACAGCACCGGAACTAGTCCGTCTGTTAATAAAACCATTCAATCACCAAAGAGATGCACACCGACACACGGTGTCCTAGATGAAGATAGTTCGAGTTCCAACAACTCGAATGAGTATGGGAATGGTTTTATGAAAGGTGAGTTGAGGCTGAAAATAGGGGGTTATCCAACAAGGGGTGTAATTTTTAGACAAATTCTAGATTCTTTTGATTTAATGTGAAGCTCAAACTTGGCGAATAATCAAATTAGCCACTTATCACAATCTGCTCTTTCTAAGTACGGTCATTTTTGGATGAAGATTTGTGTGTTCCCTGCGCCTGCATTTCACTAGTTAAATCTCATAAGCTGTAATTTAGTGAACAGTTACCGTAGTTTTTTATAAGGACGTCAGACCGTAGTTCCCAAGTCAAAGTAAGGTAGGTTGGGGTCGCATTTAGATCAGAGATTATCCACTGTTGCCTCTTCGGACAGAAAGGGTTATGCTTCGGTTTGATGAGCACGCGGAACCACCATCGCGACAATGATACGATTCCATCAGATAGGCCACCGGTTGGCAGACGAAAGACGAAGTGGTTGGATTAAGTCCAAGTCAGCTAATTAATTCTTGATGGGGATAACTGGGGATCGAGTGGCCCGGAAATTTCTAGCTCCCGCTTCACACACGCTACCCTTTCAGTGGATCATGCGCTCCAGAAGATGAGATGATGATGATCGTCCATCGTGCTGCCATGTTGGATTGAACTGGAATCAATCCACTATCTTCGAAACCGAACCCGTGGGGCAACGCAACAGAGGACGCCCGCGTTTAAGTTGGCGCACCAAAGTGGAGAAGGACATTAACCAACTGAGAGCCAAAGCTAGACAGAGATCAGATCTTGTTGGTTGAAGCCCAGGTCCACCCCGGACTGTAGCGCCATACAAAAAAGAAGAATAATCCACTAACCACTAGTGGTTAACAATGTGGAGCTTATGACCACGAGTTGGCAACTTTTTGCCCAGAATGCCCAACAATTCTCGATTGTTTCAAGTAACGTGCTGTCACAACAGATTGCACTTAGGGTGTTGATCGTTGAAGACTATAAATCTATATCTAGGCTACACCAAAGGCTGGGGACATCTGTCCTTCGCCCATTCAACTTCCGTAAGAGTCACTCTTTAGGGTGTTCAATTGAGGTTAGATCATCATGGACATTGGGCGTGTTGTCCCGTGATGATAAGTCGCGCTGCAATAATTTCCAATTAGCTAGGGCTATTTCTATTGATTCGATTGGCAACCCTGTGGCGTGCTTGCAAATTATTTACTGTAGTTTCCAGATGTCCTGTCCAGATTGTCCTGCACTCAGCCTTCTAACACATGAATGACTAACAGCTTGTTGTAGTTTGAAGATGACGTGCATGAGACGGAGATAGTGATTATGAACATTGTCTTACATACTTACTAACTTATCAAGCCGACGTCCCATGAAGGGTCAGAGCCTGAGCACTTGTTGCCTTCCACTCATCAAGGTCAAGCTGTCTTACATCCACGATGACTTGGTCTCTGTACCGGAGGTTCGGTCCTCCTCTCGTTCTCGAACCAGGAGGCTCGGATTCGAAGACCCTCTTTGCTGGAGCGTTGTTGTCCATTCGCACGATGTGGCCAAGCCTGTGTAGTCGAAGGCTTCTTGCCTTCCGGACTACATCCACATCCTTGTACAGCCCGTAGAGTTCGCAAATGTGTCTTCCCCTCAATTTGCCTTCCTCGCAGACGAGACCATATATCCAACGTAGAACTTTTCTTTCGATGGCACCAAGAATCAGTTCTGCAGTTTTGCTTATCGTCCTGCTTTCGGCTCCATAAACAGGACTGGATTATGAACATTGTCATTGATCTTAATTCACTGCTCGCAATTCCATAGTATTGACCGACACGTCTACAAGTTACGATTCTAAATGGTTATAGACCGTTTGATCCAAGGGCTTTGAGGTTTTTGCTTGACAGGCAGTGTCCATAGAAATTGTCAAGCCACTCCTTCACTCCAGGTGCTTTGCTTATGGCTTCTCTGAGATTATTTTGTTCAGCATCGCCCTTGTGTACACATCATTCTCGGGCAAAGCAAACAAAACGCAGTTTAAGTTCAATTGCGTTCGAAAATGACAATGACTCTGTCGGCCCAAGACCGTAGATAGGGAAGGTCCTGGATGTTGATTTTCGTTAAATATCCAATAAAATGAACAACATTCAATTTTGTCGCTGTATTAAGGCTTAGTAAGAACAAATATTTCCATTAATTTTGAAATTCAACATCGTTCAAGTAGCTCTTTCGGCTGTCTTCGCAGTCTCGCATTCTGTCACCCCAATTTCCCAAAACCTTGTTGATAGTTTCGAGCTGTCGGTGTACTGTCAGCTGTCATCATCCAATTGTTGATATTGACGTCAAGCAGTTGCCAGACGTCAAGCAGTTTCCAGATTGTTGGCCTAACATTGTTCCTTCTGATAAGACGGTTTGTGAATTTGGTGCGCAAAAGATTGATTGTGGCATAGGCTGTGCGGCATAGCGTGCCATCCTGCATGAAACAGAGGGCGTCCTAATACATGTCTTCAAATTTAATAGAAAAAAAAGTTCGCTTACATGGCTCTGTAACGCCCACCGTTGACCGAGACATTGTGCATAAATTGTGTCTCACACTCTAGGCCATGAGTGGCCTCAATGCATTTGAAACCTGACGTCGTACTTTCGATCCTTGGTCTGAGCGACAAAAAAAAAATAATTTCTCACGGCCCACCTCTCTGACAGTGCTCAAATAGTCTAGAAAATCTAGAAAAAGCTTCTCGAAAATCGACCGTTCGGATTCGGCATAAAACTGTTGGACTGTTTCACTCGTGAGAGAACAATAGCAAGCACAACACGAGTGGTTCCTGAAAAGTTAGGCCCTTCCACAGGCCCCACTCATATTATTACTCTAGGCCACAGCAACCCCATTCTCATCTGTTCACTTGCATACCAGTCTCACGAACTTTCGACGAATGACCGTGTACAACTCAAATTACCGACTTAAATCGGTTTCGATCCAGATGGTGCAGTAATAGACAAGATGTCTTCGTAGTTGAAGATGGCGTGGGGAAGCTGAAAGCAAGTAGATCCTTTTTTTCCTGGGAACGAGCTCGGACAACGAATGAATAGTACAACGGCACTGAGAACAGAAATCTGCTGAACAGCCTCTGTCTCCGAAACCAGATAAGTTGATAGGGCTAATTGCAACTTATCCGTCCGCTTAGCTAGTCTGCAACAAGGATCTTTCCGATTGCCCAACCATACCATCCGTCGGGACAGAAAATGGGACATCTTTGATATACAGCAATCTATCTCTTCGACGTAGAACATTTCGTCGCTTTCCTCTGAACCATCTAAGCTCAAGCCTTACGATTATTTTGAGTAAGAATTCTTGCAGAATTTCTTGCGAAGTTTCACTATTTTCCCTTGCTGCGTATCTATATTTATTACCCCCTTAATTTTGGCTTCATACTTGAGAAGATCGTGCGAAACTCAAACGTAAACACCCGAGGCACGATCTTCCAAAAGTCCGTTCAACTGCTTGCTTACGCGGACGACATTGACGTGATTGGACGAACATAGCGAGCCGTCAATGAGTCGTTTGCTGCCTTTGAAGCGGAAGCGACTAAAATGGGTCTAGCGGTAAACCAGGGCAAAACAAAGTACATGCTGTCATCACGGAAGGACGCACAACATCGACGTCTCGGACAGAGCGCCATATTGGGCAGCAGAAACTTTGAGGTAGTCAAGGACTTCGTCTACCTAGCCTCTGGAGTAAATAGGGACAACAACACCAGCACCGAGATCAAGCGCAGAATTACTCTTGCCAATCGCTGCTTCTTTGGGCTCAAGAGGCAATTGAATAACAGAGCTATCTCTCGAAACACCAAGTTGACTTCTCAGAAAACTGATCATCCCTATCTTGATCTACGGCGCTGAGACATGGCCGCTATTGAAAGCGGAAGAAGAAGCTCTTGGTTGTTTTGAGAGAAGAGTTCTTTTGTCCTGCTTGCATTGATCACGTTTGGAGGAGAAGGTTCAACCACGAACTATACGGCCTGTACAGCGGCATGCACCTAGTTAAGCGTCCTCGGATCCAGCGTCTAAGATGGCTAGGTCATGTAAAGCGGATGGACACCACAGCTCCGGCCCGAAGAGTCTTCGACACCGAGCCATTGGGACAGCGCAACAGAGAATGTCCTTGCACTAGATGGCGCACACAAGTGGAAAAGGATCTCAACCAACTTGGTGTGCGCAACTGGAGGCAGCTGGCGAAAGATCGTGCTGGCTGGCGAGGCATGTTGGTTGAGGCCCAGGTCCACCCCGGACTGTAGCGCCAATCAAAGAAGAAAGAAGAATTTTGGCTTCACATAAATCCCACAATAAGACATCATTGTTGACAGTTCAAAAGTGGGGCGATATTTAAAAGAACACCTCTAGTAGAGCTGTGGTGGTGGTCCGTGGCGTTGTGGGTATGTGCGTCGACCCCAACCTCAACATCGTAAGTTCGATTCCAGCTCTGAGCGACGAAAACAATTTTCACGACCCCACCTCTTTCGAGTCACTGACAATGCTCAAAGAGTATTTCCTGTCTAGAAAAAGCTTCTCAAACTTGCCCGTTCGGAGTCGGCATAAAACTGTTGGTCCCTTCCACTCGTGAGAGAACAATAGCAGGCACAACACGAGTGGTTGCTAAGAAGCTAGGCCGTGGCCCTCTGTGGGCTGTAGCGCCACCCATATTATTATTATTATTATTCTAGTTGGACGATGGTGTTCAATCTGTTATTCTAATTTTTTCTCTATTTCAGACAATCGCCTCGAAAACAGCATCACACCGAGCTTCCGTCGTCGCCGTGAACGTGTGGAACGACAGAAGAGTTTCCTCAAAGAGCAGCAAGAGGCCGCCGCCAATGGTCTGCTGGCCGCCTTGGAGAAGCGTGACGAACTGGGTATGTATACATCTGCACTCACCTTATACCACCAACATCCTTAACATCATTTTACCTGTGGAGTGCTGACGCATAATAAAAATGAAAAAATCGAAAAAAAATGCTGCCACTTCGCTCTAATAAGACTGATTAATGCCTTACAACGCCTAAATAACCTTGCTTAAATATTGGATTTCAATTTGATTTGTTTTTTTATTCTTTCTCTGTTTCCTCTTCTTTTTCCGTTTTCACTTGTATTTTTTTTTTTTTTGTGAAATAACTCAAATTAAAACGTATGCCCATTCAGGACAATTAGTAACCGCCATGCCAGTTCATTTGAAACAAAACAACGACAGTCCTCCAGACTCACTTGTTCTAACAAATGACGCCAATAACTACTGTAACAATGCCACTAACAATAGTCTCAGTACAACCTCCGGCACCGGCACTACGAACGCCACCGCCACCACGATCACCAACAATTTCAACAACAACAACAACATGAACAACAACATCAGCAACAACAATAACAACAACATCAATAACAACATCAACAACAACGGCCTGGAGTACAGTCCCTCGAAGACGAACACAAACCCGATCTCGCTGGTGTCCAACGGCTTCGAGCGGAACCGCACCGCCTCTCAGCTGGGCCTGATGGCCAACGGTAAGCAACAGTCTGGCTCGCCGGAGTTCCTCAGCAAGAAGAACCTACTGATGAAGAGCAACGCCACGGTGATCAACGGCATGATGAAGAACATCAATCGCAACGAGAGCGAGAACCGCGACACGATCTCGTACAGTAGTCACAAAAAGTTCGAGAACGACTCGAACCGCCTGAACAACTACTACAGTCAGCTGAGTACACCAAAGAGTACGGTGTTGTGCCAGAAGAACCACAACGCCACGGACGTACCATTGAAGCCGCTGCGAAGCAATGTGATAACCGAGAGGAATGGCGGTTCGCCGTATCAGCGGCTGAAGGAACTCCGCTCGCCGTCGCCGACGGAGGTGGTTGGCTTGCCATCGGTCCCCGAGGCGGTCGTGCTGAAGGAGCCAGTGTGTGCACCGCCTCCGCCACCGCCGCCACCACCACCACCGCCGCCGCCAGACTTATGGGGCATGCCGATGCGAGCCCCGGTGGTGCCGGCAATTGGCAGTGGAACGCTAGCCGGCTCGGTGACGCCCAGCAAGTTGATTGAGAAGGACGGTTCAGGTGAGTCTTGTGCGCTTCTTACTGGCCCCTCCCTCTTTTTTTTTTCTCACTCTGCAAACTCTTGGCTACTTTCTAAACGCATCACATTCATGTCGATTTTACGAGCTAACGCTTGCGGTTTTGATTGAAGCCTCTCTAAGCCTTAGATACTCTAGAACGCAGGGTGTTCCCAGGGAGGTCCTTTCTGATGTTTGTAAATATGCGCTGATCCCTTGGGAATGCCCTATTGACCAATGACTCTGAGAAAATGTGTGCTTACCTCGGTGTCTTCCTTCCGAACAGAGTCAGACAATGACGAGAAGAAACTGCTGCTGCAGCTGAAGCGCGACCACACTGTGAAGGATCTCACCACGAAGCTCAGCAACATGCCCATGAGCCCCACGCAGGAGGACAAGCTGCAGAATCGCATTGTCGGCGACATGACTGGACTGATTTCAAAAGCCAAAGAAGGACTCGCCAAGAGTAAGAGCAAAGGAGAGATCTCAAGGTGAGTACCGAAACAGAAACTATGACTTAAGCAATATGTGGGCTAGGTTGCAATTTTCTCACTTTCTACAAGTATTGTCTGAAGCACAACGTGGCGTTTGTGTTGCTGTCGTTGTCCAACACAAGAAAAGCAGCGGCCCAAGATGCTGCGTTGGGCATCCACTCTTGCGTTTCTTAAACGTGTAAGCAATGTACATAAAACCGCAATGTCTCACGCAAATGTTTCGACTAGGTGAATGATTTCCGTCAGAGAATGCATTTAGCTGACAGTTCCCTTACGAGTTGAAAGCACTGCTAACTGATATGAAAACAACTTATCAATTTTGATTGTTATTCCAAAGTATGCCTTGACGGACTAAAGGCCCAAGCCCATAGAATCCGGTGCGTGCGTTGCAGTTGACATCCACAAAAATCGTATTTGCCGGACTGCAAAGAGGTGCCAAATGAAATACGTGCGTTGCGTCCGAATTTTGTATACATACATAAAATCCCACACGACATGAGAATAAAATGATACACAACACACGTGTGAGAATGAACTGTCATACGGAAGAAAAGTTAAAAGTTCGCCAACTTCATGCATTCCGATGCATTCCACATATAACCCACACTCGTTGTCTCGCTCCCTCTTATTAGCTCTGAGTGAGTTGTCAATTTTTTGACAAGACGCAACGCACGCACCGAATTCCATGGGTTTGGGGCTTAATCGGTAGCATCTACGCAGCATTGTGCTTCTCGCACTGTTCTCAACTCTTTTCTATCCAACTACTCTATGAATCGTCTTCAACTATGCTGCACTCAACCTGTACCTTAGACTGTACAAGTATCCAACCGTGTTCACTTCGACCCCACTGTTATCCATTGCATCACCGTGATTTATCCGGTTCACTGTGTCACTTCTGTTCAATTTTATAACATTTTTAATCGCTGCGCCTATGTTTATACCCCAATCTTTGCAATTCTGGAAGTTTTCTTTGCTACTTCCAGTCACATTTCCAGTCACATTCCACATTTTCGAAAACAAGCTACATGTCCTACCAATCGTTTCCATTAGTATCTCGGCAGTGCGCAGCTTTATTCTGAAGTTTCGTTACAATAGGAGAGTCATGCGGTGGCGTTGTACAATAAATACTGGCCCCTTTTGTGCATTCATCTCTGCAGAGGGACGGCATGTTTTCCTGCTTAAATGTCCAGAGAAACTCTTTGTCCAAAGCTGCAGCAGACAGCCTAGCACCTAATGTCGTGCACTTCTTATTTAGGGCTTCATTCCCCTTGACCTAACATTTGCCAAGACTGACGGTTAATTAAGTCAAATAAATACGACAGCAACTGCATGCTGATCATCGCGGTCACCCACTGGCACTAAGTACCAACGTTCATAATCTTGCCGTGTCTAAAGACCTAGATTTAATTCCAAGTGACTTCAGCGTAAAAAATGGTTGTGAGCTACTTCGCTTATGAGAAAAGGAGCAACCTGGAAGAACGCAGGAGAGAAGTTTGTGACAACTGTCTTTCAAAGTTTGATCACGAACAAATCGATAACCGTTTTTAGAAAAGCTTGCTGCTTGCTGCAAGGCTCTGATTGAAAGCAATACATTTTCAGGAGAATCTGAAAATCTCAGGGAACCTCTTATTTTCGCGGTGTAACAGAAGAATCAGAGTGGCATTCAGTACTCATTGACATTGGGGTTCCCATTGCTGAGAAATCCACAATCCAGCTTTTGGTAAAAGCAATGCCACACACCCAGTGGTGCCCCGTGGCGTTGTGACTATGTGCTTCGACCCCAACCTCGACGTCGTAGGTTCAATCCCCGGTCTGTGCGACAAAAATAATTTTCACGGCCCCTCAAAGTCACTGACAATGTTCAAAAACTATTTCCTGTCTAGAAAAAGCTTCTCAAACTTGGTTGTTCGGAGTCGGCATAAAACTGTAGGTCCCTTGCACTCGTGAGAGAACAATAGCTGGACAGCATAATTAACTGGGGTAAGAACAACAGAGTGGAATTCAATGCTGTCTGCTGTCTCTAAAGCGAACCCCTGATAATCAGCCATTATCCATGAATGGCGCTGGTATCGACGAAACCGGAAAACTTTCCATCCTTGGTATGTGCATCAACACATCACTTAGTTGGAACGATCACATATTCGAGGTCGACAAAAATGCTGCGAAATGTTTAGGTTTCCTTAATCGATGCAAGGAATACTTCACCCCCTCTGATTTGGCTTTAATCTATAAGGCGTACATTCGCCCTAAGCTTGAGTATAACGCTCATATCTGGTCTGGTGCCCCCAAGAACACTCTGCATCAGAGATAATGGAAGGAGAAGATATGCCACTTCTACGTTTCTTGCCATTCAGATTCAACTGACAGCGTTTTTTATAACATTTCACAGCTGTTTTCCTCCTGCTTCACAACCGTTTCACAGATAGAGTCTGTGAATACATGTAAAGCTCGAGACCAGCTGAATGTGAATGTCACTGTGTTTATGTGAATGCGTATTAGTTTATGGGAGCAGTTGATGAAGTGAATTATCCGGAATTTCCCGCTTTGCCACTAATTTGAACGCCAATAAACAGCTACAATAACTCATTTTAAAAAGTATGAGCTTAGCGAACAGTGTCCTGGAATACTTTCCAATCGGGGCCATTTCTGACATTATCATGGGCAATCTCGCAAATTTTTGACACTATTGAGGGCAGATATTAAAAGCAAGATGGCGGTGCTCTGTATATAGAGTAGTATTAGTGACTTGAGAGCGGAAACGCTTAAAATCTGAGGTGGATTTGTGGTGGACTAGAGGTTTTCCAATGGAAAGATGAACAGTTCTTTCATTACATTATCTCTGCTCTGCATCTACTGGATAGAATCCAAAACGCGAGCGAAAGACACGCTTGAACATCAACGTACCGTGTCTTCTTTGTCCGTGTTTTATCGTTACTTTAACAAACGATGCTCAAGTTAGCTGGCCAACTGCATTCCTTCTCTCCTTAAATTCACCCGCAATACACGTCTCGCCAGGAATGCACATCAGTTTACCCTTAAGTCTACTTTCGGACGCACAGTGAAATTTAGAGACTCGTTTTTTAGCCGCACCACACGAATATGGAATGCTCTTCCCAGCTCAATATTCCACATAGATTACAATCCGCAGATGTTCCTCTCTCTTTCCCCCTCAATGCCTTCGGCCCGTGCTGTGTCTTGACCCCGGACCCTAACCCCTTGAGCACTCGCAAATTATAAAAAAAAAATAGCACGCATAATACTAGTGGTTGCTGAGAAGCTAGGTCCTAGCCCTCAATGGGCTCTTACACTCCCCATATTATTATTAAATTATTAACGTCCTCCTCTTCTGGTGTAGAAGTCTCCTAGATACTACTCTCTTCAGAAACATGGTCGAACTAAGGAATATTATAGTCAGCCATTTTAAAATCGGCTTAGTAGGTTCGACTAGATCACAGTGGTACCACAATGGGCCTACGTCTAAGTGTGGTCTAAGTGTGGCTTCTTCTTACGGTTAGCCATCCACTTTTACAAAACCTAACATATTTATGGGATGCGATCTAGATGAGGGAAGGAGAGTCTTTTGATTATGTTAATATTGTCGTTTTATTATTATAATGCCACACAAACACGATTCTGCGGATAATTATTGTTTCCGAGTAGCTGAGGGAGTGACACTTGACGTGGCTTTTGTACTCAAAAAAACCTTTTCATTGACTTACATGCATCCATGATACACGATGTTTTCTTTTACTTTTTGTGTGACTAGTCGTCCACACGTGGCTCTCTGGCCACAACCAACCAGACTCTTTAATTAAAACGTCAAGCTTACTGCCTCCAGTTATGCACATCGTGTTGGTCGCAGTGATGTGGCCCTGTGTGCACTACCTTAGAAGAGACCGTCCTCCTTCGCGTTCTCCTACAAATTCGGAAACGAACTCGTGTGATGCTGCTTAAATTTAAACTTTTAATACACTGGAATCAAATCTGGCAACGTCAACGATTTGCCAGGACTTACTTACTTACTTATCAGCAGACGAACCATGAAGGGTCCGAGCCTGAGCAATTGCTGCCTTCCATCGGTGACGGTCCTGGGCACGCTGCTTCCAGTCATCAAGGCCAAGCTGTCTTACATCCGCGATGACTTGGTCTTTGTACCGGAGGTTCGGTCTTCCTCTCCTTCTCGGATCAGGAGACTCGGACTCGAAGACCCTCTTTGCTGGAGCGTTGTTGTCCATTCACTCGATGTGGCCGAGCCATTGTAGTCGACGGATTTTTGCCTTCCGGACTACATCCACATCCTTGTACAGCTCCTAGAGTTCGCGGTTGTGTCTTCCCCTCCATTCGGCTTCCTCGCAACCAGGGCCATATACCCGACGTAGAATTTTCCTTTCGAAGGCACCAAGAATCAGTAATCAGCAGTCTTACTTAATGTCCAGCTTTCGGCTCCATAAAGTCGGACTGGCAGGATAAGGGTTTTGTAGAGCATGACTTTGGTCCTTCGAGTCAGGCGTTTCGAGCCCAGTTGTTTTGACAGACAGTAGCATCGGTTGCCAAGGGCCATTCTACTACGGATCTTCACCAGTTTGCGTTTGCCCCGAGGTAGACAAACTCCTTTACTACCTCGATTTGCCAGGACTAGTTGTCAGTTAATATAACAGGCTTTGTTTTTTTAACAATAAAACTCTCATTAAGCGCCAAAGTCACATAGATTTAAGTCTGATACAAGCTCATCCCAATTCGTTCAGTCATTACCCTAAGAATAGCAACAAGTGGATTTACTAAGTCTGAGTCAATGCCTCGATCCATCCTTGATGGCTTAGACCAAGTTTCCTGAATTCGTCAAGATCAGAAGTTATATATCAGAGTCGTAGTAGGTCAGATCAAGTGATGTTACTGGGGTCGGTTGGAGAAGACAATGTCTGAGCACTGATGGTCGCTTCAATGGATCATTTAATGTTCTTTCGACGCACCTGCCTCCCACGTACATCAGGTACATGACACGACGAAGCGCTTACCCAGTTTAGTAAACGCTCTGTCATGTCATGCACCTGATGTACTTTAACCTCCAGTCGCCAAAGCCCTACAGTCTGAGGCGGAACTGCGTCCAGCTTACATAGTAACCACTCCTGTGTGGTTTTCGTTTCTCACTAGTGGAGTGTTCCTTCTAAGGGGCTAACTTTAAGAAGTTTATTCTAGGAGAAGTCATTACGTCTGCAACTGGAGGCAGACTGGCGTGACAGCTTAACCTAGGCGCATCGAAGAATATACAAGTCAAGTTGTCTTAGTCCACACGCTTCCTAATTTGAAGCATAGGCCTTGAAGGTTCAGACTGTCAGCTATGCCTGCGCAAACCGTGGACTAGCTCATCCGTCGGCATCTCTGTTTCCTGTGGTACCTCGGGAGAAATGGCTCTGAATCAGCTGACTCACTCATTTGAAGAGAGTTCTCCTTTCCTGCACTGTCATTCAAAATCTACCGGCTCTATGCTGTGCCATTTCTCATCCAATAATGCTCATATACCCCGTCATAGTCTAATGGCATAGCTCCCAATTACAGGCACATCAAAAGGAAATGCCAGTCAAATACACAAAAAATCCATTTCACTTGATCAATTATAGCATTTTATTTTAAAAAACAAAAAAAAAATAAAAACTCATCGTCACACTTTGCCCACTTCCACAAATCAGAATTATGCGTATGTTGGAGCATATTTCTCGTAGCACTGAACGTAGGCGGCCTTGGCAGCGTCCATGGACATTCCCTTGCGGCTGTTCCACGCGTCCCACTTGGCCTTGCCCTTCAGATCAACGCCGCCCGGCTTGGCGATGTTGCAGTCCCCGACGGTGGCCTGCTTGAAGAGTCCGTAGAATTCGAGGAAGATGGCGTCGCTTGGCTTCTTGGTGAAGGCCTTTGCCTTTTCGCAAGCTGTGTTGAACTGTGTGGATTAGAAATGTGGTTTGAGCTTCAGAGGCGTCTGAGGGTTTTGATGTGATACTTACATCGACCATTTTGAGTTGAGTTTGTTTGGTAAGAATGTTCTACTTGCACAACCGGGTTAACTGAGGTAATGCGGCTCTGTGAGAAATGCAGTGGTTTATATAGCAAGCGACTATCTGCTGTTGGAACCCTTTTGCAAGCGAGTGTCTGTTATCTTTGTTATCAGACACGACTATTGCAAAAAAAAACAGAAAATTTGCACGTACATAGCTACCGGCGAGTTTATTGCTTGGTTCCTAGTGATTGATGGAGTTCGGCGGCGAGACACTCAGGATGCGCCACTCGAGGGGCACAATCGTGTTTCGGGTCGATACCATTTGTCACGCCACAACCTCTGACCTAGAGACAGAGAAGCACATGCGAGAGATATGTGGATGATTATTTGATAAGCAGAAGCACCTGTCAGGAGTAGCGAATGGAAGTGAAGTGTGTTACACTGTCTAGTCTGTGAAGTAATTTCGTAAATCAGGCGATTTCTGGGGGTTACCCAGACTTGTCAATCGACTCGGGGTTTTTTGGCGAAGTTATTCGAGGGGCTAAGGGAGAGCAGTGAAGATTCTGTAGTAGATTTCATGATTTAGTGGCAACTGTAGCATGAAAAGGCTTCAGACGTGAACAGCTCAAACGTGTTGCTTGCGGGTCATATTCTTCTCCCATTTCGAACAGCTTTAGATGTTTGTCTTGAAAATCATCCTCTCTAATCTATGTACGTAACGGACTCTAGTCTCTCGATCAAAAGCCCTGAAGTGGATTGAAACGTATTCGATGCGCAGTGAAATCTGCATTTTAATGTCTTTCTCTTGTCTCTTCTTGACTCTGCCATGAACATCTTAGAGCAGGGTCTCTTTCTATAATAATAATAATATGGGTCGCGCTACAGCCCATAGAGGGCCTGGGCCTAGCTTCTCAGCAACCTCTCGTGTTGTGCGTGCTATTGTTCTCACACGAGTGGAAGGGACCTACAGTTTAATGCCGACTCCGAACGGCCAAGTTTGAGAAGCTTTTTCTAGACAGGAAATACTCTTTGAGCATTGTCAGTGACTCGAAAGAGGTGGGGTCGTGAAAATTATTTCTCTCGCTCAGAGCTGGAATCGAACCTACGACGTTGAGGTTGGGGTCGACGCACATACCCACAACGCCTCGGGCCACCACTGGTCTCTTTCTATGCTTCCCCTTTATTCTAGAACGCTAACACCCTTGTCCCCAATCAGTTCTTTACACTTTTTCTTCTTCTTTGTTTGGCGCTGCAGCAAGGGGTATGCCTGGGTCTCAACCAACTAGCGCTATCTCTGGCAAGCTGTCTCCAGTTTCGCACACCAAGTTGTTTGAGGCCCTTCTCCACTTGGGTGCACCACATTAAACGCGGGCGTTCTCTGTTGCGTTGTCCCACAGGTTCGAAGATTTTTAAGGTTGGAGTAAGTTGTCCATACGTTCTGATTGCGTTAGATCAGTAGACGCCTGACTATGCTCATGTCGCTGTACAACCCGTCAACACAAACAGGACCAAAGATCGCACGCAGAAGCGGACTTCTTCACCCGCTTTTGAGATTATCCTGCCTCTGCGCCGTACTGCGATGATCAGCAGTTCTTTACCCACGTTATTCAAATTTTAGTATTTTCTCAGAAAAAATTCGACGCCCACATTTCATTCGAATAATTGACTATGAGAGAGTAAATGGTTTTCGGATAAGTAAAGTTGGTAGATGTGTATAGACGTTTTGACAACGTGGCTGTGTTCAAAATGTTTTCTTTTGTCAGTATAATGGGCGCCGCAAAAACATTGTCATTTAAGGGATATAATGTACTCTGGGTATCAATTTGTTAAACAGATCTGCCGCAAATTGTAAGGCCACACTAAACAAAATTGTTATTCAATATCTGGTCCTGGCATTCGCATACGTGGAACGGAAACGTCATTTGAGACTGTGTATGGTTAGATAAGGTTCGTTTTACAATATGGATCGTTCAACAATAGCTGAATCGTCTTGAGATTGTAAAGACACTACGAAAATAGTGTGTCGAGAAAACCTGCATCCGCATCAAATCATTGGAACTTCGGAACCTTGTGGTTGATACTTCTAAAACCAAGACAGTGTCACCGTCACAGTCGGCTGTTAGTGATGTTTTCTCATCTTAGCCAATTTTTTTCGCAAATTGAAGATAGACATATGAGATGACACGCATTGGTGCGTTTTCTTCTTATGGCGGGGCCTCAGGCAACAAGCCTCTCCAGCTGTCACGATGCTTAGCCAGCTGCCTCCAACTTCGCACTCCAAGTTGGTTGAGGTCGTTCTAAACTTGAGTGCGCTATCGGCTTCGTGGTCGTCCTCTATTGTGTTGTGCCACAGGGTCGGAGTCGAAGACTGGGCTAAAGCAGTGTTGTCCATGCGCTCTACATGGCCAAGCCATCTTAGGCGTTGAATCCGTAGACGCCTGGCTGGACGCATGTCGCTGTACAGCCCGTAAAGTTCGTGGTTGAATCTCCTTCTCCAAGAACCTTCAACGCAAACAGGACCAAAGATTGAATGCAGATCTTTTCACTCGGAAAGACCAAGTGCGTCTTCATCCGCTATTGAGACAGTCCAGGCTGCCGCGCCATAGAGCAGGACAGGGATGATCAGGGTCTTATGCAATGTTAGCTTCGTTCTTCGAGAGAGCGCTCGACTACTTAATTGCCTCTTGAGCCCAAAGAAACTACGATTGGCAAGAGTTATTCTGCGTTTAGTCCGATTTGGTGCTATCGCTAGGAATATTTTAGACGCGAGTTATTTCTCGTGTTTCTTTATGGGAACTGGCCATAAACCATTAAAATCGAGTGACTTGTCGTTGGGACTGTGGCAAAGGTCCTGATACTTCGAAATCGAATATCTACAACCTATGAACGAGTTATTGGCCGATATGCGAACGCTGACGGTTACACGGCTCAGTTTCATCCAACGAGGCAGTTCTTGTCCATTTGCATACAAAATCAATAAGTCTAATGCAGAGCTTGCATACGATCTTCTGGCATGTGGCGTACACCTCGAGGTTGATTTACCTAGGGGTTCAGAAGCACTGAGCCAATGGCTTGAGTCATCATCAAGAACCACAACCAAGGTCATTTTTCCGGCAGTCAAGTACTAATTGAGCTCTTGCTTATGGACATTTCATTCTTGTCCTTCATTGAGATTGAAGCACTGCCCTCCCTTTCTACCTTTATACCCATGGTTCGTGCTGTGTCTTAACGGCGGACATTTAATGGTATTCGCGTCAAAGAATCGCATAGCCTCTGTTGAAGATACCTCTTCTTCTTCTTTATGTGGCGCTACAGTCCGGCGTGGACCTGGGCCTCAACCAACATGCCTCTCCAACTAGCGCGATCCCTGGCTAGCTGTCTCCAGTTTCGCACACCAAGTTGGTTGAGGTCCTTCTCCACTTGGGTGCGCCACCTTAAACGCGGGCGTCCTCTGTTGCGTTGCCCGACGGGTTCGGATTCGAAGAAGTTGAAGATACCTAGTACCTTTTAATCTTCTTTCCATTTTTTAAACCACACTTTATGATATGATTGGGCACAGTGAATGGAGATAGTTACGAGCTCCACATCCAATGATTGTTCATCTAGAGTCATTTGCTTGCCAAAAATCTTCTAAATTAACCTTCACAAGATCCCCTCGAATAATTTCAAAGTCACCCGGTTTGCTCAAAGCGATGGCAAAGAAAACAAAATATTAATCAGCTTAATTTATTATCTTGCAACAACATTCGAAAGGAGTTAAACTTTCCAAAGGTCGTATAATAACTGCAGCACCGCTTATCTCGAGTTATAAAATTGGAATAAAATTACTTTGACGGTTGCCTGCGTTGGCCACAAGTGTGACAGCGATATGAAATTTGTAGATTCTACAATTTATTATATGACTTGGCGATAGAGCTATCCGTTGATCGGATCTTTGAGGTAAATGGGAACGAGTAGTTTTATGACTCAGGGTCATGTGGGGGAAAATGCACTCAATCCAACGAGGAGGTGTGTCGTGTGCTTAGTGCAAGTGGATCAGGAAATGTGGCACCTACTTGTGTGATTTGATTTGATTGAAATAGATTCTATGACAATTTAGGAGTCTGTAAAATTTCGTCGTAAGTATCTAAACCAGCAGTTGTTGGAATGCATGGGGATCAAAACGCAGTGCAATGAGCGATTATTGCTTAAGGCGCTATATTTCTAAATTTTGGGGCTACCGTGAAGTCGTGGGTAAATGCACCGTCTCTAGACTGTGTACTTAGGTGCGTGAATAACTGCCACTTGGCTCGAGTTACTGCAATACTCACGGGGCACAAGTATTTGTCAACAAAAAAAGCGTTTACTGCATGGCTGTGATCTAACCTCTTCAAAGTGTGCTAGACCTCTCTTTTTCTCTCTCTCAGAAAAAAAAGAGGTCAATTTGAAAGCTGGTAGAACTGTCTCAGATGGATATGCAAATGTCTAAAAACAATAAATGGCATAACGTGGAAAACGTGCAATGCGTGATCCATTTTGCATTTTAAATAGTATTGTGTGACTGATTAGAATTCGATTTTTTACAATTTCGTCCCAGCACAGGCTTGGAGGTGACAAAGAAGGTCCTCTTGTGAGAGAAAGCAGCAAGATAGCCAAATTTACAATGTTGCATGGATAGTGAATAAAAAAATCGATGATTTTAAATTAAAAAACCTGTTTTTCTATCAAATTAAATCTGACGTGAACTTCGAAATGCTCTTCATACAAGGTGATCACTAATAAGACAGGAAAGTAAAGGAGAAACCAAAATAACAACGGTATGATACTGGCCTATTTGGAAGTAAGATTCATGTCCACTGGCAGTGCTATAAGTGGTCAGTCCAATTGTTCATAACGCGGACCAATATGTGGGACAATATGTGGTGGCCCGTGACGTTGTGGGTATGTGCGTCGACCCCAATCTCGACGTCCTAGGTTCGATTCCAGCTCTGTGCGACACAAATAATTTTCACGGCACCACCTCTTACGAGTCACTGACAATCCTCAAGGAGTACTCCTGTCTAGAAAAAGCTTCTCAAACTTGGCCGTTCGGAGTCGGCATAAAACTGTTGGTCCCTTCCACTCGTGAGAGAACAATAGCACGCACAACATTAGTGGTTGCTTAGAAGTTAGGCCCTGGCCCTCTACGGGCTGTAGCGCCACCCATATTATTATTATTTCCGGCAAGAGCCTCTCGGTCTCAGTCCAAAATTGTGGTTTGGTTGCAAATATTGATTAAGATTTCAGAAAATAATCGAATGGGGTCAAGTCAAGCTTTCGCAAGATGACTCAGTCGCCAAATATCGTTTCCACAGCTTTAAACGTTTCATCGCGACGCAGACTTTACTCTAATTTGCAGTACTATGCATACCCCACTTGGTGTCGCTTGTATGTTATAGACGGCTTCTTTTTAAAACCACACTTTGATGTTAAAGTGGAAGCATGTTAGCTCAGGGTTCTCAAGGACCTAAGTAAGACGTGCTGCTGAACGTTCACCCGTGCTCCAAGCATGATAGATTGTATCAAAGTATGGCAAGGAGTATAAGGCCATTCGAGTCTAAGTCGACTACCCTTAGATCTGTTTTTAGAGTCAATCAAATTACTCGTAACGTAGAGACCCGTCGCTACAAGTGAGCGTGTGTCACAAAACTGATTTTGCTTTGATTCTGATGAAAAGATTCATGCCTGAGACCACTTACGTTAACGGCGCCTCCTTTCTAGTTTCGGAAGAAATAAAGGTTCAATAATGGCGCCAAGCCATGCACCAAAAACAGACAACCTTTGTGATTGCGTTGATGGTCCTGCATTCTGGATTGTGTTTGCTGCTATGAGTCAAACTTAAGCCAAAAATCCCTATCTCCGGGCAGCATTTCCTTGTACGGCTGCAGGCGTCATTCCCACCGCCCAGTTGCGACTCTGGCGATGCTTACTTCAACCGATCGGCGTCGAGCTGACAGTTCTGGGTCTTCTTCGATACTGGCCCCTACGGCGGATATGTTCTCTTTATCTCGCACTAGTCTCTGTCTGGTTGTTGAATTAGGGTCGAAAAGAATGTTGTACTCACGATCAAACTTCTCTACGGTTCGATGAATTCCCTCGAGACTGACGCTAAGATGACGACGGACCAATTAACTGAGACGCATTTCTGATATTTGGCATATTTGACGTTTGGCAAGCCTGAAGTAATGAATTGTGACATGGTAAACCTGGCTGAATATTTTAGACAGGTGGTTGTCTTTTTTCAGTATCGACTGCGACTCTACTACCAGATGTCCATTTTCATCGACAGGCTTCTGTCCGAGTTTTAAATCCACTGGATAATTGTTTTACCCTTTCGGACGTCATTCCTGCCATAACACCTCTCCATCTCCTTGACCGCGCGCTTCTCATGCTCTTTCTTTTTTCTTCTGAGAAGCCGATGCTCTTCCCTTCTCTTCTGTTCGTAGAGCTCACGAACAGCCCTCGTTGTTCGATGCAGCGTTGCCTTGTAGGCCTCCCGTCTAGCTGCATGTGCCTGCCTGCACTCGTCGTCAAACCATGGGTTCCTTCTAGGTGATGTCGTAAAACCCAGCACATCAGTGGCAGCTACTTTGATGGCTTCTTGACAACGACTCCATTCTTCTTCGATGGTTTGTGCAGGCGGCGTCGAACTTACAGAGAGTTTCTGGGAGACTCGGTCGGCAAAGATCCTGGCAGTCCGCTGCGATTGTAGCTTTGCGACGTCAAACCGTGGTGTTTGTTCTCGACTCCGTTGTTCTCGTGATATCCTGATTCTTACCTTGGCTACAACAAGGAAATGGTCCGAGTCAACATTGGCTCCTCGGAACGTTCGGACATCAAGAATGCTGGAGGAGTGTCTGACGTCGATCGCAACGTGATCAATCTGGTTGACGGTTGATTGATCTGGGGACCGCCATGTCCCTTTAAGGATGTTGAGGTGTGGGAACCGCGTGTCGAATCTGGAAAGATCATTTCTGCAGACTGTTAAACGGCGATGAGGACCAAAATACCGCTGTCAGGCAGAATGTTTCACTCAATCTGGACGATGACAGACGCGAATACCGTCCCCCAGACTTAGACGAGGTCAAGGTAGCAATATCAAGACTGAAGTCTAACAAAGCTGCTTGAGCGGACGGTCTGCCCGCTGAAATATTTAAGGCAGCTGGAGATGATCTGGTTGGGCGCATGCACCAGCTCATCTGCAAGATATGGTCTGAGGAAAGCATGCCCGACGAGTGGAATCTCAGTATCGTTTGCCCGATCCACAAGAAAGGAGACCCCTTCAACTGCGCCAACTATCGAGGGATCAGTCTTCTTAACATCGCGTATAAGATCTTCTCTGCCGTTTTGTGTACCCGCCTGAAGCCGTTCATTAGTAATCTGAAAGGTCCATATCAGCGTGTCTTCAGGCCAAGAAAGTCCACAACAGACCAAATCTTCACACTACGGCAGATCCTGGAAGAGACCCAAGAAATGCAAATCGACACTCACCATCTGTTCGTCGATTTCAAGGCCGCATATGACAGCGTGCATAGCGACGAGCTATACAACGCCATGTCTAGTTTTGACATTCCTGCCAAACTCGTCAGGCTGTGTAGGATGACGATGGAGAACTCTCGCTGCTCCATCAAGGTCGGTAACGAACTCACCGAGACCTTCAATGTCAAAAAAGGTTTTAGACAAGGCGACACGCTGTCATGTGACTTCTTTAACATCGTCCTAGGGAAGATAGTGCGAAACTCACACGCCAACACTAGAGGCACGATCTTCCAGAAGTCCGTGCAATTGACATTGACGTGATTGGCAGAACTCAGCGAGCCGTCAGTGAGGCTTTTGCTAACATTGAGACGGAAGCGGCTAAAATGGGTCTGGCGGTGAATGAGGGCAAAACGAAGTAAATGCTGTCCTCAAAAAATGACATACAACATCGACGTCTTGGACAGAGCGTCACAATGGGCAGCTGTAACTTCGAGGTAGTCAAGGACTTCACTTACCTCGGCTCCGGAGTAAACTGTACTAATAACATCAGTACCGAGATCAAGCGTAGGATAACTCTTGCCAACCGCTGTTTCTTCGGGCTCAAGAGGCAATTGAGTAATAGAGCCCTCTCTCGAAGAACCAAGTTGACTCTATATAAGACTCTGATCATCCCAGTCCTGCTATACGGCGCGGAGGCATGGACAATCTCGAAAGCGGATGAAGGAGTCCTTGGTCTCTTTGAGAGAAAAGTTCTACGCACGATCTTTGGTCCTGTTTGTGTTGACGGGTTCTGGAGGAGAAGATTCAATCACGGATTGTACGGGCTGTACAGCGACATGAGCCTAGTTAGGCGTCTACGGATCCAACGCCTACGGTGGCTAGGTCATGTAGAGCGTATGGACACCACAGCTCCGGCCCGAAGAATCTTCGAATCCGAACCTGTCGGGCAACGCAACAGAGGACGCCCGCGTTTAAGGTGGCGCACCCAAGTGGAGAAGGACCTCAACCAACTTGGTGTGCGAAACTGGAGACAGCTAGCCAGGGATCGCGCTAGTTGGAGAGGCATGTTGGTTGAGGCCCAGGTCCACCCCGGACTGTAGCGCCACACAAAGAAGAAGAAGAAGGTTGTCATTTTGTAACTTTGACAGCTACTGAAACATGACAATTGGAATAATAATCATTTTCTGGATTCATCTCAGAGAACTAATGATTGGTCAACGACGCTAATATTCATCCCTTTCAAGTAAACGAGGTCTAAGCCAGAGTCTATCAGCAGAGATTCCTCGAGGCTGTGCTAGCAGATCAGAAATTTTTTATTAAATCAATTTTTCTCCCACTCATTGTATCAATTTCGAGCTGATTTGATTACTTGATGCCACCATTTTGTTGCTTTCTAGCTCCATTTTGACAGTAATTGGTGTACGATTGTCACTTTTAACAGAAATATACACATGTACAAATCGTGATCACATCCTAAAACTTCTTTCTGAAAAACGAAACGTATCACTGCCCCAACTACTACAGATCTTGCAAATTCGGCTGCACTATGTTTTCCTTTGCTGGCTGTGTGTCTGATTAAATTAAAACAAATTCGTGTTTTTTTTTTTTCAATCATACGTATAATTAAACATTTTATTACATCAATAACTGTACAGTCTCAAGAAAATTTACCTAAAGTTCTATTAAGTCGTGCATTTTCCATCAAAAATCAAAATCCAAATCAATTAAATCAATTTAAGCATATTGGGGAGCATATTTCTGGTAGGTCTCGATGTACTTAGCCTTAGCCTCGTCCAGGGACAGACCCTTAACGTTGTTCCATGCGTCCCACTTGGCCTTGCCCTTCAGGTCCAAAGCGCCGGGCTTCTCAACGTTGACGTCGCCAACGGTGGCTTGCTTGTAGAGTCCGTAGAACTCCAAGAAGATGGCATCGCTTGGCTTCTTTGTGAATGACTTTGCTTTTTCGGTGGCTGTGGCGAACTAGACAAAAAAAAATCACAATTAATGAGCGAATTGAGGCGGGCACCTTGACAGGCTATACTTACATCCATTTTTTGGTATGTTTCTTGAGGATCTGAAGAGAGAGAGAGCTGAAAAGTGGACAAGAACAAGACGTATTCCGTTAGTAGGGAAATGTTGCCAAACGCAGCTGTTCTGTGACCTACCTCCAATTAAAGTCAGCTGAGTACAGTGAATGATTTGCTGAGTGCCGTTTGCCAAACTTTTATACGCAGTTGATTGCCGAAAAAAATTCGGGGCTTTTTACTACCCAGAGGCCTATAAACGTGTAGATATGCGAACTTATCGAAGGTTCTTGTGCGCGAATCTGCTGTCATTTGGATGTATTGCAAGTGCTCCGTGCGATAAGCGAACGCAATTAGATTTACTCGTAGTTCGGTTTTATTTATTTCTAGTTTGATAAGGGCCGTGCGGACGGTGATAGGGAATAAGTAGCCGGCGCAAGGTCCGATCTTCTCGGGAAATGGCCAACTGGGGGCTGGCGTATCGTGGAAACCTCGAGATTGTGGGCAGAGATAGAGTCAGACACTTGAAAGACCGGTTAAGGTTTATGGAACCGATAAGTCAGCCCAGAAAGAAAGTCTTTCGTGGGATCATAAACTTTTGAACTTTTAAATAGTGCCGCTGGTGTGAACAAGGTGTTGGAACGTGGTTTCGATGGCTGGTGCATGGCGAGTTGATAAAGTTCTTGGACAGAACCCTTTTTCAGGTTTCATTGAAGTGCATGTACTTGGTACTTGGTCTACGAAGGCTTGAGTCTTCTTGAATATTGTTTGTTTGGCCCTACAGCTCGTCGAGGGCCAGAGCCTAGCATTTCAGCAACCACTCGTGCTGTGCGTGCTATTGCGTTCTCACGAATGGAAGGGACCTACAGTTTTATACCGACTCTGGTGACTTAAAAGTTTTGGAGGTGAGGCCGTGAAAATTGTTTTTGTCGCATAGACCAGGGACCAAACTTACGACGTGGAGATTGGGGTCGGCGCACATACCCACAAGGCCACAGGCCTTCTTCTTCTTTGATTGGCGCTACAGTCCGGGGTGGACCTGGGCCTCAACCAACATGCCTCTCCAGCCAGTCCGATCTTTCGCCAGCTGCCTCCAGTTGCGCACACCAAGTTGGTTGAGGTCCTTTTCCACTTGTGTGCGCCATCTAGTGCGAGGACGTCCTTTGTTGCGCTGTCCCAATGGCTCGGTGTCGAAGACTCTTCGGGCCGGAGCTGTGGTGTCCATCCGCTCTACATGACCTAGCCATCTTAAGCTTTGGATCCGAAGACGCTTAACTAGGTGCATGCCGCTGTACAGCCCGTACAGCTCGTGGTTGAACCTTCTCCTCCAAACGCCATCAACGCAGACAGGACCAAAGATCGTACGCAGAACTTTTCTCTCAAAACAACCAAGAGCTTCTTCATCCGCTTTGAATAGCGTCCATGTCTCAGCGCCGTAGATCAAGATAGGGATGATCAGAGTTTTATGAGAAGTCAACTTGGTGTTTCGAGAGATGGCTCTGTTACTCAATTGCCTCTTGAGCCCAAAGAAACAGCGATTGGCAAGAGTAATTCTGCTTTTGTCCCTATTTACTCCGGAGCCTAGGTAGACGAAGTCCTTGACTACCTCAAAGTTTCTGCTGCCCAATAGTACGCTCTGCCCGAGACGTCGATGTTGTGCGTCCTTCCGTGATGACAGCATGTACTTTGTTTTGCAGTGGTTTACCACTAGACCCATTTTAGCCTCTGCCGCTTCAATACCAGCAAACGCCTCATTGACGGCTCGCTGTGTTCGTCCAATCACGTCAATGTCGTCCGCGTAAGCAAGCAGTTGAACGGACTTTTGGAAGATCGTGCCTCGGGTGTTTACGTTTGAGTTTCGCATGATCTTCTCAAGTATGATGTTAAAAAAGTCACAGGCCACCACGTGCATATCTCTGAGAAATGTTAGATTCTACGTGCACGTCTAAGACTATTTGAGAACCTCTCATTGTCCTTCTCGATTGCTTCACAGTTCTTACTTCATCCCGTGGAATATACTTTCCGAAGTAGTCTAGAGTGCAGCTCCAGCCAGTGCAAATTTCTAATCATATCCTGCTGAGCTGTGTCTCTGATCTAGTCTCCAAGAACCTCTGCGCCTCTGGGCCTTCATATCAGGAAACCACAAAGCCGATGTACTCGCCAGCTGTGGTATAACCTCATCCCTATCAATAGCCGGTGTACCACCTCCCATGTCGATCGCTACAGCCTACCATCTTTTAAAGATTCACACAATCACGACCACTGGTGACAAATGGCTAGGAGGCACCACATGCCACGGTCACTCAGTCTACTCAGACTCAGCAAGGACTCTCAGAGGATTCATAACCGGGCACTGTGGCAATTGGCACTCATGCTCGCAGGATGGGTGCCCCATATAATGATTTCTGCGGAAGCTGCATGGATGAAGAGGAGGAACAAACCTACTCTACTTTTGCAGCGTTCTTGCTAGTCGTATGTTCCTACATCTAGGGGCCTATTACTAAATTAACCTCAATGAGCTAAACAGTGCCAGCATAGGCCAGCTAAATCGCTTCACACACTGCTTCCGATGTTAGGAGAAGTCAATCCGCGTGGTATCACAATGGGCCTACTCTGGCCTAAGTGTGACTGCCCTTAGCAGTCAGCCACTACAAGCTAACCTCACCTCTGGGCCAGATCTAATCTGATCTGAAATCTGACAATTGGATCATCTGGCATCAGTCTACCGCTCCTTCTGCTCGTGGTTGATGCCGGCTTACTACTATTATAAATTGGGTGAACGATCAAGTGGAAAAATGTGGAAATATCCTCACTTCTGTATGATGGAGAAATACTAGAAATACTCAGACTTAAGGGCTGGCACTTGGTTTTTAGCTAAATCGTGGTGATGATGATCTCTCTTCACTGCCGACTGCATGTAGCCCCTTTTTGGACACATTTACCATCAGACCTATTCGGCGTGTCATCGTCTCCCACTTGTTGTTCATCCCCACAAAAGTCCTATCTTTCTCAAGAGTGGTATGTAGGTACTATCTCACGCCTTGTATCTTGTATCTTGATAGTTACAGACCGAGAGGTTCTGGGTCTCAACCAACAAGTCTCTTAAACTAGTACGATCTCTAGCTAGCTCCCGCCAGTTTCGCATGCCAAGTTGGTTGAAGTCCGTGCCGTCGTTCTCTATTTCGTTGTACATAACTCTTCGAGCTGGTTCTGAGTTGGGCTGTCGATGCGTAGACGCCTGAGTACAGACTACAGGCCATACCGTTCGTGGTTGAAGAAGATTCTTCTTCAGACGCCGTCTGAAGTCCCTTACAGAATTTTGTTCACCCGCTTTTGATGTATTTCATGACACCGCACAGTACAGCAAAACTGGGATAAGGAGAAGTGGCTTCGTTACTTAATTTGAGACATTGACACGCTCCAGGGAAATGGTCGTTGGGGAGAACATTTCTGCTTACGATCTTCGGACTGTCATATGTGGCTTTAAAATCGATGAATTTGTGGTGAGCGTATGTCTGCATTTTTAGATCTTTTTAAAGCTCTATATTTTGCCAGTTTTGTATAATGGATCAAGTGCGCATTACTTTCTCCGGTTTAATCTACAGCTACCAGTTTATCTACAGCTGCTTTACAGAATCTTGCCCACAATCCATTTGCGCCAGCAGCCTTATTCAAATGGTTTCTCGATATTGTTGACCTCGTCATACTCTGAGTGGCATAATTCTCTTTTTACGTCGTCCATTGGTTTGAGGGACATTTTTGTGCCAGTCAGCGCTATTTGTTTATCATTAAATTTTTTTTTATAATTTGCACGTGCTTAAGGGGTTATTAATACCCTTAATTCTTCGGCATCAAGACACAGCACGGCCGAAGGTATAGAGGGAGAGAGGGAGAGAAGGTACCTGTTCACATTGGTCTTAAATATCTGTTGATTATAGTCAATGTGGAATATTGAGCTGGGAAGAGCATTCCATATTCTTGTGGTGCGCCTAAAAAACGAGTGTCTAAATTTCACTGTGCGTCCGAAAGTAGGCTTAAGGGTGAACTGAAGTGCATTCCTGGCGAGACGTGTATTGCGGGTGTATTCAAGGAGAGCAGGGATGCAAGCATTGTTTGTTAAAATAACGATAAAACACGGACAAAGAAGACGTCGATGCTCAAGCGAGTCTAATGAACCCGCGATATCGTTGTCTCCTATAAGTTTTATCGCTCGCTTTTGGATTCTATCTAGTAGGTGCAGGGTGGTCTTGGGTCACCAGACCAGATACGAGCGTTATACTCAAGCTTAGGGCGAATATACGCCTTATAGATCAAAGCCAAATCAGAGGGGGTGAAGTATTTCTTGCATCGATGAAGGAAACCTAAGCATTTCGCAGCATTTTTCGCGACCTCGAATATGTGATCGTTCCAACTAAGTGTTGTGTTGATGTACATACCGAGGATGGAAAGTTTTCCGGTTTCGTCGATACAAGCGCCATTCATGGATAATGGCTGATTATCAGGGGTTCGCTTTAGAGACAGCAGACAGCATTGAATTCCACTCTGTTGTTCTTACCCCAGTTAATTATGCTGTCAAGATCGGAATTCAATGTGCTTGACATACGCTGTCGTTCCAATACTACGTCCGAAGGCCAGGGTCGTAAATTTTTGGAACGAATATGAAAAGCTGAGGGTGCTGTCGAAGGAGTGGATTGGATTAGAAGTGGCATACAGGAAGTCATTTATAAAAATGAGAAAGAGTGTCGGAGACAGAACAGAGCCTTGCGGTACACCATCAAACTTGAACCCATCCAAAACATCTTTCCGAAAAACCTTCTTTTTTTGACATCTTAGTTCTTGTACTCTTTCGCTCTCCTTTTGAGAATCCCGTATCCTTCATTATTTTTTTTAATTTCGTAGAGTTCCCACAGTATACTATACTGTTCATTCTGTTGCAAACACAGAATCAATTGCATTTCAGGCTATCTTCCTACCAACGACGAGTTTTTTTGTGAATCAGTAAATTATTGTCTTTCGCATTGATTTTGTCATTGAATCATGTGTGCTTGAAATGGTGTACATATCGACCCTTGACCGCGAGCTCATGAGATCGGATGATGTAGAAAGGAACTCTTTGCCATTCTTAAGTGTAAATGGGTATTCCCCAGCGAGTCCCAGTTTCTGTCATCTGCCATGTTGTCCTTCATTTAAAGTTATACACACATATATTTATTAATATTTAAACATTTGCTAATACAACTAATTTATCTTCTATTTCTTCACATTTGCATGCCTTCCACAGCGCGGAACAAACAAATCTGTTAGTATATTACTTAATGAATTAAATTGTATGGCATTTCTTTTTTATTAATTTTTTATTATTTTATTAAAAAAGAGATCGATTAAATGCGTCCATATGGTGACGTAATCTCAGATTAGAACCTCATAAAGATAGCACCTACTTTCGTCGAGGGTATCAGTAATTTAATTCGGTAACTCTTGACACATTGCGAACATGTATTCGACTCGGAACCATATAGTTCGAAAGCAGATAAGAATTCGCAAAAAAACAAGAACCGATTATAGAAGTTCACACTTGAGTCACCGTTCGGCTGTTTCTACATGCACACGGCATGCTTTTTCGGATGTGTTTATTGATGTGAGACGTCAAATGCGAAACTGGATTGAAGTGGTGAAGAGCTATAAAAATGGCTAAGCGAGTAAAAAAATGCGTTTCTTTTTTTGAGGATATAATTTTGTTGATAATTCGTTGCTGTAGTATTTATAGCTTTTTCATGATAAAAATTGGGGGAATTTATAATGCAACTCCCCAATACAGACTCTTTGCGTCTGCTTCTCTTTCGTGATTGAAGGTTGTGTCCTTGATAGTTGCTATTCGAGAATGGAGACAGCCGAATGCCCCTTGACTGCCGCCTGATGTAAGACACTGTTTGAGAGTTTTCCACGAATTATTTTAAAAGTTCATCACGAATTCGTGTGAATAGAATCTATTGGCATTTTCCGATAAGAATTTGACAAATAGATGTGCAAGCACATTTAAAATCTATCATCATGTTCATGGCCCGCATAATCTTTGAAAGCGATCGCGACAGCTATGTGTCCTATAGCAGACGGGTCTTTGATTGGATGAACCATTGCATATGTATGAACTTCGTATTTCATTTGTCCCACAAGGTGGTACGAGAATTACGTCCAACAATTTTTCTTTATGCATTTTAAGATCCCCACAATGGGGTGAATGCATAATGGCCTCTAAACCAAGCACCTGAAGCTTCTAACGAGTTCCTATCGATGCGCTTGGCCTGACGATGTATACATGACATCGACGTTTCTGAGTGATTGTTTCCCTCAGACTTCAATTGTTGACAATATAAATCCGAATTAACAGGTATAATCTAGGAGACCAGTTCATAGTAGATGAATCACTGCCAATGCCACTACTCACAGCAACACCTTCCAGCTTCGGACACCATTTGCATTCGACCACGACCTTTTTCATTTGACGTTGTCATAAGCTATCCACATTTCATCACCAATCACTATCCGCTTCAAAAATTGGTAAACGAATGTCGGTGCTTGGGGTTATTTGGCGTTAACTACATAGTGTCATAAGAAACCCATACATCGAGATCGTTTTTGTACCCAATGTTCAAAAAACAATTTTTGTGCAATATTTAGCTCCTGGACAATTGAAACAGTGCTTACATGACGGTCAGACTCGACAATGGTACAAGCAGCAATGTCATGCCATGGGGTTGAACCAATTTCATTGCACGGCGTACCAACATCAATGCGATTATATTCTGAAGATCCATATGAAGTCTCACATAGTTGATTTCACTCTGTTTTATTTAATCGTCACAACACAGCGTGTGAAAAATTCGTCCGCTGAGTAACAAATGGACGTCCTTGATTGGGCAGCTCAGAGCCTCGAGCTGAATCCTATAGAAACCTTTTAAAATGATGTCGATTTACTGGTAAATGGATGGCTTAACATGGAAGAATTCAGAGGAACATGCCAAGCTGTTGTGAGTCTCTGTAAAGACTACACTGTCACAAACGAGTACAGGCCTTTCCATTCAAGGGATGCTATTGCCTCTAGGAATCATGTTCGTACTTTGAAATGGACAGACACTATCGGACATGATCATTTCCCCTGGTTCGGTGATTCAGATTCTATCTGGAATAAAAAGTATTGGATTCAGCAGCAGAAGCATTGATGGTCTACAGCCTGAGCAAGGATCGATTCACTCAGTTACATCAGGACTGACTGCTCATAGAATTCACGATTATGTCCACTTGAAGACAACGCCGCGGCACCCAAATATGCTTGTGGTAGATATTACCTTCTTTCGAAGGCATAAGGATTAGGAATCAAATCCCTCGCTGTGCTTGTCATTTACCCCGTCGACAGGTTCCGCGAAAAACTGCTTACAAGACCACCTATGTATGTAATGAGATTCTTATTAACCCCGATTTCCCGACAAAGCTCTTTTCCCTCTCAGTCAACCAAAGTCATGAAGCTCAACAACGAATCTCACATCAATGACTACATGCTCAGTTGACTATGTGATTGATTGTTTTAATATATTTATTAGATAAATTTTGTATACACCGGCTCGGTGATAAAGTGAATCACGTCACCGGTGCCGCCGATACCACCTTGAACCTTGTACCCCCCATTCCAGCCCCACTCAACGATAGCCGCAATCACACTTCTCAATTCATTCATTCACTAATCCCCATTTGATGACTTTCAGATCATCCAGCGTTGATCAGGAGATTAAAAAGGCTGAACCGAAGAAATCCGAAAATGAGCTGCACTGGGAGGAGCTGGTCAAGAGCATGTCGCGGCCGTTGAATCTCTGCGACTTGGATTTCACCGATCTGAATTCGGAAGACGAGAAGGATGTGCTGGCACCACGCGGCCTGGGCGGTGGCATTCCACCACCACCGCCGCCGCAGGGCATCCCGCCGCCAATGATGGTCGGACAGATTCTGGTCCCACCGCCGATGAACATGCCACCGCCGCCATCGAACCTGGTCCCACATCACTTCGGCTACAACCAGGGCAACTACAGCAACGGCAGTAGCTTGAACAATTCCATCAACGGCGACGTCAGTGGCACGTCAACGATAAAGAAGAACAAAAAGACGGTAAGTTGACGAGCCGGTGGTGAGTGTCCTTCTCAGCATCGGACTGACTTGTGATTGTGTGGCATTGCAGGTGAAACTCTTTTGGAAGGAAGTGCGAGAGGATATGATTCCCATTGCGATTGGTAAGACAATTTGGGACGAACTACCAAAATCAAACGTGGACACACAGAAGCTGGAGCATCTGTTTGAGTCGAGAGCCAAAGATTTAATGACTAAGGTAAGATCTGCGAATATCTCCTCTAGGATAAGCTTAGGCAATTTATTGTACATAGAAGTAGTTAGGGGAATGCATACTTTTCTCTGCTGCCGCCTAATTCTTGACCTTTAAGGAGGAAGCCCCTTATTCCCTTAGTTATTCAGATTTGTGGATGAAGGTGGAGCGCTTGGTGTGCCTCCAGAGATCACATTGTTCCCAGTTCTGGATTGTTTTCCGACCGAGGCACACCTCCTCGTCGAACATTTTCACTAACTCAACCTAATCACCGGATTTTCCTGAAAGCGTTGACAATCTCCCGCGATTAAGTCGATTATGTCCGTCGACTGATTTTGATCCGCAAACACTTTTATCACTGCATGCTATTTCTGCTTATCTCTGGAAATAACTGAAATCATGGCCATTGCTATATAATCCAGAGGAAACCCCCGGCAGTTTGAATGGGCTCTTCTTGCAGTTGGCACTGCTATCAAGTGTCTCACATGCGACTGCTCGAATTTCCCAAGCATTTTTGGTCGAATGGGACTTTTTGTGGGAAATTATTTCGAATGTGGTGTGTGCCTTGGGTGGACACAGTGCTGGATTTTGTTCCGAATACAGAAGTCCGAAAATATGTGCACGCAATTGATTGGATGGAACAGGCTGGGTGTGGGCCTAGGCGTTAAGTCTGCTTGAGACTCAAGTCATATTCTCTAACAATCAACACTGTTTAAGAGAAATAAATAAAATATTGACGACGTGAAGAGAGTTGATAGCATATGGAACTTTTTTCTAGAAGACACCAAGGCCTTCTTAATGGGTTCGTCTTCATCGAAGAACAGGACTTAGGCAATCGATAGCTGTGTACAAAATCGGCTTGAGAGATGACGTTATTAATCAATTTCAAAGAGGATAAGCGAGCGGAAAGAAATTTTTCGTTGGACGCAGATCGGCTACATTCATTATAGCATTAAAATGGGGATGCAATTGAGAATGCAACTATGTTTCACAACGAATTTGAAAGGTTATCAAGTTTATGCTTCTAAGAAGTTAGGTGAATTATTCTCCGAGGTCTTTATGATAATCAAACAAACGCTAACCGTGCGGAAGTGCTTCATCATGGATGTTTTCAAGCAATAATAACTCCAAATACAAGTGGAATTAATTTGCTTATAGAGTGGGGAACTGTTTAAGGCAGCTGGAGATGACCTGGTTGGGCGCATGCACCAGCTTATCTGTAAGATATGGTCGGAGGAAAGCATGCCCGATGAGTGGAATCTCAGCGTCGTTTGTCCGGTCCACAAGAAAGGAGACCCCTTTGACTGCGCCAACTATAGAGGGATCAGCCTCCTTAACATCGCTTATAAGATACTCTCTGCCGTTCTGTGTGAACGCCTGAAACCCTTTGTCAACAACCTGATAGGTCCTTATCAGTGCGGTTTCAGGCCAGGAAAGTCCACTATCGATCAAATTTTCACATTACGGCAGATCCTGGAAAAGACTCAAGAGATGCAGATCGACACCCACCACCTATTTGTCGGGGGAAATTTTGCGAATCTGGTGATAAAAGCGGCTTTCCTCTTTCAAGTTGCTGTTTCTTAGAGCAACAATTTCTAGCAAGCAGCATCCCCACGCGACAAAACGTCCAGGGCTGACGATTCTCGCTCAACATGATCATAAGTTTTGAAATTCCTCTGGAACGTCCTTACAGATTAAGTTAGTTAGTTAGTTGACTTTTATTTTCAATAAATGTTTTACAATTTAAATATTAACCTAAGTCATTTATGGTTTGGCCTATGGCCGTCTACCAGGTTGACAAAATATATACATAAGTTTTACATTAAAAATCTCCATCTATGATACGCTTACTAAAACAAAGTGCTGCTACTGAGTAGTCATATAAAGCCTTCCATCCTTTTTCTCCATTTAATATGCTAATTACTTCATCTTCGTCTAAATTATGTTTTCCGAAAATTGAAATTCGAAATTCTTTAAGAATCGGACAAACTCCAAGAAAGTGTAAAATGTCTTCTCTCTTCTTCATATTGCATAGGTCACAGAGTATTGGTAAATCTGGTCTATGAGGTATAAAGTTTAACTGAACGAGTTCCCCTCTCAATTTGAAAATGGTGCTTATTTTGTCAGCTGTGTGACTGTCAAGAAAGTATGTTTTTTCATTTAGAAAATGGTTTAGTTTGCTGTAATAATTTCTAAACAGTGATGATTCAGCTTCTTCGACATATTGGTCATATGAATGTCTACCAAAATTCTCTAGAATCGAGTTAAATTTCTCTCTTAAAAGATGAGGATGCTCATTCTCCTGAATAGACAGGTTTAGTCCGCATTCAGAAGCTGTTTTCTTCCATTCTTCGCAAAGGTATCCGTTTGTTCTTATTATACTTCTTAAAACTACATTTGGTAATCTGCAATCGTTCATCTCTAGAATTTTTATGATATAGTTGAAGTGTATTTTCCGCGTGTACAATAACAAAGGAGGAGTTCCCGTTTCAAGATGTAGCATATAGTTCGGGGTATTTTTTGGTAACCGGAATATCTTCTTCAAAAAGTACCGAAGAAATTTTTCCACGGCATCGTAGGATTTGTAACCCCATACCTGAGCTCCGTAGAGCATTATCGACGCTGCGGTTGAGTGGAATAAGGTTTGTTTTGCACTTTGTGATACATATTTATTTTTGAAGCAACGTTCCCAAATAGAAGAGATAGCTCGTTTAGCAACAGCTAATTTTTCTTCAAAGTGTGGTTTAAAATTTAAAGAGGACGATATTAGGATACCTAGGTATTTGTATCTGGATACTACTTCAATCTCTTCCCCGTCCAACTTCCACTTTTCCAAATGTGAGATGCGGCCTCCTGCATTTCTGAATATCATCATTTTTGATTTACCAAGATTTATGGTGAGATTCCAACTTTTACAAAAAGCATTAATCCTGTTTACCATTAATTGCATGCCTTGTATAGTGTCGCACAGAAAGACGATATCATCGGCATACATCAGTGCCGGAATTAATACATCATTGAATCTTATACCACCTTTGACATCATCTGTTATATCATTGATGTATAATATAAAAAGCAGTGCGCTAAGAATACAGCCTTGTTTAACCTCCATTGTAATTTCAAAATCTTCAGAAATTATGTCTCCATTCCATACATGTGCAATATTATTCTCATACAAGGCTCTCAGGATTCGAATAATTTTGCTTGATACACCGATTTTGGAAAGCTTGTAAAAGAGTGCTTCACGTGGTATTGAATCAAACGCTGCTCGAAAATCAACAAAGAAGGCGTACAGCTTTTTTTTCTTGCTCTTATATTTTTCAGCACCTTACAGATTAATACCAGCACAGATTAATACCAGCACGGCCTGGGTGCAAAGCTTACAAAGTTTTGAACGACACTTATTTGATTAGGCCTTGGAGGATCTGAACTTGAGCAATTTCTGCTTTTCCAGATGATGCCGTAATGACAGTCCCCTGACATTACGAGATTATCAGTAAATTTTAGTCAAAACAATGCTTCGCCTGATTACTAAAACTTGACCTAATTCACGAGAATGATGCAATGTTTAAAGAGAAGTACGAAGATACGGACACTGAGTATCCCATTTTTAATTCAGCCGGAGGTTGTTATACATACGAGTCCAAAGACTGGAAGTTCCTCGCCCTTGATGGGAAGTTTATTTGTGCCTCAGAGTAGTCAATGATCTTTTCAAGTTTTCGTAGATAAATGTGAGTGAATGGCGGAGACTAGATGTGACCATTGTTAAAGTTAAAATGTTTTAAGACGAGTGCTAACAACGCAAATTTCAAACCTATCAGAAGGAGTGGTTGCTAATATCTTCTCTAATGTGCCATCACACAACAACCGCCTTGCAGAAAGGCGCATTCCGATCCAATGAGTTACGCTGTGTTAAGTGGTTATAGACCCGCGTGGCTTTGGAGGAAGTGCCTTCCTTCGGCACACAACTGGGTCCGACCCAGTCTTTAAGGCATTTATGTACTAGTCAATTGATATTTCATTTGAATGGTGAAATGGCCATGGAAAGATATTTGTAGCGACAATGAAGCTGTTTGCTAACCGGAGAGATAAGGAATTTTCTATATCTTCTCTAAATTTGAATGGTAGACCCGGGAAGCCAAAAGATCGCCGCTGAACTTGCTAGACAAGTATCAGGGGACGTATCCTCAAGACCTCAATCTGCGCTGAAACTAAAGGGTGATTTTTTAAAAGCTGTAGGAAAGTTTTTCAAAAAAGAAACACATAAAATTCAGAAAAATGCATGAAATCTTTATCTGAATCGATAGAACGGTCCATATAATTTAATGTTTGAAGATTATTTCATGCAAATGTTGACCTTGACTACGCCTCAAGGACCAATTTTGGCATACTCTTTCCAACATTTCGGCCGGTGTCTCACGAATAAATGCTTCAATGTTGTCTTCCAATGCGTCAATTGGAGCGGGCTTGTCTGTATAGACATGAGCTTTAACATAGCCCCACAAAATATAGTCTAAAGGCTTGAAATCGCACGATCTAGGTGGCCAATTGACCGGTCCTGAACGTGAAATAAAATGTTCACCGAACTCGCCTCTCAATAGGTCCACTGTTGCGCGTGCTGTGTGGCATGTGGCACCGTCTTGTTGAAACCACACGTCATGCAAGTCAAGCTCTTGCATTTTGGGCAAAAAAAAGTTGGATATCATCTCACGGTAGCGCTCACCATTCACGGTGAATTACGTTACGATTCGCATCATCTTCGAAGAAGTACGGTCTAATGATGCCACCAGCCCATAAACCGCACCAAACTGTGACCTTTTCTGGATACATTGGTAGCGCTTGAGATGCTTCTGGCTGATATTCACTCGAAAATCGACAATTCTGCTTATTTACGTACCCATTGAGCCAAAAATGAGCTTCGTCGCTGAACACAATTTTTCGGTAGACATTATTCATTCCAAGAGCCCACTCACCAAAAATTGTACGTTGCGGTAAGTCGTTCAGCTTCAATTCTTGCACCAGCTGTATTTTGAAAGGCATCACACCTAAATCCTTCCGCAAAATTGTCCACGTTGTTGAGTAACAGAGGCCCAATTGCTACGAATGGCGACGAATCGATAATTGATTTTCATCATTAACACTGGCCGATACAGCTGCGATATTGCCTTCAGTTCGCACTCTACGTAAGCGTGTTGGTGCTTAATGTCCAGCAATGGAAATTTGGTGCAAAATTTAGTCTCAATAGCCCAAATAGCCGCTTCAGTGGGTCGATTAAACTGACCTGAAAAGGAAAACGGAAGAAGCGCGCGATGAACTTTCTTGACAGAGAACGCATTTTGACAATAAAATGCAATAATTTGCGAGCCTTGTTCGTTTGTGAGACGATTCATGGTTAAATTACAGATCAAACTGAAGATGTTTGACAGTGAAACAAGACACGCAACGTGAGTCAGCTGTTTAAACCAGTGTTGCCAAAAAGATAATAGCTAACAAATCACCCTTTACAACTGGTTGCAAGCTCTATATTTTGCCGTATCTGAGAAGTCTAGAAACCGATTTATCTTTCATCTTTCATTTGGACGGTGTAGTGGCCATGAAAGGTATTCGAAGCAACAATCAAGCTGTGCCTAAGGCCTTGCTAACTGCTTATATGAAAGTTTTAGGAATTTTCTATTTTCTATAACTTCTCTAAATTTTAATGGAAGTCCCGGACCACCACCAGACTAAGAAAAATGACATCGCCACTGAACTCGCTAGACAAGGATCAGAGGAGGTACCTCCAGGACCTCAACCTGTGCTGAGACTAAATACCTGCCTTCTTGGTTAGAGCGTTCATCCATAGCTGGGTAATGGTCTCTCGAGAGCATAATCGGACAGGCATGACTCTCAACGACGTAGGACAGATTTAGCGAAGAAGAGGGACTAAAGGGACTCAACAATGGAAAACCTACTTTACGAGTGTAAAATATATAAAGCCACCCTAAAACAGGAATAAATAGAATCGGAAATTGCTCAAGATAGCTCCGCATGCCTGATCAAGAATAGGGACACGATATGTCTCTATATGCGCACAAGGAGTCTGATGTGGGATCCGCAAACGCAATCGTCTTGCATCCCGTTCTCTGTAATATGTGTGATTATTTTTCCAAAAAATCCAAGTCAATTTTTGCTCAATCGGTGATCTTCTGGTATCAACGACATGTTACCTGCAACAAGTCCACTCAATATTGAAAACGTTATTGTCCAGCTTCCCGCATTTAGCCCTCTTGAAGGACACTTCTCACCTCTTCCCTGGTGCTCCTCTCATAGACAAAGGCAACGATGTTGATGAATTCTCCTTCCACTAATCTTACGCTTAAATTTAACATTTAATGCATTTTTTTCGAATGGTGATGGTCTCGAAATTAAAAACTGTACAAAACATAAATTATTATATAAATATTTCTATTTTTCTCACTTCTAACCAACAAAAAAATTCATAACTTTAGTTTTAATATTTATTTTATACTTATATACGATATTTCAATGAAAATTTATTTGCTTGTGCTACTTTCACGCGCTACTCTATTCTGCTGGACTATGCAACTCAAAAATAAAATAAAAATCTAACGCAAAATAAAAAATAACATTAACAGGAGGTGAGTGAAGTCAAAGCCAAAAATTATCAAATTCCACAAATTTTCCACTCGTTGTCACGTTCCCATACAGTTTTGTGGTTGGTGTTGTGTCACGTCATGTATCCACAGTCTCTCATCTCTTTCACACACTCCCTCGCTCTCATTCACATCCCCTAGTGTCTTTCCACATGTAGAACTAACCGCTTCTTGTGTTCCCCCCCGCCACCCAACGCACAATGAAACACGTTATCCCTTTCAAGTCCATTCAAGTAGTTGTTGTTGTGTTGTTGCTTGTCACATCTGCACTAAAGTTGATCCCCCCACAAGTGGAGTCGTTTGCACGATTCGTTGGCTGATGGTTGACTTATTTCCGGTTTGGTATCGTATTTTGCAGAAACAACAAGAGTTGAACAAGAACAAGGAGATCATCGTGTTGGACCACAAGCGATCGAATGCGATAAACATCGCAATGACCAAGCTGCCACCGCCGCGAGCGATTAAAGCGGCCATCTTGAAAATGGACGCCACCGTAGTCACTCGCGAGGGCATTGACAAGCTGCTGAACATGCTGCCGACCGATGAGGAACGGGGAAAGATTCAAGAAGCTCAGGTATACCGCTGTCCCCGAGGTTGAGTGATCAGCTGGCTCATCTCCTTTCTCCTTTCAGATGGCAAATCCTGAACTACCGCTGGGTAGTGCCGAACAATTCCTGCTAACATTGGCCTCAATATCGGAGCTCGCCGCTCGACTCAAACTCTGGGCATTCCGCTTGGACTTTGAGAACAGCGAGGTAAGTTGAGACGGTGGCGTGGCGTCGAAGTTGGATGTGATTTTATGCATTTTTTTGTTTGCAGAAAGAAATCGCGGAACCTCTTATGGACCTGAAGCAGGGAATCGAGCTACTTCGCCAAAACAGAACCTTCAAATGTATTCTCTCCACACTGCTGTCAGTGGGAATATTTTTGAATGGAGCACCGGTTAAAGGTTTCCAAATTGAATACTTATCCAAGGTGAGTGCGCTGTTTCAAATAAATGACGAAGCTTGACGAGAACTTGGCAAAACTTTAGAAAAACTTAACGAAGCTTGAAAAATACTTGCGAATCCTGAAATAAACTTGACTAAGCCTGACGAAACTTAACGAAATTCGACGAAACCTAACCCCCTTTTCGTCTCTCTCTTGACGAAACTCTAAGAAAACTTGACGAAGCTTGACAAATACTCGCGAAACCTGAAGTAAACTTGACGAAGCTTGACAAATACCTGAGAAACCTGAAGTAAACTTGACTAAGATTGATGAATACTTGACGAAACTTTAGAAAAACTTGACGAAGCTTGATAAATACTTGCGAATCCTGATGTAAACTTGACCAAGCCTATCGAAACTTAACGACACTTGACGAAACCTAACGAAAACTTATTCGATGTTCCCAATGTATTGTCTCACTTTTCCTCTCTCTCTTGACGAAACTTTTGGAAAACTTGAAGAATCTTGACAAATACCCGCGAATCCTGAAGTAAACTTGACGATGTTTGACAAATATTAACGAAACTTAACGAAACCTAACGAAAACTTATTCGAGTTCACCAATGTATCATCTCACTTTTCCTCTCTCTCTCTCCCATTGACAGGTACCTGAAGTAAAAGACACCGTACACAAGCACTCACTGCTGCACCATCTGTGCCACATGGTGATGGAAACGTGTACGGACACGACTGATTTGTATTCGGAAATCGGCCCAATAACACGTGCCTCCAAGGCCGATTTCACCGACCTAGCCCACAATCTAATCCAACTGGAGACTGAATGTAAGGCATCATGGGACAGACTGAAACTAATCGCCAAGCACGATTGTCCGCCACAGCTGAAGCAAAAGCTTGTCGATTTTCTCGCCGATTGCGCCGAGAGAATCATCATTTTGCAGATAGTCCATAGGAGGGTCATCAACAGGTAAGGCGAGCTTACGCACCGTCACCTTGATTCATTTTCTAATCCATCACTGGGCCCCCCTCTTTTCTGTTAGATATCGAAAGTTCCTTTTGTGGCTGGGAGTGCCACAGCACAGTGTGGCAGAGTCGAGGCCAAATGAATTCTGTCGAATCGTCTCGGAGTTCGCGCTTGAGTATCGAACGACACGAGAACGTGTACAGCAGCAAATCGAAAAGAAGGCCAACCATCGTGAGCGCAACAAAACCCGCGGCAAAATGATCATCGATGTTGCGAAATTCCGTACAAAGGAAGATCGTGCCGATGCTGAGCTGAAGTACGACGGTCACCTGGATATCTTAGCAAAACCAATCACTCACCCACTTCCCTTTCCTTCACAGAGAACTACTCGGCACCCCGAGTCCGGGCAACGCCAGCCTCGACGGAACACTGACTTGGCGTCGCCGACGTGCCGAGAATCCCCGATCACCGATCATCAAACAGAACGACGACAATTTCACCGATGGTGATGATGAAATCCTCGAGTCCCTAGTTAAGACGGCTACAAAGACATCAGGCCCCAGACCGACGCCGCGTGAAAGGAAACGGACACGTCATGCCGATCGAAAATCATGTGAGTGATCCCCTGACGGGCTGCCACCATCCTCATCCGCCTCCTCTTTCACCGTAGAGATCTAGACTCGTTTTTTGTTACTTTTTCAAAATTTCTTACACAAAATTCAAAAAAACACTACTTTTGGATGCTTTTCGAAAACTCTCTGCTCCTACTGTCGTCTTCATCTATTCCTTTCCTCCGCTTACAAAAAACAAACAAACCTCTTATTTTAATTTTCTTTATTTTAATTTCAAACAAAAACAAAATAATTGATTGAAACCGATGTGATTTTGGTGATTGCACTCGAAATTATTTATTACGCCTCGTTTTGTGTGTGTTGGGGTAGTGAAGAGATCACGAACGAGAGAAGGATTCACAATTGAAAAGGCGCCATCGCCATAGATAGAAATAAGACGGGAATGTGGTTAGTTACAAATGAAATCTTAAAATGGAATTCTTGTTTTGTTTTGCAGTTTGTGACATTTGCTTTTGATGTTGAGTGATTTTGATTGTTTTTGCCTGTTGCAATGCATGCTTGCGAATTTTGCTTTTCTAATATCGTCCCACTTAGGAATACCCTTTGACGTGATTTTGTCCCTTGCTCACATCATGCTTAGTCACTGAAGAGTGATGTTGTGGTCGATAACGCATTTTTGCCACTGCTGTGTGTAAGAACTCATTGTGACTCTGTGATGTGATTGAATGGCCTTACAAACGAACTCCCTACCAAGTTCAGTCGACAAATGTACATTCCGGTGAACAATAGAAAATGAATATCAAAACTCAAAAAGAAGCAGTCTTCGGTGGTGATCTCTTAGTCTTTCAAAAGACCATGGATTCGTTTCGTCGTTTATGTATTGGCAGTGTTCCCTTCAGCCACACAAGAGGAGTCTAAACTGGGTATCAATTATACAAGGGAACAGCATTTTTATTGCATGCTTCTTCTTCTTCTTGTGGCGCTACAGTCCGGGGCCTCCTGGGCCTCGGTCAACAATCCTCTCCAGCTGGCACGTTCTTTAGCCAGCTGCCTCCAATTTCGCACTCCAAGTTGGTTGAGGTCCACTTGAGTGCGCCATCGACTTCGTGGTCGTCCTCTATTGCGTTGTCCCACTGGCTCGGGCTGGAGCAGTGTTGCCCATGCGCTCTACATGGCCTAGCCATCTTTGGCGTTGAATCCGTAGACGCCTGACTAGACTCATGTCGCTGTACAGCCCGTACAGTTCGTGGTTGAATCTCCTTCTCCAAGAACCTTCAACGCAAACAGGACCAAAGATTGTAAGCAGAACTTTTCTCTCGGAGAGACCAAGTGCGTCTTCATCCGCTCTTGAGATAGTCCAGGCTTCCGCACCATACAGCAGGACAGGGATGATCAAGGTCTTACATAATGTCAGCTCGGTCTTTCGGGAGAGGGCTCTGCTACTCAATTGTCTCTTGAGCCCAAAGAAACACTCAGTATTGATGTTGTTCGCACTATTTACCAAGGCCAAGGTAGACGAAGTCCTTCACTACCTCGAAGTTGTAGCTGCCTATGGTGACGTTCTGACCGAGTCGTCGATGTTGTGTGTCCTTTCTTGAAGACAGCATATACTTTGTTTTGCCCTCATTCACCGCTAAACCCATTTTTGCCGCCTCCGTCTCAATACAAGCAAACGCTCCATTGACGGCTCGCTGAGTTCGGCTAATCACGTCAATATCGTCCGCGTATGCTAGCAGTTGAACGGACTTCTGGAAGATCGTGCCTCTAGTGTTGGCGTTTATTGCATGCAGTAGTATAAAAAATAGACGCTTTCGGGTCTATGATTTCAGATCTCAGTTTTGATCAGATCTGAGCTTCATTAAAAAAAAAAAAAAAAAACAGAAAACCAGACAAGACCAAGCGATAAAAGCTTGGTTCACAAGGGACATGGTTCACAGTGGATGTAGTAGACCTGAGCATAGGGTCATTCCGGCGACTCTGGACCTGCTCATCCATAGTCCGGGTATCTTGATGGAAATGTCACTTTCACCAAGATTTTCAAGGAAACAGTCCAAATGTGGGTGAAGGAACGGTATGGTCTTAAGTATTGCAGTGCGACAAGTTCCCTTCAAGTTGTCATCGTCTGGGTTTCAGTTTCAATGCGTGCATTTAAACCTTTTACTTTTTTAATCCTTAAGGCTTAAGGAATCGATAAACACTATTGTTTTCACTAAACCTGGATTATCTAAAAAAATAAGCAAAGTTATCAACTTCAGGGAAGAATATAAGAATTTTTGTCTCTAATACGAAATTTTCCTTGAAGCTAGCACATCCCTGATGCTCAAATGACATCTTCTTCTTTGATTGGCGCTACAGTCCGGCCTCAACCAACATGCCTCTCCAGCCAGCACGATCTTTCGCCAGCTGCCTCCAGTTGCGCACACCAAGCTGGTTGAGGTCTTTTTCCACTTGTGTGCGCCAGCTAGTGCGAGGACGTCCTCTGTTGCGCTGTCCCAATGGCTCGGTGTCGAAGACTCTTCGGGCCGGAGCTGTGCTGTCCATCCGCTCTACATGACCTAGCCATCTTAGGCGTTGGATCCGAAGACGCTTAACTAGGTGCATGCCGCTGTACAGCCCGTACAGTTCGTGGTTGAACCTTCTTCTCAAAACGCCATCAACGCAAACAGGACCAAAGATCGTACGCAGAACTTTTCTCTCAAAACAACCTTCATCCGCTTTCAATAGCATCCATGTCTCTGCGCCATAGAGCAGGACTGAGATGATCAGGGTTTTATACAAGGTCAATTTGGTGTTTCGAGAGATGGCTCTGTTACTCAATTGCCTCTTGAGCCCAAGGAAACAGCGATTGGCAAGAGTAATTCTGCGCTTGATCTCGGTGCTGGTGTTGTTGTCCCTATTTACTCCGGAGCCTAGGTAGACGAAGTCCTTGACTACCTCAAAGTCATGGTTTCTAAATATTGCACTGAGCTCTTCCTAATAAAAGGGTTAGACTAAAAATTCACGAAAAGATTTCGTTAGATGCAGAAATGCGTTTTGGGCTTGATATCGAGTTCTATCGTTGGAGATGCCTACTCTTCTCAAAAGTGAAGTAAATTATTGCTGCGAGATCCTCATGATTATCAAACAAAGATGCGCTCAGGTTTTTCTGAAGCAAGTGCGTTTTCTTTGTCGTCTACTCAGGTAATAAGCCGTTTGAGAACAGTTTTCATACAATGCCTCATATATATACACATATGAGCGGCGCTACAGCCAACAGAGGGCCAAAGCTTAGCTTCTCAGCAACCACTCGTGTTGTGCGTGCTATTGTTCGCGCACGAGTGGATGGGACATACAGTTTTATGCCGACTCCGAACGGCCATGTTTGAGAAGCTTTTTCTAGACAGGAGTACTCCTTGAGGATTGTCAGTGACTCGTAAGAGGTGGTGCCAGAGGGTTGGGGTCGACGCACATACTCACAACGCCACGAGCCACCATACAATGCTAAATACTTACTCGAATTCCAATTGAATTTAATTGCTCATCTGTTGAGAGAAGTGCAACCTTTTAGAGTGTCAATCTTGCAGTTTGACAGGTTAAACTAGTATTCCTCTTTCGCTAGCGCAATTCTTACGCGTCCAACGCTACCCTTAACAGTGAAGGTGCATCCTTTACACGTTCATAAGTTAAAGTGGAAAGTTCCGAAAATCTGGTACACAGCACAGTGCTTGTTCATTTCATCGATAGTTGCGCCGGAGTTTGTGACTACACCAACGTACTTATCATTATTATCTCATTAGATATCAAAAGTCAGCTTTTGAACATAAAATCGTGCTGTTCTTTCTCGACCAGTCCCTAGTCCCTCGATATCTGTCTTCTTACCGTATCTACAGCAACAACATGAGCCGGCTCAATGATGACTGCTTGGCAGATTCGCTTATTAAGGGTAGGGTAAGGTAGTGTCTGACATCAATCGTGATGGTCATGGCTATCATCAAAAATCTGCTGCTGACCATTCCTGACTTTTTGCAGGAGATTAGAGGTATTCAGCCTTGTCCTTCAAAAAATCACGAAAATATATTGAATAGGTTCAATGATGTCCAAAATTTTGTCTATATTTCATGAGACAATCACTTATCATACTCTACGGTGGCTGGGTCATGTAGAACGTAAGGACAACTTGACTTCGCCCCGAAGAATCCTCGAATCCGAACCTATGGGGCAACACAACAGAGAACGCCCGCGTTTAAGGTGGCGCACCTAAGTGAAGAAGGACCTCAACCAACTTCTTGTGCGAAACTGGAAACAACTAGCCATAGATCCCGCTAGTTGGAGACGTTGAGGCTTAGGTCCCCTCCGGATCTTGACCATTGTCATGGATATCAAAATGTGACTGGAGTTTATTTAATCGCCTCCTGTAATGTACTGGTGGTTGTGTACACAAGTGGCGGTAAATTCAAAACTTGTACTCATTTTTTTAGCATCCTCTAACAATGGCTATTAGATGACTCCCCAAACTATTGAATTTGTGGTGGCCCGTGGCGTTGTGGGTATGTGCGTCGACCCAAACCTCGACGTTGTAGGTTCGATTCCTGCTCTGTGAGACAAAAATAATGTTCACGACCCCACTTCTTTCGAGTCACTGACAATGCTCAAAGAGTAGAAAAAGCTTCTCAAACTTGGCCGTTCGGATTCGGCATCTCAACTCGATTCGTGAGAGAACAGTAGCACACACAACACGAGTGGTTGCTGAGAAGCTAGGCCCTGGCCCACTATGGGCTGTAGAGCCGCCCTTGTTAGTATATTACTATTAAACTATTGAATAAGTGTTACCTCCCCTCTTTGAAGCAATTTCCATGATCCACGATTTGTGAACGCAAAAACAATTTCCTTGACATCTTGTTAAATTGAAATCATTATCCGCAGACATCAGTTGAGATCTGATCTTCAAAACTCATGCATAGCAGTTTAGTTCAGTGCATTCACAAGCCTATCTGTTGCCCGTGCTCTATTAAGCTACCACCAGTCTCCAGATGTAGACAACGTGTCTATTTTCTAAACTTATGTGCGTTATAGAGAAGACAATCTTTTAGAGCTTGAAACAATCGATATCAGTAGACTCATCGAGGTTATGAACATCCGCCAGTGATGCCAAGTAAAATGTCTCTGTTCAGCAGTCTCTATTCCAACGTCCCGAACTCACCTAAGTATTCTTCACCTTCATACTATTTAACAGTAGACCTTGTACGCAATGAATCTCCAAGCAAAAATGTAAAGAGTAAAAACGTAAGGCGTCAACAGGATATCCTCTAAAGCTGTGTACACCCAGCGGAACTGACGAATCTTACATTTCCAAGATGTCTAATGTCTCTGGTGGAGTGACCACCATCTAACCACTCGTATTGTTTTCAAACAACTTATCTAACTCTATAATTAACCCCACTTTTATTCATGTTGTTTTCCATCACACCCCTTCCAGTTTAGTCCCCCATTCTCATGCTTTTCGATTTTTCTTCTAGTGCGTCGAACACTTAAGAACGGCCTGACCGAGGAAGAGAAACAACACGTTGCCGCTCTCATCAAGACGTATTAACCGGGTGTCTCCCAAGCCCCTCAACCAACTCAGCGTAGAAACAATCATTCATCATCGCCATCGCCAGCACGAACCATCAAGCGCATCTAAAGCACCACAAATCAACAGCGGGACCTATCGAACTCACACGCCTTACGGATCTTAAATGTCGAAACGATATCAATTCTTGAAAAGAACAAAAAAACAGAAAAACAATGTAAAACGATCTCAGAAGTTTATTTACGGTCCAAGTGCCTCAGTCTGTGGAGCTCTGCCGAACAGACCCAACCCCGATGACTGCGAAATCGCGCCCCCTTTCCCACATGTCCGTTGTGATATCGTGAAATAATGTTTACACTCTGAGAATCATAGATTTTAGAAAGAAAATGTTTGAAAAGAAGAAATTACGCTATCCACGCCCAGCTATAAAAAGAAGATTAATTATTATTTTAGTTGTCAACTCAAAATTGCCTAGCTCGTAGTGCACCCTGTCTCCTTCAGTTTTTCCGTTGTAGTTTCTTTTAGTTTTGTTTTTTTTTCTTGTAAAGTATTATTTTCTTGGTTATTCGAAAAAGAAGGAGAACGGATGAGAATCTTTTCGTTAAGCTTAAGTGTTGGATGTGGATTTTTTTATATATATTGGGATCCTTGTTTCTCATTTTGTTAATTTGTATATGATTAATGTAATGCAACATCACAGTTAATTTTTGTTTAAATATGTTTTTTTTTCTTTTTTTGTTAAATTCAAACTCGATTGAAATTAAAAAAATAAAAGAATGTGAATTCAGTGAAAGAATAATTGTAACTCTAGAAACGTAGATCTAAGAAATATGAAATAATAAAAAATCGCAAAAAGCAATTGGGCGTTATTATTTACGTAAGTGGTGATTGGCGAGCTCACTGTAAACGGTAAGATTTCCCGGGTGGAGGTCTGACATACAAGCTTTTCCCAACTGCTGGGCGTCTAGGAAACCTTGAAACAATTGCCCACATCAAGAGTAAATGGTTTGGGTGCCTCACTATCAGAAATAAGAGAGCAAGGAGATATCCATTTTCGGCCATTTTTACCCCTAGTCCACAAAAGAGAGGAATGTGAGAGATGTGGAAATCCCTTATAAATCGCAAATACTTTCACAAAAACTATGAATCCACCGCAAGATGGCGGCCAATCCGTGGATTTTGTGGGAAAATCGTGTGAAGTTGGCCACAACCATGTACTATTGTTCGAAGAGTGTTCAGTTAGTTCATGACTTCAATGGTAGGATTGGGTGAATAAAAGTGTAATGCCACGCATTATTTACAGAAATAGTTAGCATCAATTTAATACATTAATGTAATATAAAGCCTATTTCTATGTCATACGTGAGAAATTACATCACTTTCATAGCATTCATTCTTACATTCGAAAAAAGTTAATTAGCATTTCTTATTTGTTCAGAGAAATTTCCAAATATTGAAACTACAACTATTGAGAAAAATAGTTGCCAAAATTTGGAAGTAACTTCCATCATATATCTGTAGAAAATGAATAACTGGTTTTTTATTAATTACTGCCAATGTTTCAAAGTTATATATTTTTATACCTGTACACAAGTCTCGGGCAATGCATTTTACATATATACTAGTAACTCATATTTGAGCAAAAAACATACATTTATATGTTTCTTCATTAATATCACCCTAATGCTGCAGACAGAAACTCCTATAAACAGAAGCTTAATTAATTTACAGCGTGAACATACGCTTTGTTTGTTGCCCTCACTGTGTTGAATACTTAACACAGATATTTTGAAAAATGTCGGGTAAACGAGCGAATTTTCAAATTAGACCTTCAATCCACCCCAATACTACGGTTGGGGAAGAGGATCAGCTGTTCTCAAGAGCTCACACGTATTCACAGACACGACGGGGAAAGCTTATAAAAAACGATGTCAGATGGAATCAAGGGGCAAGAGAGGTAAAAGATGGACATCTCTTTGCTCTCTTATTTTTGCTCACTATGGCCTGTCACCTGTCAATTAGAAACCGATTCTCTGGGATCTTATCTTCGTTGTAATTGAGCATTGTGCCAGTGGAACTTACTTCTTTAACACTTTATTATAGTGGTGAAAATTAATCACGTACGAGTGGTAGGTTTGTGAGACCCAGGTAGTCGCTCAAACTCACCTTACGATAGGCTAACGAAACGGATCCTTTATTTCTCAAACACTTTGCCCTACCGAGGAATGCAGCGGCAGTCGTAAGGGTTTTTATTCAGCCCTATTGGCGAATAGTCGGCGTCCTCTGGCGTTAGTTTTGATTAGCTACGTATACTCTACGTTTCAACATTATTTGCATTAAAAAGTATTAGTTTTCTATTTAATTTCGCTTTTTCAAATCATTACCATATTTCGAGATTTAGATGTAAATTCCTAATCCTCAATGATCTGTCAACATTTTGTCTAAGAAAGTTAGTACCAAAAAACTCCGACAGAGTCATATGTCGATTGGCCGATCACGAATTCCATCGTAATCGAAAATAGGCTAAGGGGCTTATCGCGAGTTTCTATTCGCTTTTATTCTATTCTATTGAGCGAATTCGTGGTATCGCGAAACTCAATAGAATTGATTTGAATAGAATTGAATTTCGAAATAGAAAATGAAAAGCTTTCGGGGAGCTTTTGATGTCAAACGTCAAATCAACATCAAATGTGATTTGCAGGGAATAGTTGATTTTTTAATAAATAATGAGTTATATTTGGTTTTGCAAATGATATAATTTCTTTGTGAAACCGGATGTTGCCCTTTGGTATCTTTTAATTGCAACGATTTTTTATTCTCGTCAGTTCCCTGAAGTTCTCTGCATGAACGAAAAGTTTTTGGCGGGTATGTACTGCACTCAACTTCTTCGGCTGGTGCCTGGAATTGGTTCTTCAATTTCTAGCCTAGACCCTCCAGGACTGAGAGTTCGATTGGGATTATTAACTGTAGTTGCACCAATTTCGTCCGCAATCATCAAAGCATCATAATCCTGTTCTTCTGTATTGGCAATGTCTTCTATGGATCTGTCTGTTATATCCAAACCAAACTCACGTCCACAAGGATTGACGCTTTTATGCAGGCTTAGAAACTTTACAAGCTCTACAAGAGAACTTCTTCCAATGATGGTCTGCTTCCAGCTTTTTGCAAATGCCTTTTGCAATTAGTGGATTTTTTTCCATTAGGCACACTAATTTCTCCATCTGCCGCTTGTTTGTAAATTGTCTCCGATGCATATAACAATAAATATTTACATATTAAAATAGTTTTTATGTACAGTTCACTTATTTGTTTTCGTTGTTATCCATTTCATTGAATTTGACGCAGGATCAAACATCTACCGTAATTTTCTGATAGAATTGTCAGTTCTACCAAATAGAAAAATATCCATGGCAATAGAAACTCGCGATACGACATTAGTAGATTTTATTTCTATTCGAAGTTAATTCTATTACGAATAGAATTTCGCAATACCGTGAACAGAATTGATTTCTATTTGACGTATATTCTATTGGGACTAGAAACTAAGCCCCTAAGAACTCCGATAAATCTATCACAGAATTCATTCGTTACAAAATCGTGATGAAAAATCTGCTAAAAATTTCGTTAAAGTTGCGACAAGTCATTTACGTGGGAGTTTGTTTCGTTGAGATGAAATAGCATTTTTTGCTATGATTGTATAATGTGATAAGGCTGAATCAGCTGAATAACTATAGTTAAGGGTTGAATTGTATCTAACCTACAACTACTTCTCAAGAGTATGTCGACTCGACGAAGAGGAGGAAACCATTGGACCTATACTCATTTACATCCTCCAACGTGGTGACCCGTGGCTTTGTGGAGGTTCGTATGATCGATCCCTGGTCTACACGAAAGAAACAAATTCACGGCTCCCCCTGTTTCCAGACACTGATAATGCTCAAAGAGTATTTCCTGTATAGAAAATGCTTCTCAAACTTGGCCGTTCAGAGTCGGTCCCCTGCGCTCGTGAGAGAACAACTAGTGATTGCTGAGAAGCTAGGTCCTAACCCTCAATGGGCTGTTGCTCCGCCTCCTCTTCTGAAGTTGAAGTTACCTAGAGTCTAGTCTCTTGAAGAAAATGGTCTAACTAAGGAATATTAGGTCTAATTTAGGTTCAACTAGAAGAGAGTGGTTTTACACAAATGACTCACGTATAAGTGTGGTCCAAGTGTGCCTGCTTCTTCTTACTGTTAGACATCCACTTTTACCAAACCTTACATATTTAAGGAATGCGAACTAGATGAGGGGAAGAGACTCTGACTGTGGTACATTAAGATGAAATGTTTCTTTAGCCAGGTATGCGAAGGTGCAAGCTTACTTGTTGCTTTCATTGAGCGAGATGACAGCACCGATAGAGAGGCACATTGCCGCAATTGATGAATAAAACCATCTCAATAGACGAAAAGATCGGTCCTTCGAAGTCATCTCTATCCAAGGTCCAATATTTCTCTTTTTAAGAAATCAATCATCATGACGCTGAAGAATGGATATCATCAAAAGCGGGCAAAGAGATCATTGATCGCTTTAAGAGAGATGTCCTTAAAATTATTTTCGTATTAAGACTACTGGCTGTGCAGCGATATTGACCTTGTCAATCGAATTCGAGTCCCTCGTCTCAGATGGCTAGATTATGGACGTGTGGACACAAACGCTATGGGCCGGGCAGTCCCAACGCTGAATTATAACGTGGTTACGAAAGACTTCGCCTTCGTCAGCTAGAGCGTACGAAACTGGAGGAGCTTAGCACAAAATCTGACTGTTGTGCCATCCAGAAGATGTCAGGTTAGAAGAAGGGTGAATAAGGACTTTATTTTAACAGATTTCAACAGATAGCGGAACAGATCTAGACATTGGTAAGCATTTGAAGCAATGCGCTGCTGCGTCTACAGCTGTAGCGTGTGATGCATACAGAGTGTGGCCACCATTCTCACAACGATTTGAATATGCGTCTCAATTATATTTCTAACGAAACCCTTCACCAGGCCAGGTGGTGAACTGCATGCGGTAGAAGTTTTAGCCGTGAAAAGAAAACAAGGCGCAGGACATTCAGGAAGGAAACACGACCGAGAGAACTGATAGTGCTACGAACCGAACACGATGGGATCTAGAAATAGTGTATGCTGGGAATTGGACTTTAAGCTAAACAGCAAAGTTGATTCTTGGTCCCGTCTGCGAAGAAGGCCAATAGAGGAGAAGGTCCAACCTCGAACTCTACAAGCTGTGCCAGTGCCACATCGAGCGCATGAACAACAATGCTTCAACAAAGAGGGCCATCGAATTCGTGTTATTCTGGTTCGAGAAGGAGAGTAAGACCGAACCTCCGGTACAAAGATCACTTGGTCTTCTTGACTGGAATCAGCTTGCCCAGGCTCGTCAGTGATGGAAGGCAGCTAGGCTCAGACGTCGTCGGGGTTGGCATAAGAAGTATGTAGGTAAGACAGAGCCTAGGTGCGTGCCTACTCCTTCGAAGCACGTCCTACGACTTGCTCGCATCAAGGACTTACATCTCCCAGAATCTAAATCCAAATTGGTCAGACTAGCGAGTCTAAAATTGATTGTATTTTGAAGCTGCCCACCATATGCAAACTCCGTGGATCACTATGAGCCTGATTACTGAGACGAGGAACCTGCCCATAATTCGAGGTTGAAGTCCAGTCTTGCACCATATTCCCTTCTTGTAGTAAATCAAGCCCATGGAGGATTTATCGACAAGATCTTGGATGTTGGACTGCTAAGGTTACGTCACAGAAAAGGAGCCCTTTATCTTGTCTTCCTTGCCGGCATGCGTCACCACTCCACAGCTGTTACATCTTTCTCATTAAACACAAACTGTAGATGCCACGAATGCTTATGCAACAATATTACACTATTACGACAGAAAACCATTTAGCGGTAATGGCTTACTCGGTGTTTGTGCATTCGTCACTTGGTTGGTAACCAAAATTACAAGTGTGGCCGCATTCAACCATCAGAAAAAGGGGTTGCTGTTGAAATACTGATTCTCTTGTGTTTTGTTTCCGGTGGGCTTTCAATTTTGTCAAATTAAAGGGCGTTGTCGGTTATGAGATAACTTGTGCAAGGTTCCCGTTTAATACTTTATTTCTCAATTGAGGTTAAGTATATTAAAGCTAATGGGATCAGTTGTGCAGTTTAGAGAAGATCAGGCACAAGACAATGTTATGCAATGGTGTGGTAATTTTTAAGAAGCTGCTTGGATAAGTTTTTGCCGTGAGTTTATTGCAACACCGCTATCGATCTGCGGAATGGTTCGGTCGGGGAATGGTTAAGGAGTATATTTGAATCGGCGACTATCCGATGATATAATTCTTGCAGTGGATAGCTTTTCTACAAGCACTGCCACTAAGTTGAAGTCACAATTTTTCTTTGATGAATCCATTTGTAGACTCGTGGCGTCATATCTTGATGGAAGAACTCAGATGGTAGTTAATGGTAATAAGTATTCAAAAAACTTACCCGTGCTCACAGGCGTACCTTAAGGATCTGTTTTAGGCCCACTCCTGTTTGTTATATTCATAAACGATATCTCTCAAAGCATAAAACACTGCGAGCATCATATATACGCTGATGACGGCACTATCGAATATGTCTCTAAAATAAAAAATCTTGGAATCATCTTTAACGAACATCTTAGCTGGAAAGACCATATAAATGGTATCGTTCGCAAAATATATTGTGTGTTACGACGTCTCAGTCCAACCAAACCTTTTTCATCCGTTGAAGTCAAACTAAAGCTTATAAAGTCATTCGTAGTTCCTCTCATATTATACGGCTGTGAAATTTTCTCAAACATGGACTCTGAATGTTCTCACAAGTTAAACGTGGCTTTCAACAATTGTGCACGATGCATTTTCAATATAGATCGGTACGCACACGTTTCAGATTTCGCTAAAAGAATTATTGGCTGCTCAATTAATGTATTTCTAAAATATCATACAGTTGTTGCTTTACATAAAATTATAAACCGTCAGGCACCAGAATATTTATACACAAAATTACAATTTGCGCGTTCTCAAAGAACATTGAATTTAATACCATCTAAACATAAGTTTTTGAACACCGAAAGGCAATTTTTTGCTAGCGCAATTCATTTATGGGAGTACATTCCTCCGGTAATTAAAAAGGGTAGGTACAGGGAACTATTTTGAAAAAAAAAACTGAATTAACCACCAGTAAATCACAATGATTGTAGTATTTGCTTTCTTTACTTTCTTACTTTCTCTATCCTCATCTTTCTCTTCTTCTTAATTTTAGTCCTTTTCCCCTCTTCATTTCCTTTCCTTATCTTTCCTTAGAATTAAGTTAGGTTAAGATAAATAAAAATGTGTTATTTTGAGAAAAAATCATTCCTGTACAAACTTATAAGTTTACGCTTAATTGTGCAGAGTTACTTGAATAAATAAATACAAATACAAATAAGTGGAGCCAGTGGAGCACTAAGGGCATGTTTAATGAGACGACGACCCTGTTCATCATTCGAAGTTGTGGTTCACTACCTACTTGTTGTAATACAAGGGCGTGGAGGATGTATTAAAACGATCTTGGATGTTGGATTGTCAGATTTTCAGCATAGGGATAGAGAGGACACCGCCGGTGTAAAGCCTTAGCGCAGTACGGCACAAGGAGAGTGGATCAAGGGCAGGAATCGTATATTTGTAATTAGGCTAATAGCCACGACCTCACTGACTCCTCTCTCAAAATTCCAATCCTATTCCTCGACAGAGACGAGTGTCTAGAGATCGCCGTTTTCAATGACCCCCAGGTAGCCCTTTTCACCGACCACGACGAATCGAAAATGGAAGCAGGTACTGGGGCCGGGTTCTACTTGACACTCTGTATAAACAGGAATCATTCAGACTCTCCGATATGTCTAGCGTTTCCCAAGGAGAGCCCCAAGCAATAGAGAGAGCCTTACACTTACAAGAAATCTATATCTTCGTAGACAGCCAGGCTGCACTGACGTCAATAGGATCCTGTACAACGAATTCAAAGGCTTTCATAAAATATTGTGACTCACTGAGTTTCATCAGACAACACAATGTCAAAGTCTGCTGGGTTTCGGGCTGGCCACTGGCCCGAAACGGACGAATTGTCCAGACAAGGATCTAAAATGAGCATCAGCGAAGTGGACACGTCACACTAACCACCGATCAATGCCACTCGTCTTGGCTTGCAAGAATTTACTGCCATGTAACAAGATCAGGGTGGTCAGAGCTTAATATCGACAAAAGAAAGAAGCTTCTGCCGTTCGACTGAAACTCGATTTAAATGGTCGTCGCATGATCAGAGGGCACTGTCCGATGGGAACAGTGCTTCGGAAATCCAACTAGGAACCGAGCAATATCTGCCGGAGCTGCGGCGACAAAGGACTAAACCGAGACGACTCAACATCTGGGTTTCGCGTAGAAACTAGCGTACATAGCTTACTTGGTTACAGCGTTCTTTGCACCGAAATGGACATTCACTTAGACTGCGAAATAAAAACTAGACTTCGAATTCACTAAGAATATTTATTATTTCTGTATTTTGTTTCCAACACTGGTCTATCGCATTTGGTGGTCTACTGAAGAGTGTCTTTTGTTGGCCTATGGTTTCCACTGATGACCTGCTTGCCTGATATCTACCTTCAGGAACTGCTGCATCAAAACCACCGTCAGTGTAGCAGTTGACCTAGTCTGTTGCACAGCTGATGTCTTTTTATGCCTTATACGTGAGCGAAGGACCAGGCGCAAGGTTTGTTCTTTTCTTCTCACTGATCCATGAACACATTATGGACCTTCAATTTCTCTTTCTTGCAATTGGCGATCATGCTTAGTGGGCGGAGACATCGTTAATTTTTTACATTGCATTTTTGTTTTTGAGAGAAGTTGTGTTTTTGCTTCTCACGTCTATTTCGCATCATCTTCCGTGCATTTGCCGACAGTTTTATTGTAATTATTAATTCTTCTGTTTTCACATTGCGTTTAAGGAACACTCATTTTTTTTCCAGGTTTCGTTTGCAACATTCTACTTGGCCACTGCTCATCTTTCCAGAAAACAGAGACTTCGGGGCGAATGCAGATATATCGGAGGTAGACAAACTCCTTTACTACCTCGAAATTGTAGCTGTCGATTGTGACGTTTTGGCCCAGGTGGTGTGCGGCGGATCGTTTTTTGCTCGACAGCATATATTTTGTTTTGTCCTCGTTGACCTTTAGACCAGCTCATCAGCTCATCAGCGTATCCCAACAGCTGAACTGACTTGAAGAAGATAGTGCCTTCCGAGTTGACTTTTGCCCGCCGCACTATCTTCTCCAGTACCAAATCGAAGAAATCACACGACAGCGCATCTCCTTGCCGAAATCCGGCGCAGATTTCGAACAGTTCAGAGGTTTTTCAACCGAACTGCACGGTGCATCGCGTATGTGTTAGCGTGGTGCGACACAACCGGATCAATTTTCCCGGGATCCCGAATTCGGCCATCGCTTCGGTCATATGCGGCCTTAAAATCGATGAAAAGATGGTGAGTATCGATTTGAAACTTGCTGGTCTTCTCCAGGATCTGCCTTAGTGTGAAGATTTGGTCAATAGTCGATTTGCCGGGCCGGAAGCCGCACTGGTACGTGCCGATTTGTGCGGTGCAAAACGGCTTTAGACGTTCACACAGTACGCTGGATAGGATCTTGCAGGCTTAATGTACAGCGATACAAATTTAGGTTCATAGAAATCGGCTCACATTCTTGCCACACACTACCAATGGACCAACATTAACAAAGCGACTTCACTACCTTGCAAACTATGCGACGGGTCTCACCCATCATCTTTACCAACAACAAGAGCAAACAAATTGCATCCAAACAAATGCAACAGTATAAAGTCAAGGACCTAAAGTTTACTGACATTGAAGTGCGCTGTCTCATGAACATCAACACTTTGCAGTGCATTATGACGCTCTAATGCATCCGCGCCGCCGCCGCAACTGTCGTTCGATTTCTCACTTCAGTGACAATGAACATGAAATACCCATCGTCGCAGAACAGATTCGCTTTCATCGGAAGCGTAACTAATTGACGGGGATATTAAAACGTTGCACCATGAGTTAGCTGTTATGTTTGTCACCCTTGTAGCGCAACCTTGCTCGAGTTTAAATTCGATTCACATTCGGAAAAAAGCGTCACTTTTGCGTGTGACGTTGTGCTGTGCGGTCTAAGGATACATTTGTTGAACTAAAGTGGAAGGAAAGAAATTCAAAATTTATCCGATGTTTATTCGTTTTGTGGGTTCGTTTTTGGTGACGCTACTGTTGGTGCAACAAATAAAGTGCGACGGGAAGAATGGAAAAAGCTCCTGGAAAGATCTGATTTTCGGCAGCAAATGGGGCCAACAACGTGATTCGAGGTGTACGTGAGACGGTTGTGTGTTTTATGGGGATTTAGGATTAACAGTGGTGGTGGTGGAAAAGGGACACTAGCTTACATGTTTTCTTTAAAAAAAACAATAGAATGTGGAAATGATGCGGACGTGATCTGCTAAACTTGCTGTAAAATCTGAAAAATGAAAACAACCTTCACTAGACGCCCAAGGGTAATGGACGACCGTTGAATCAAGTTCATTTCAAGGTGAAACGAGAAGTAACCAGAAGCGTCATTAAAAGTCAACCTGTCCACAATTGCTTCTGTAAGCTTGAGCACAATTAAAATAATAGCAGCAGTTCACAAATTTGGAGGTGATTCACAAAGCAAAAGTGAACGAAACTCGACGAAACTGTGGGATCACTTCTGGTTCTGGTTTGGATCTACGTCCCTCCACTACAGTCGATCCTTCAGAAGGACAACAAAGACTAAAATAGCTTCAACAACTCAGGGGATTTCAAAATTCACAAGATCGTCAACTTTTTGCCTAAAATTGGACCAAAAATCAGCCTCATTCGAGAAGGTCTTTCATTCAAACTCCCAAAGAAAGACAAGTGAGGTGTCTTTCCAGGGAATGGCGGTTGCTTCATGCGATAATGCGACACTTCTCTAATCCCACGCGAGCTTTCCAATTTTCCATCCTTCCCTTCTGATCCGTTTTCTCTCCTTCCAGTCCTTCCAATATTCACGATGGTTCCAATGGGTTCCGGCACTTGTACAGCAGCATCTGGTGAGACAGGAAACTGCCTGCCCAGCAAGGACTGTCACCTTCGGGGAGGAATCCCAGCAGGACCCTGTGCCGGAGGATACGGAATGTGCTGTGTCTGTAAGGCCCACAGTGTCTGAAAATTCGCATCGTTTGCTTAACACCTTCTCTCTCTCAGTTATGCAGACTTGCAACGGCAACATTCGAGAGAACTCCACTTACTTTGTGAACCCCAATCACCCGGACATTTACGACGGCACTGGCAGTTGTCAAGTGACCGTGCACAAGATTCATCCAGACATTTGTCAGCTGAAGTAAGTTGGGCAGATCACAGAGGATGGACCTCCTGTACATCCCCTTCTCCCCTCTTTCAGATTGGACTTGGACTTGTTTTCCATAGCCCAACCGGAGGCAGTCAATCACATCTGCAACCAGGACCAGTTGCTGATATCCGGTGGCAGCCCGGCGCCCACAATCTGCGGCTCGTCTCCAGGCGATCACAGTAAGTCCGCTGGCAGCTGCAAAGCACAATAAGTTCCTCAATTCGGTTCCACAGTTTACGTCGACGCTGGACTAGGGCAGAGCAATCCAATCGTGATATCCGTCATCACCAGTGGAACGTTCCCGCGACTCTGGCGCATTCGTGTGACCCAAATCCACTGCGGCAGCATCAACCGCGCTGATCAGGGATGTCTGCAGTACCACACGGGCATCAGCGGTCGGGTGAAGAGCTTCAACTTCAACACCGTCTCGGGGCGGCAGCTCTCCAACCAGGACTACAGCATCTGCATCAGGACGGAGAGGAACTTCTGCGGCATACAGTACACGGCTTGCATGGACCAGGGTAAGGCAGCACATCCCAGCTTGAATCTCAGCTAATTCGCGGTTTCTTTTCAAAGAGAACAATCGCTCGCGAGCGTTTACACTCTCCGGCAATACAAACAATCCGACCCTGGCGATGGTTGGAAGCGGCACGACACAGGTGCAGACGAACACTTGTCCCAGCGACTGGTTGCTGATTGGCTGCATACGAGTGGCCGATCGGGTGCCACAGGCGAACGCGTGCGAGGACCGGGTGTGCGGAGGCACTTTCAACGCCGAAGTGAGTCCGGATCAGAAGACTGTTCAGAGTAAGTGTTTCACACTCCCGAACTTGAAATCGTCTTGGACTGCATTTTTGTTTTTTCCAGCCAATGTGCGACCGTTTCGGTTGTACCTCCACACAGACGGGATCGAGGCGCCTCTAGACGTGGACAACCGGGGCTTCTGCCTGGACTATGTGCAGCAACCGTGCACGAATGGGTAGTTGCAACTGGGCGACTCGTGGTAGACTCATAAGGTTAATTTATGAATTTTATAGACGTAGGATTAGATTAAGGAGTTTTGGACTTTTTCACAGATTGGTTAATAAATGTTTAAATATGACTTCGGTTTTTGTGAATGTTCAGGTTAGGTTAGGTTAGGTTGTAGTGGCTGACTGCTGCAGAGCAGTCACACTTAGGCCAGAGTAGGCCCATTGTGATACCACGCGGATTGACTTCTCCTAACGCTGGAACCAGTTGGTGCTGCTGATGAACCGATTTAGTTGGCCAATGCTGGCACTTTTTAGCTCGTTACGGCTCGTCCTAGATGCAGGAACCTACGACTGGCAAGAGCACTGCAGGAGCAGAGAAGTTGATGAGTATTTTCTTCCTCCTCTTCATCCATGCAGCTTCTGCAGAAATCATTATATGGGGCATCCATCCTGTGAGCATGAGTGCCAATTGCCACAGTGCCCGGTGCCCGGACTCCTGTGAGAGTCCTGAATGAGGGCTTGCTGAGTCCAAGTAGACTGAGTGACCGTTTTAGGTTAAGTGATGGCCAGATTTCTTTTGTTTTAAGGCAGGTGGTGCCTTCTAGCCATTTGTCATCAGTGGTCGTGATTGTATGAATCTTTAAAAGATGATAGGCTGTAGCGATCGTCATGGAAGGCGGTACCTCTGCTATTGATAGGGATGAGGTTGTACCACACCTAGCGAGTTCATCGGCTTTGCAGTTTCCTGGTATGTCACTGTGTCCCGGCACTCAAATGAGGTGAATGTTGAAATGCTCGGCCATCTCGTTAAGAGACAGCCTGCAATTAAGGGATGTTTCTGAGTAGAACATGACCCTCCCTTTTGGATATCACATTGTTTTTGAGCCAAGACAGCGCCTCTTTAATCGCTATGGTTTCTGCCTGAAGAACGCTACAGTGATCAGGGAGCTTCACGGCGATAGCATTGTTGAGGTCATGAGAATAGACATCTGCACCCACCCCTTCTTTTGTCTTTGATCCATCTGTGAAAATGCGCAGAGGATCTTTCAGTGTTTGCATGTCAGTCATCCAGTCCGATCTGGAAGGAATACTGATTGAGAACTTCTTCTCGAAGATGGCTAGGAAATTGAATTCCTTGAGAATGGTTGAGTGGCCAGTGTTGAGTTCGGACCACAATCGAAGTGTTTTGAGTCTCAAGGCTGTGCTTGCTGCTGCTTGTTTCCCGAATATTTCCAGAGGTGGGAGATGGAGGAGAATATTCAGTGCGTCTGACGGAGTACTTCTCAGTGCCCCGCTGATACACAGGCAGGCCAGTCTTTGTACTCGGTTGAGTGCATTGCAGTTTATAGCCTTGTTTAGTGCTGTCCACCAAACTGAGACGCCATACAAAAGTGTCGGTCTGACAATAGAGGTGTAAATCCAGTGAGCGATGCGCGGTTGTAGGCCCCATTTGCATCCAATGGCCTTTTTGCAGCTAAAAAGTGCAGAAGAGGCTTTTTTTACCCTTTCCTGGATATTGAGCTTCCAGTTTAGCGTGCTGTCGAGAGTGAGACCCAGAAATTTCGCTTTGGTGGTTAGCTGTAATGTAGTGCCGCACAGCAGTGGCGGTGCCCCTATTAACTCCATCTGAGAGTGTATTACTCTGCTGGTGAGTAGGTGATGAATGAAGGCCACTAGGAGCTTTCCGATCCCGAGGTTGCTAAGCGCAATTGAAATTGCTTCCGGGTTGATATTGTTAAAGGCACCTTCGATGTCGAGAAAAGTCAAGTCAAGTGTGTATTCTTTGAACTCGAGAGATTTTTCGATGGTGCCTATCAGAGAGTGGAGGGCTGTCTCTACAGACTTGCCCTTGTTGTAGGCATTTTGTGCAGATGAGAGTCTACATATTGTGAATGTTCAACAAATCACACTTCTGGTGGATATAACCGAACGACAGATTGACAAGCGCAGCGGACGTTGCTGGTGTCCCTAACAATGTGTGTGTTACATAAAATCTACATGACAAAAGGGAATCATGTCTGATTTTTGCGGGCTGGGCTTGTGTACACAGGGCAAAGTTGCTGATTGCTCCCAACTTGACAGGATGCCGACAACAATGCCTGTAAGCACACAAGGCAATTCGACATACAGCCTCATCGTGGATAGCCATTGCAACAACCGCATGGTGAACCAATATATACAGCCATCCTCCTTTGCCCGAAGGTCAGATAATCGGCCTGGCCTACCAGCTGTGATAGACTCCCTCATCACGTAAATAAGACACGGTTATGAACCGACGCCATGCCTCGGATATGGGCGGATCCACTGTTGAGGAAACAGCAAACGACAACGATCTTCGGTTCTGCACGTGTAATTTGATGTTCCTTGAAAGCAGAAATATAGTACTAGAGCTCACACGTATTCCCGTCCCCCGTGTCGGTGAAAATCTGGGGAAAATGTTACAAAAATTGCTGTCAAAATATGTCTCTCTAGTACTTTATTTCTGCTTGAAAGCAAACATTACAGCCATCCAAGAAATGGGATGGGATGGGACGGCCAAAAGAAAGAGAAAAAACTGCGACATCTACTAGGGTCTACAGGGAGGGAAGGCAGTGCTTATTTGGATGCGGATTTGTTGTTCTAGGCAGACCTAAGCAAAAAGTCCTAAGCTTCCGCTACATAAACGAACGTCTCGTAACAATTCGCTTCAAGGCCAAATTCAGGAACATCAGCCTGATTTGCGCACACACCCCGACGGAGGAGAATGATGACAAGGCCGGGATGATTTCTATGATCTCCTAGAAAGAGCACACGATCAATGTCCCAGCTACGACACCAAGATCGTTCTAGGAAATCTTAACGCACAGCTGGGCAAGAAAGAAATCTTTGCTGGAGATATGTGAAAACACAGCCTGCACGACAACGCACCCGGAAACTGAGTCTTGCTGGTGGATGTCGCTTCTGGGCGGAAACTCTCTGTGATTAGCACGCGGTTCCCACACCTCAACATCCATAAAGAGACCTGACGGACCCCAGACCATTTTTCATCATTCATCATTTTAATTCATTTTTATTTTTGAAATTCATGACAATCTTATATACTAGACAAAAATGCTTAAAACTAGTTGGACGTACAATGTTACTATTTCTAACTTACTGGCCCTAGGCGGGCACTCTAAGCTAAACTTAATCTTAAACTATGTCTTTCGACTTACTCTATCACTATATATGGTTATAAAGAAGCTGTACAGGTTATGACTAAGAAAATTGTAAAAAAACTTAATAACTGGACTTTATTTTTACTTATATAAAACTTACTACTAACTTACAAGCTACCTTAAAATACCTTAAAACTATCTTAACTAAGAAATACATACACATATATATACACGTATTTATGAAAATACACGTGTATATACATATATGTACACTATATACATTCGTATACACATCACTACACACAAGTGTATAAATGTGTATACTTAATTTTTTTTTTTTTTTTTTTTTTTTGTTTTTTTTTTTTTTTTTTTTTATTTTTTTTTTATTTTTTTTTTTTTTTTTATTTTTTTTATTTATTTGTTTTTTTTTTTTTTTTTTTTTTTTTTTTATTTTTATTTATGTACAACTTACAAGCTACCTTAAAAACTACCCTAAGCTATGTAGGTCGGCCATAGGTTGTGCAACATTACAAGCGCACGACTGAGACCGACTGCTTCCCAATCGGGGATACGCACTGCCCATTTTTAACCCGGGTCTAAAGGGTTCGAAGAGGGAGTTCTTATACTCCTCAGCCACCACATATTTCGATGTTGTATCGCAACATCCCGAACGTCCCGACTCGACACCGCCATACTGAAGCGGAGGAGACCATCCTCAGCTCGTTGTGCGACGGAACGGTCGTGGTTGAGTCGCCCATCCACAGTTGAACGGGCGATGTGATACAGGATCGGTACCGCATTTTCATTTTGTATCAGACCGTGCTTATCAAAATGGAGGAATGCTTCTGGGGGGACGAAGCCGTTATGGCGTACACTTTCGTGGTACTGTGGATTGGGGTAGTAAGCCCCAGAGATCAAGTTATTAGCCGAGTTCATCGCTCTCGCAGTGTGACCTCGAATCAACTTCACCAGGAAATTGTCCACTCGTATCAGGTTGGCCCTGTTGTATAAGACCTCATTGGAGTAGAATTTTCTGTACTGGGACTCTGGTGTTCTGTAGAGGCGAAGGCAAGCCCTAAGACAAGCCCTCTCAAACACCCGAATCTTTTCCATCAAGCTTGCGCTCACGTTGAACCACACGGGACAACCATATGTGAGCATTGGCCGTATGAGGGCCATGTAGCAGATTACTTTTACCCTTGCATCGAGTTGGCTGTTGTAAAACAGTCTCTTTGTAAGGGCGAAAGCGCCTCGGGCCCTGGCTAGAGCAGCATCCACATGTTTGTTGAAATATAGATACTGATCTAGCCAGATCCCCAGGTATCTGACTACAATCCTTTGCTTCAGTGGTTGCCCGTGCCGTCCTACAATAGAGAACTTTCGCCAATTCTTTTTCGTATCCGCGGAAGCTTTATACAACGGAGTCCTGAACAGAATGGTTTCCGACTTCTGAAAGTTGATATTCAACTTCCAGTCATCGCAATCTCTCATGAATAAGTCGAAGTCACCCTGCGTGAGCGTAGTGATGTCCTCGATCTTTTTGCCTGATCTGTACACGATCAGGTCGTCGGCATACGCAATTGCGTGCGGAAGAGAACTTATCAGATCGCTCAAGAAAATGTTGAACAGGATCGGCGAATTAACGGCACCCTGTTGGAGACCATTTTTAATTTCAAAAATACCTGTAGAGGTCACGTTGCCATTCTTGACTACGAACCGTCTACCGGTAAGCATGTTATACAGTAGGTACAGCAGTGGTTTACTAATGCCTAGCCGATTGAGCTTATAGTACAGTCCTTCTAACCATACGGTATCGAAGGCCTTCTCCAGGTCAATCAAGCAGGCGCCCGTGCATTGTTTCTTGCTCTTGTTCCATTGGATATCCGACACCAGTTTCGACGCGGCATGAATAGTGTCATGCCCCGCTCTGAAACCGAATTGGTTATCCGGAATTATATGTTTGTCCTCTGTCCAGTTGATCAGAGCTCTATTTACCACCTTCTCGAATACCTTGCTGATGTTCGGAAGGAGACTAATTGACCGGAGGTTGCACGGATTCGAAGAATCTTTTCCTCGCTTGGATATGGGTTGTACAATCGCAGTTTTCCAATGCTCAGGATAATGTGCATTATTCAGAGCATTGTTAAAAAGGATTGTGTACATAGTGACCACTTCCAGAGGAAGATGTCTTAGCACAATGTTGGAGATCCCGTCGATTCCAACTGACTTTTTCTTCTTTAATGAGTCGAAGACCGCTTGAAGATCTGCCTTCGAAATGAACGGGGGATGAACCCCTTCGTCGGCGATGACATTGTCTGCCATGTTTTCTTCATTGAACTGGACAAAGCCGATGTTCTCAGATCGCCATTGCTGCAGCTCTTCTCGAAGTTCAGAGTTGCTAGCTTGCACGCTGTTTTCCAGGTCGTGGTTCGGGCGAACACTCACGTTCACCTTGTACACTTCTTGGAAAACTGCGCCTAGTACTTCAACTTTTTCTTGCGGGTCTTCGACCACAAAGAAGTCATCGTCGAGTACGGCGTTATTGGAATCAATACCTGCTGTAGTCAGTATGAGTTCGTTGTCTGTCGTCCTGGGAAGCTTAAGACACGGAAGATCGCTATTTTTCTTTCGAAAGAATTTATTTATCTGTGGAAACATACTAGGGTTGTTAGATCTAACAGCCCGAATCTTGTTGTTCCAGTATGTGTTCACAGAAACTCTATAATTCTGTACAATTAAAGTCTGTACATTCTTAATGAGCGATTTCAGTGTCCTAACTTCCTCGCTGCGTCTGTCAGTAAACCGCCTGTACAAGGTTTTTAATCTTGACAGGAGTCTACTTTTTTGTTGATGTAGTGCGTCAATTGTCGCATTGCGGTACAAGTTTTCATTGTTCGTGCGTGTATACCGAGGTATCGTACTGTCCATAGTTCGTTTTATTGTCTCGTCCAATTGAATTAGATACATGTCAATCTCTTCGTTTGACAAGTTTCTATTGGACGGAATGTGGAGCGCATTCGAAGAGAGTGCTCGAGTCATTTGTCGGGAGAAGCGTGGCCAACGCGCCCTACTGTAATTGTAGGTATGCGTTTGGACAAACTCTCCTAATTCCGCAATGTCGTTGGGGATCTTGAATTCGGCACTGAGTCCGCAATGGTCACTGAGATACACAAAAGTGTTCAAACAGTTTACCGTATGTGCGTTTGTGTCTGTCAGCTGCAGTCTTGCGTCAAACAGCAGGAGATCCAAGAACGACCCGCTTCTGGGGAAGGACGAGATCTCTGTTGCTTTCAGATCGATTCTATACTCGACACTGTGCAAGCAAAACCAGCTGTAAAGCAGGTCCCCTCTGTTGTTGGAATCTGTGTTTCCCCAATATCCATGACGGGCATTTAAGTCCCCGGCCAAAATAAAATAGTTCTCTTCCGAGTCCAGACTTAGACACCGAAAGAGTGAATCGAGCTCTGATATAGTAGTACTGGAACTGAAGGAGCCGGAGGAGTAAACCGACACCGCAAATAGCTTCCTCCCGCTACGGAGAGAAATGCAAACGATGCAGGCCTCCAACACCTGAAACCGTCGCACTTCACTACTGTACACTACTTTATGTTTGATGTTATTCTTTATGAAGATTGCAACACCGCCTCCACCATTGGAGTTGGGTCGGTCTCTTCTAATAATATTATATTTACTGTGCTCCAGTATGCCTCTCTGGGTTAGCTTTGTTTCGCTAATCAGACATAGCTCTGGGCTTTGATCGTCCAACAATCGATATAGCTCATTTTTTCGTGGGACCCCTATCAATGAATTTGCATTCACTGCAAGGATCTTAAAAGTGCTCTCCGTCTGCGCAGGCATTAGGACTGGTGACGTGCTGGGTTCTGCAGGAGCGCCAGAATTTTGGCAACCTGCTGCTCTAACGAATCCATACGCCTTTCAATGGAGGATTTCCAATCAGGCGTTGGACCGTGTGCTCTTGGCACTGAGGTTTGCGGCGCTACCTTTGGTAGTTGCTGCTTTTCCGTACTTGCCCTGACAGACGCCATTTGGGCGTAAGTCACTTCGGGTGTGACGGGTATGGCTGCCCCGAGTGGATTTTTCACTGGGAGCTGCTTCTGCAGAACTGATTTTGTTTTCCGCTCCTGGAACTTAGGGCAACCCCGATAGTTGGCGGTGTGCCCAGCGTTCCCGCAGAGTGCGCACTTGAGCTGACTTCTGTCAGCTGCTCCTTCTTTCCCTAGCGGGCAATCCTCCGCCTTGTGGTTTTCGCTACACTTCACGCATCGAGGCTGCATTTGGCAGTTCGACGCGGCGTGTCCAAACCTTTGGCAGCGAGCGCATTGAATAATGCCGTCGCGCCTTCTAATGCTTTCCCAGATGCACCTGCAGTCAGCTAAAGAGGCAATATCGTTTAGCCGATCTCGTTTGCTACTGGGTGACAGCTGAACAATGAAGAACGGTAATTTCCGTCCCTCTCTTTTTGCCTTAGCTGTGGTGAAGGGCTTGACCCCGACGAACTCGAGACCGTCACACACTTGCTCTTTGAGCAGTTGGAAGACATACTCCGCTTCAAACGGTGCGGCGAGTTTTAACAGTACTGACTGTGGCTTTTCCCCTTTAGGAGTAAAGGAGAAGAACTCCGTCGTCGAATGCTTTAGACACGTCTTTAGTGCCTTGTGCTGCTCAACTGTCTTGCAGCTGATTGAATATCTTTCGTATCCTTTATTCTTATTAATAATAAAATTGCCACTACCTATGGCCGCTCTACATACCTTAGCAGTTTGTATGACGTCCACCTTATGCAGATTTATTGGTGGCACTTTTTCCTTCTTCTGTTGTTGTTGTTGTTGCTGGTTGGCTGCTGGCTGACGCTGCTGCTGTTGTTGCTGTTGCTTTGGCTGTTGTTGTTGTGCGGCCTTCTGTTGCTGCTTCTTGGAATTTTGTTGCTGTTGTGCATTTTTTTGCTGCTGCTGTTCAGCTGCCGTTTGTTGACGCTTCTTCTTTTGATTTGTTGTACTTGTCCGTAGTTGTGGCTGGGTCTGCTTTTGTGACTGACTAAATTCGGTCAACTGTTGTTGTTGTTGCCCGATTTGTCGCATGTGCTGTTCCTGCTCTCTCTTTCGCCGTGCGAGATTGCTTGCCTTCAGCAAGCTGATCTCATGGAGCAGTTTCTGCTTCTCCTCGTTGAGGTCTGCGATCTTCGCTTCTTTGCATCTTATGATCGCCTCTACTTCTTCTTCGGTGTCGGAGGGCATTGATTCAAAGCTGATGCTGCTTATGGCGAATCGCCCCTCCCTCCCATCTGACACATATGAGTATGCATCGTCTTCTGACGTGGACGATGCACCCCCTTCCTCTTCGGGTCTGTTGGACGACGCGCTTTTAATGCGTCGCTTTGAACTGGTGGAGGTCTTGTATTTCCTCCTCCTCTTCGCTGTGCCTTCAGTGGGCACCGTTGGTTGGTGGCGTGATGTTTCACTCACCGGTTTCTGGATCTCGCAGTCCGCTTCTTGGCGAGCGGACTGCCCGTTCTCCTCCATGCTGTGTACTCACTCACTTTTCGATTGTAATTTATAAGTCAAAGCGGAAGAGAAAAAAAAAAAATCTAAAGGCACTTATTGCCTGAACTGGGCTTCGAACCCGGCACCCGCTGGTTCCCGGCTTTGAGCTCTAGAGACTCGGCTACGCGCTGCTTGCGGATCCCGATATCGGTTGCACTTATTGGTTTGTTGGGTTGCTCGGACTCACTTTACGAAGTCGAAACACTTGTGCACTGTTCAATGTTCAGAGAACGACTGACCCCAGACCATTCAACCGTCAACCAGATTGATCACATTGCAATCGACGTCAGCCCCTCCTTCAGTATTCTTGATGTCTGAACGTTTCGAGGAGCCAATATTGAGTCGGACCACTTCCTGGTTGTAGCCAAGGTAACAATCAGCACATCGAGAGAACAGAGGATTGGAGAAAGAACATCACGGTTTGACCGTGGAAGGCTACAATCGCAATCGACTGCTTGGAACTCTGCCGACCGAGTTTCTCTTAAGCTCTCTGAAAGTTCGACGCTACCTGCATTTAAAGTAGATAAAGAATGAACACGTGGTCAAGAAGCCATCAAAGGAGCTGCCACTGATGTGCTAAGTTTTATGACACGTCAAAAAAGAAACCCATGGCATGACGACGAGTGTTGGCAGACACAGCAAGGCAAACAGAACGCCTGCATCCAACATCTGAGAGCTGTTCGTGACCCCTTCAAACGGAAAAGAAGGGCAGAGAAGCGGCTTCTCAAAAAGAAGGAGAAAGAACATGAGAAACGTGCGAACGCGGAAATGGTGAATTGTTACGGCAGAAATAAGGTCAGAAGGTTTTACCAACGGATAAATCAACTAAAGGGTGATAATAGCTAATCTTTTTGGCAACACTGGCTTGAACAGCTGACTCACGTTTCGTGTTTTGTTTCACTGTCAAACATCTTCAGTTTGATCTGTAATTTAAACTTGAATCGTCTTACAAACGAACAAGGCTTGCAAATTATTGCATTTTATTATCAAAATGCGTGCTCTGTTAAGAAAGTTCATCGCGCGCTTTTTCCATTTTCCTTTTCAGGTCAGTAATCGACCCACTGAAGCGGCTATTCGGGCTATTGTGACTAAATTTCGCACCAAATTTACATTGTTGGGCATTGAACCACCAACACGCTTACGTAGAGTGCGAACTGAAGAAAATATCGCAGCCGTATCGGCCAGTGTTAATGATGACCATCAATTATCGATTCGTCGGCGTTCGCAGCAATTGGGCCTCTGTTACTCAACAACGTGGAACATTTTGCGGAAGGATTTAGGTGTGATGCCTTTCAAAACACAGCTGGTGCAAGAATTGAAGCCGAATGACCTACCGCAACGCAAAATTGTTGAATTGGCTCTTGGAATGAATAATGTCTACCGAAAAATTGTGTTCAGCGACGGAGCTCATTTTTGGCTCAATGGGTACGTAAATAAGCAGAATTGTCGATTTTCGAGTGAATATCAGCCAGAAGCATTGCAAGAGCTACCAATGTATCCAGAAAAGGTCACAGTTTGGTGCGGTTTATGGGCTGGTGGCATCATTAGACCGTACTTCTTCAAAGATGATGCAAATCGTAACGTAACTGTGAATGGTGAGCGCTACCGTGAGATGATATCCAACTTTTGTTTGCCAAAAATGCAAGAGCTTGACTTGCATGACGCGTGGTTTCAACAAGACGGTGCCACATGCCACACAGCACGCGCAACAGTGGACCTATTGAGAGGCGAGTTCGGTGAACATTTTATTTCACGTTCGGGACCGGTCAATTGGCCGCCTAGATCGTGCGATTTAACGCCCTTAGACTATTTTTTGTGGGGCTATGTTAAAGCTCACGTCCATACAGACAAGCCCGTTTTAATTGACGCATTGGAAGACAACATTGGAGCATTTATTCGTGAGACACCGGCCGAAATGTTGGAAAGAGTATGTCAAAATTGGTGGATGGACCATTTGAGGCGAAGTCAAGGTCAACATTTGCATGTAATGGACCGCACTTTCGATTCAAATAAAGATTTCATGCATTTTTTTCAATGGGCATAAACTTCGAACAGAAGCCCGTCGAAACGAAGAAGGACAACTCGAAATAAATCGTGAAAGTCTGGAAGGATCACTTCTGTGGACTTTTAAGCGGCGAGAAAGACACTAATACCGCTGTTAGGCAGATTGTTCCACTTAATTTGGACGAGGATGAACAAGTATACAGTCCCTCCGAAGGACGAGGTCATGGTAGCGATATCTAGAATGAAGTCGAACTAAGTTGCTGGAGCGATTAAAGAGGCGCTGTCTTGGCTTAAAAACAATGTGATATCAAAAAGGGATATCACCATCTGTTCCGATAGTCCGGCCGCCATAAAATCCCTGGACAGTGTCATGTTCTACTCAGAAACATCCCTTAATTGCAGGCTGTCTCTTAACGAGATGGCCGAGCATTTCAACATTCACCTCATTTGAGTGCCGGGACACAGTGACATACCAGGAAACTGCAAAGCCGATGAACTCGCTAGGTGTGGTACAACCTCATCCCTATCGATAGAAGGGGTACCGCCTTCCATGACGATCGCTACAGCCTATCATCTTTTAAAGATTCATACAATCACGACCACTGATGACAAATGGCTAGAAGGCACCACATGCCACGGTCACTCAGTCTACTCAGACTCAGCAAGCCCTCATTCAGGACTCTCACAGGAGTCCGGGCACCGGGCACTGTGGCAATTGGCACTCATGCTCGCAGGATGGATGCCCCATATAATGATTTCTGCAGAAGCTGCATGGATGAAGAGGAGGAAGAAAATACTCATCAACTTCTCTGCTCCTGCAGTGCTCTTGCCAGTCGTAGGTTCCGGCATCTAGGACAAGCCGTAACGAGCTAAAAAGTGCCAGCATTCGCCAACTAAATCGGTTCATCAGCAGCACCAACTGGTTCCAGCTTTAGGAGAAGTCAATCCGCGTGGTATCACAATGGGCCTACTCTGGCCTAAGTGTGACTGCTCTGCAGCAGTCAGCCACTACAACCTAACCTAACCTAAGTTGCTGGAGCGAATGGACTGCCCGCGGAACTGCTTAAAGCAAATGATTTGATTGGGGGGAGTGATGGGCATAATCGAATGATTTTAAGAATCGAAACTTTAGTAATCGAGATAACTTAATAGTCGAATGATCACTCGAATGACTACTAATCACTCATTACAAATTACTAACACAAGATAACTCGATAATTGTCTTACTTCAGTGCAAGAACAAGTAACAAATAGTTCTCGTCGATAAGCACACATCAGGAACGTAGAATTAACATCAGAATAGCGATGGGCGATTGCGAGAATCGGCGGATACACACAATTTAGTGATCTCTCTCTAGCAATCTGTCTCTGAGTTGAAGAATCGACGAATACACACATTCGTTGACGATTGGATACGGAGCTACAAGAATCGAAATTCAACAATCGACTCCGCTCAATTCGAATTCGAATAATTGCGATTGCTAGAACAATCGAATTATTCCATTGTTTTTATTTGCAATTGCCCATCGCTACATCAGAATGAAAGAAAAACGCAAGGGAAAAGAACTCAAGTATTACCCCACTACTCGGTGCATTAATAAAAACAAAACAGTTGGTCCAGAAGTGTTGCTTTCGAAGCCGTTTTATTTGTTTCCGTCTCACCGAGTCGTTTAAACACAACTTGTCGCAAATCACTCTCATTCTCCTCATGTTCCTGGTCAGTAGCTCTCGACAAGAATTTTTTCCAACTCGTTCTCGCGCTGTTGATACATTAATCGAGTTCTCTTGTGTCAGTAGTTAGAAGCCATGCGAGTGTATAGTAGTCACTCGAGAGATTTGCAGTCATTCGAGTGATTGATTGAGAATCGAGATGTTGTAATAATCGACTATCACTCGAGATATCATTCGAATGCGCCCATCACTAGTTGGGAGCATATACCAACTCTCCTTAGCTTCTCGTAAAGATCCTCTCTGCCGTTTTATATGAACGCCTGCAACCAATTCGACAATAATCGGATAGGTCCTTATCAGTGCACTTTCAAGCCGGGGAAGTCCACCATCGACCAGATCTTCACCATGTGGTAGATCCTGGAAAAGACTCAAGAGATGCAGATCGATCGACCCACCACCTATTTGTCGATTTCATGGCCGCTTGTGACAGCGTGGATAGAGACGAGCTGTACATTCATGCCTGACTCGTCAGATTGTGCAGGATGACGATGGAGAACTTTCGCTGCTCCATCCAGCTCGGTAAAGAACTCACCGAGACCTTCAGTGTCAAAAGAGTTTCTTCAACATCATACTTGAGAGGATCGTACGAAACCCAAACGTCAACACCAGAGGCACGATCGTCTAAAAGTCCGTTCACGCTCTTGCTTGCATACGCGAACGACATTGGCGGGAATGGACGAACACAGCCGTCAATGAGGCGTTCGCTGGCATTGAAGCGGAAGCAATTAAAATGCTACAAAATACATGCTATCATCACGGAAGGACGTACAACATCGACGTCTTGGACAGAACGTCCCAATGGGCAGCAGAAACTTTGAGGTAATCAAGGACTTCGTCTACGTCGGCTCTGCAGGTAACAGGGACAATAACACCAGTACAGAGATCAACCGCAAAAGCACTCTTGCTAATCGGTGCTTCTTTGTGCTCAAGGGGCAATTGAGTAACCGATCCATCACTCGAAGCACCAAGCTGACTTTATATGAGACCATGACCATCCCCGTCCGGTTGAAGAAGCTCTTGGTCGTTTTAGAGAAAGGTTCTGCGTACGATCTTTGGCCCTGTTTGCGTTCATGGCGTTTGGAGGAGAAGATTAAACCACGAACTGTTCAGGCTGTACGGCTGCGTTCACCTAGTTAAGCGTCTGCGGATCCAACGCTTCAGATGGCTAGGTCATGTAGAGCGGATGGACACCACAGCTCCGGACCGAAGGGTCTTCGATTCCGAGCCATTAAAACAACGCACTGAGGATGTCCCCGAACGACATGGAGCACACAAGTGGAGAAAAACCTCAATCAACTTGGTGTGCGCTACTGGTGGCAGGTTGTTGGTCCACCCCAGATTGTAGCGCTACAGAAAGAGGAAAACACGCTTTCGACCATGCAGCGGTCGTTTCTGGTGTCAGTTGCCTTAATCATTTGCTCTAGGCCAGTTAGAGACGATGTTTGACGATGCAATCGAGGATACTCGATTAAATCAAAATAGGTGCTACCCATGTTCAATTGTATCGACTCAACTCGATTGTTCCAAGTTACGTGCTGGCACTCCAGTCTTCTCTCTTATCCTCTGCTTCATTCAACCACCCTCCTCCCGGTAATCAACGAAATACAACTGAAAACCTAACAAAACCCCACATTCATCTGTTCACTAATAAATTGGAACGTTTTATTGCCGTAAAAATAATTGTCTTACAAATTTGAAAGTACCTAATTTATTGCTTAAAAATATCTAAATTTCTAATCGACTACAAGTCCTCCTCGTCATCGTCGGCCCCCTGCTCCATCCACTCCTTCACTAGCTTCTTCGGCGGCAGTCGAAACCGCCACTCGTCGCTGATGTAGTCGTACACCTTTTCCCCGAGCCGGAGCAGCTCAACGGCCACTTGTTTTTCGTCACTCTTCCACGGGCGTTCAGGTCCACCGAAGACTTCCATTCGCACCAGCGACGTCATCGATGCCGTCATGTACTTCTTCATGCCATTAAACAGCTGAGCTTTTGTCAGTTGACTTGTCGATATGCTGACCGGCGTCGGTTTCGGGACAGCCACTTTCGCTGCGTTAGTGAGCTTCGCATTGGCAGCCTCGAGCTCGTCAATCTTCTTCTGCAGCTTGGCTCCTGCGGCCCGAGCTTGTTCGGATTTACTGCACTCGGAGACGATGAATCTCTTGGCATTGGACAGCTCCTGCTCAAGCTTTGCTATCTTCGCCTGGGCCTCACTCTTCTGCTTCTCCTGTTCTTGCTTAAGCTCCAGCAGTTCTGCTTGCAGTGACTCCACTTCGGCAATGGCCTGGTCGTGGACCGCTTTCTTGACCGAGTCTTCGAACTCGTGCAGCTCCTCCTCCTCCTGCGGTATGCAGTCGATTTCGTTCAAGCTGGTCAGCATTGTATTGTGGTTTGTTGCGGACGGAGTCAGCGACTCTATCGTGATTTCGCCTTTGCCGTCGAACTCGTCCAATTCGTACCGATAGACACTCAAAGAGATCGATGTCTGCTTGTTATCCTTGCTTTCCTTCGCTTGGTTGGACGCCAAGCCCACCTTCTTGTTTATTGTCAGTGAACTCGAGGAGCGTCTGAGTCGCTTCGCTGGCTGGGCGGTCACCACTTCATCCTCATCGAGAATCTCCAGATCTGTGCCGTCCTCAAGGAGGAAGTCATCGGGCAGACCCAGCTGCCGATAGCCCACCGGCGGAATGAGATGCTTCTCTGTTGTCGGCGGAAGAAACATCGGCGTCGGCTGATCCGAGGTGTAGTAATCCAAGACCATACCGTTTTTAAGGCGATCCAGTGTGGGCACCGCATGCGGCACCAATCGGTCTTTTTTGTAATTCATAAAGCATTCATCACGAAAGTGCAGCGCACAGATCACTTTATTTTTCGCCTGATTTGGTGAGAGCTTTTTGATTTTGGTATATTGCGTGTATTTTAGCCATTTCTCCAGGCGTTCCTCACTCTTTAGCGGGTAGTGAAAGAAATGCATTCCGGGGTATTTCAACGTAGTCACCGCGCACGACCGAAATGTGCAACGACAACCTCCCATCGTTAGGTTTTTTGTTAATTTTGTCAAATCCACATAAACTTTTAATTATAGATTTATGTCAAAATAAACAAATTTATGGTGTCTGTTTTTTTTTTTTTGTGTAGCAAGCGTCAGGCACTAACTGACAGATGTCGATGGCGGGCATTGCCATTTTGAGTTTGTTGTGGAAGATGAGTGTGTTCAGTAGAGGAAGTTGGGTAGGTGGACTTATAGATGGCTGGTGTTGATATATTAAATGGTGATTTTTTGGAGAAAAAATCCGCGAATTTATGACAGACAAATTTAGTTTGTATCAAATGCATGCTATGATTAATTTCTGACAGCTGTTGGGGTTGATTTTTTATTGCAACATGCCAAAGTTGGCCGAAATGATGAAGGAGTTCTGTATTTCACTTGGACAACAAATTGGGCTTCCAGGCTTGATTTCAAATCAGTCCGAAAATTTAAGGATGCTCTTCCATGTGCCTTGATAAAATATTTCATCACGTCATAAACTACTTACCAGAGCACAATATGAGGCATTTTTCCGCATACAAAATTAAATAATGTACACACGCTATAAACCAATCAACTTCCCCACCTTAAACTTCCATAAAATACACTCAACATCGAACATTTTTTTTTAAAAACAATCCCATAAACAATCTCACCCCCTTGGTCCGTGCTGTGAAAAACCTTACGTTTGTCTCATTCAAAAACTTTAGCTCTGACGTTACGTTTCATTGTAAAAACGGCAGCTACCGACGACATTGCGATTGCATTCTGTTTGCGGTTCCTCGGAATTTCTGTTTGTGAAGTATTTATTTTCCACACAATAAATCAATCGTTTTTTTAAGAAAATTCACTAGAAACACAGTACAGCTATTGCATTCACATAATAATGAGGAAAACTAAACCGATACTCTACGATCCACTTATCATAAATCGTGTGAAACAGGTAAAGCGAATTGAAACAGAGGTTATGTCGCGCCAGTTGGCTTCTCGCGTCCCGAAACCGATTATTTAGATTGCAAAGCAAACACTGGGATATTCATTTGAATTTACACATCCATTGCAGTATTTGGAGGAAAACGTTCATCAGACCTACCTCGATGTTGGGGTAATGTCCAAATCGTTACAAGAACGGTATCCAGAGTACAACAGACGCAAAATAGCCCCGTTTCGCTCATTGGTGGAGCAAGGTAAATAGGCATTTCCCTGGAAATTGATGTTTATTGATTCATTTTGTGTACTTTTCAGCGTACAAGGTGGTCTCGCAAAGCTACGGCTTGGACATCAGTCCACCGAGCCCTGATTCCGGATCCGATTTGGAGGTGATGGATGTAAGTTTTGCCATCAATTCCGCACAAGCCGACCACACAATGTCTTCCTTTTCTTAGGATACCCCCGACGTAGCGGCGAATTCAATGAACAACATGCTCACAAATCTGTACTCAAAAAAATCTGCCAAGTGCACTAGTAGCCAGCCGGCTAACGCCACAAACGAACTGATCGACATCAGCAGCGATGAGAGCTCCGACGTCGAGAACGCCACAAATGGCAAGGCAAAGAGTGGGTCTCCTTTTCCCTTGTTTGCTTGGAACTTTACTCATTTCCGTTGTTTTTTCTTCTTCAGAAACAACACCAGCTGAGGACGTGGTCAAGTTCGGAGAGGTTACCTTGAGAAAGATCGTCTTGCCAGAGTCGCAGGGGGCACAGGCCCAGTCACAGTCACATTCACATTCACAGTCTAATGAGCGTGCGGCAACCCCATCGGCGACAAAGAAGCGCAAACGCGGTCGCTCCGCGTCTCCAGAGAAGAGCGACAACTCGCAGACGGACAAAGTGGAACTGAGACCGGTGTCGGGACGCCTCAGGTTGGTTCGTGAAGATTCCAACGAAAGCGGTGCCGCTGCAGAGGGTACATCCTTCCAGAACTTAGTGCGCCCACCTAAAAAGTACAAAAAGGTCATACGGCTCGCGAAGCCGCGGCAGAACTTCCAGCATGTGGGCGGCATGGAGAACGTTCTCAAGGAACTGTGCGAGATCCTGATGCACATCAAGCAGCCGGACATTTACTTCATGCTGGGCCTGCTGCCACCACGTGGCCTGCTGCTGCACGGACCGTCGGGCTGTGGCAAGACTTTGCTGGCTCACGCTATTGCTGGGGTAAGTGCGGCAAGACCAATGACATCCATAACCTAACTTCCGCATGTGCTTACAGCAATTGGGTCTCAACATCATCGAAGTGGCTGCCACGGAGCTGGTGGCCGGCATCTCGGGTGAGTCGGAGGAGAGGATTCGCGATGTTTTCGAACAGGCAGTGGCGTGTTCGCCGTGTGTGCTGTTCATCGACGAGATCGACGCCATCTCCTCGAACAGGTCGTACGCACAGCGCGACATGGAGCGTCGCATAGTCTCGCAGTTGATCAGCAGTCTGGACAGCTTGAAGAACAATGAACAGGGACAGGCTATACTCGTCATTGGCGCCACGACACGTCCGGACATTTTGGATCCGGCCTTGCGGCGAGTCGGCCGCTTCGACCACGAGATCGCCATCGGCATTCCGAACCGCAAGGACCGCAAGGAAATCCTGACGACCATTTGCGACGGTCTGCTGATTGATCTGAAGATGGACTACGACAAGGTGGCCGAGCTGACCCCGGGCTATGTGGGCGCTGATCTGCTGGCTCTGGTCTCTCGTGCAGCGACCATTGCCGTCAAGAAGAAGTGAGTCCGCGGCTGGATTGGGTTTCTTTTATTTTAAGGGTTGCTTGTTTTCCAGGTGCTCTCAACACATGAAGGAGATCCAGCTTAAGTCTCAGCGGAATATAACAATCGTGGACTTGGACGATGAAGATCAGGCCGACGAGGCTGACAAGCAGAGTCCATCGAAGAAGAAGGACGCCGCCAAGCCGGCAGAGACTGAGACCGAAGGCGACAAGGACAGCGCTGAACCCGGCGAAGCCGAAGCCACTGCCAAGGAACCCCAGGAGGCACAATCTGAAGCCTCCACATCTGGAGAGAAAGACAATGACGCGGCAGACAAGACAGACGCCACGGGATCAAAGGACAAGCCGGATGAGATGGAAGTTGACGCAAGCGAGCAGACAGACAGCAGCAAACCCGCGGCCGACACGAGCACTGAAAAGATTATCACCGACGAGAACGAGCCCATCGACGTTGACGAACTGCCAGAGGCGAAGGAAGAAAATCCGGTCACTGTCCGCAGCCCGACGCTCTTTGAGATGATCAACATGCTGGACAACGCATCGATCGACATGGCCGACGTGACCGACTTTTGCATCACTCTGGAGGACTTCATCGACGCCGTCAAGGTGGTGCAGCCCTCCGCCAAGAGGGAAGGCTTCATCACAGTCCCAGACGTCACCTGGGACGACGTGGGCTCCCTGCAGGACATCCGAGAGGAGCTCAAGCTGGCCGTGCTGGCTCCTGTGAAGTTCCCCGAGAAGCTGGAGCGATTGGGACTGAATGCCCCTTCGGGAGTGCTGCTCTGCGGCCCACCCGGGTGCGGTAAAACACTGCTTGCCAAGGCCATTGCCAACGAGGCCGGAATCAACTTCATCTCCGTCAAGGGTCCCGAGATGATGAACATGGTGAGTTTCTTGCTGCCTCCGAGGTGTGATTGGTGATCTAATGAGTCCGTCTTCCAGTACGTCGGCGAGAGTGAGCGTGCAGTGCGAGCATGCTTCCAGCGGGCCAGAAACTCGGCTCCGTGCGTCATATTCTTTGACGAATTCGACTCGCTGTGCCCCAAGCGTTCCGACAATGAGTCCGGCTCCGGCACGCGCATCGTCAACCAGCTGCTGACCGAGATGGACGGTGTCGAGGAGAGGAAGGGCGTTTACATTCTGGCCGCCACAAACAGGCCCGACATCATCGACCCGGCCATCCTTCGTCCGGGTCGCTTGGACACGATACTCTACGTTGGCCTGCCACAGGCGAAGGATCGCAAGGAGATCCTTCAAGCTCTCACCAAGGTGGGCGTTGCTTCCCTGGCTCCACTGTCATTTTCTTAATCGCTCTCTATCTCCCTTTCAGAATCGCAAACAACCCGTTCTCAATGATGACGTCGATTTCGAGAGCCTAGCAAACGACACACAGGGCTACACGGGCGCCGATCTGGCCGGCCTGGTGCGGCAGGCGGCGATGATCGCCCTCAAGGAGTCCATATCCAATCCAGAGTCCGACACAGACACGCTCTCCGTCAACGCCAGTCACTTCACGAAGGCGCTGTCCCTTGTTCGACCATCAGTTTCCCCGCAGGTAAGCGCCGACCGTCGTCTACATTTCCTTGCCCCAACTAATTGCTTTCCCCCCCTCCAGGAGCGAAAAGTCTATGAGAAGCTCAAAGAGAAGTACGCCGCTCCCCGCCTGTCGTCCCAGGAGAATATATAATAGGACGCGAGACCACCTCTAATTTAAATTTTACACTTTACAAGGAAATACCTTCATTTCGCATTTGTTTACTTTTTTTTTTCCATAAGCAGTCCACAGAAATACATTCGAAAGTACGCTCAACTCCCGCTGAACGGGGGCGGAGCAGAAAGAAGAAACCTAACAGGACAAATTGTTTCATGATACGTTTAAGAGTGCGCAAGGTTTTGACGGAACAGACGACACTACAGAGTTATTGTATGTACCATGTTAAACTTCATCGTAAATAGATTATAAACTTTATTTCCATACGTGTCTTTTTTTCTGTTCGTAAGGTTGGGTGGTGTGTTTTGCTACGGGCCGGTCAAAGTTGCCTTTATAGGTCACTGGGAGGTGCCAAGGGATGTGATGGTCGTCTTAAGACACCCTTCTGGCCCGTGGCACGATTCGTAGTCCCTAGTATTCCTAGCTTGCACTCTTCAACCACTCTAGTGGTTGCAGGGGTTTTTAACGATCAAGCTGGATCCACTGTGTTTGCCTGTTGATCTCTTTCAAACATTCTCATCTCGGCCTACTTCTTGGTTGACTCCGACTACAAGCTCCGGGGCTGGTAGGCTTGTCACTCGAGCTAAGGCTGGCCCAGCTGGCCCCTGTGAAGTTCCCGAGAGTCTGGAGCGATTGGGACTGAATGCTCCCTCGGGAGTGCTGCTCTGTCTTCTTTGTGTGGCGCTACAGTCCGGGGTGGACCTGGGCCTCAACCAACAAACCTCTCCAAACTAGCGCGATCTCTGGCTAGCTGTCTCGAGTTTGGCACACACAGTTGGTTGTGGTCCTTCTCGACTTGGGTGCGCCACCTTAGACGCGGGCGTCCTCTGTTGCCCGACGGGTTCGGATTCGAAGATTCTGCGGCCCACCTTGGTGCGGTAAAACATTGCTTGCGAAGGCCATTGGTAGGTTTAACCTTGTCCCTTCAAATCGAGTGCAGTAGAGAGTCGTGTGCTCTGCATTTTCATCAATGTCGCACATTTTGGACAAAGACTATCATCACTGAACCCTTAAAGACACTGCCGATGACTCCGGCTCGACTGGAACTGCGTGACGTTGAAAGTTGCTGTATCCGAGTGCTCTCTTTGTCCGCGCTTCGATTGTTGGAACAAATTTGTGCGTCCATTTACCTTGCTTGCCTCATTGTCATTGAGGTTGATTCCGCTCTTGTTCACGCCAGTCTCGGGGAAGTTTTTGAGCTAGATGAGCTTATGTGCACACCGTAACGAGCTAAAAAGTGCCAGCATTGGCCAACTAAATCGGTTCATTAGCAGCACCAACTGGTTCCAGCGTTAGGAGAAGTCAATCCGCGTGGTATCACAATGGGCCAACTCTGGCCTAAGTGTGACTGCTCTGCAGCAGTCAGCCACTACTACCTAACCTAACCTATGTGCATACAGTCTGCATTTCGTTGGTGAGAATGTCGATGGGTAGGCTGCTTCGTGCTTCCAAATTGAAGCCGCACATAGCTCTTCTAGCGAAGTGTCTGAATGCTGTACACCCGTCCAGACTCCCACGCATATGCATGTCTATCATCACCGCCACCTATCCGTCTTCATTTGATTCTTGCCATCAAAGCCTCTGTTTGTGACCAGTGCGTTTCTTGCTGAGAAGTAGCTCTTTGGCCTGAATTAGTCGATTTTCATCCGAAGCCGGATGTTTTGCCGAATGTGATATGTTTAGCCGAAGTCGAATGGTTGGTCGGACTCAAAACAAAACTCATGCTTGCAGATCCCAGTCCGATCCCAGTTTCTTAGAATTTTCAGTCAATTCTGAAATGAATCTAAACAAAAATGTGTGCGCGTTCAGCGCGTTCCCCACTTATCTAAACAAATGTTTCCATACCAACTGCGCTTGGCCGGAGCACTGGTGTTTCTGTCTGCAGCCTGGGACTGACCGAGGCGATGTATATTTGTTTGAATTTTACTTAACATAAATAAGTTGACACATTATATGCCCTGAGAGTTCCACAGGCGGGTGACATGGAGATAAGACATACATACGTGTTTCGGATGAATTCGAATGAACTGAAGTCTGTTATAGAGATAATCAGGCTCACTTGTTTGCATGACGTAATAAAGATATGGAATGATAATGATATCCGGCAATCCACTGATCAACGAAGCAGGCGAAAATTTGCTTACAACATTGGGAAACATAATCAAAACCACGCAAGTTATAAACAGATCTGGTGATATTGTGGTACGCGACGTTTGACGTGATGTAACCAGCGTTACAAACGATTTCACATCCGTATAGGAAGGTGCGAATGTTAAAAGGCCCATTCATTTAGGAACTGCGAACTTCGCAAACTCTGACAACACATTCATATGGAATTTTTTCGTTCGCAGAGAGCTACGGATGCCAACTGACATTTCCCTGCGAATTTATTGGTCGTGGTGATTCAGGAATGGTGTATACAAGATTACGCTTCATGAAAACATACATCATTCTTGGTGGTGTAAATCAGTGTTACCACAGGGAATCTATAGAGTCAAAAGGACTCATTTTTTGAACTCAAATTTTTTAGATTTACCTAATGTGGCCCGTGGCCCGTGGCGTTGTGGGTACGTGCGTCGACCCCAACCTCGACGTCCTAGGTTCCATCCCAGCTCTGAGCGACGAAAATAATTCTCACGGCACCACCTCTTTCGAGGACAATGCTCAAAGAGTATTTCCTGTCAAGAAAAAGCTTCTCAAACTTGGCCGTTCGGAGTCGCATAAAACTGTAGGTCCCTTCCACTCGTGTGAGAACAATAGCACGCACAACATTAGTGGTTGCTGAGAAGCTAGGCTCTGGCCCTCTGCGGGCTGTAGCGCCACCCATTTATTATTAAGCACCTAATGTAATTTTATTTCACATTTCCGTTTTCATAACTTTGCAGAAATGCCAGAAATGGTTCTGGCCAGACTTCGAGCCAGGAATGGAATGCAGTCGTATATCTTCATAGATGGCTCCAAAACCAACAGATGCTCCGGCGCTGTTGTTTTAGTGAAGGGCGACAACATTAGACTGTACAACTCATTCGTTGAATTTCGGTTTTCCAAGCGGAAGCCTATGTGATGCTGGTGGTAACAAACTATATTGTGAAGAACAAGTGGACGGGTCGACCTATTTGCGCTTGTAGTGATGGCCACGTTGTGCTTTAGACCTTACTCAACCCTTACTTCAACCACTTCCAAAATAGTTCAGGAATCCAAATCCTCTCTGACAGGACGGAGAATACCTTGAGAAACCCTTGGGACCTGATCCTGCGATCGCACTACTGGCGTCTGTGGTTAAGGCTTCCACTGAAGGCTGAACCTCTCGAGAGTATAATCCTAGATGGCATAACTCTTCAGGGTGTAGATTTTCTCAATCGCGTGTCAGAAATTCGCGTTTGCGGACGACTTACCAACCGACCGCTGGGCACTTCTCCGATCGAGTCTTCCTGAAGCTCTCAGACAGTCCAACCCTGCCAGGCGAAACAATCGACGAACAGTGGAACCGTTGTCAAAACGCCATCAGAGAAGCTGCCTCTGATGTGTTGGGTTTTAAAATGCCACCCAAAAAAACCCATGGTTTGACAACGAGTGTCAGCAGGCGCATTCAGCGAAGCTAGCAGCATATAAGGCGACGCTGGATAGAAGGACGAGAGCGGTTCATGAGCTCTACGAACTTAAAAGAAGGGAAGAGCACCGGCTTTTCAAAAAGAAAAAGAAGGAGCATGAGAAGCGCGCGATCGAGGAAATGGAGAGGTGGTACGGCAGAAACAATGTCCGAAAGTTTTACCAGCGGGTGAAACAACTATCCAAAGGGTACAAACATCGGACAGAAGCCTGTCGGAACGAAGAGGGACAACTCGTAGTAGAGTCGCAGTCGATACTGAGAATCTGGAAGGATCACTTCTGCAGACTGTTAAACGGCGAAGAGGACACCAATACCGCTGTCAGGCAGAATGTTCCACTCCACGCAATGGACGATGATGAACACGAATTCCGTCCCCCCGATTTAGACGAAGTTAAGATAGCGATATCCAGACTGAAGTCGAACAAAGCTGCTGGAGCGGACGGATTGTCCGCGGAACTGTTTAAGGCAGCTGGAGATGACCTGGTTGGGCGCATGCACCAGCTCATCTGTAAGATTTGGTCGGAGGAAAGCATGCCCGACGAGTGGAATCTTAGTATCGTTTGCCCGGTCCACAAGAAAGGAGACCCCTTTGACTGCGCCAACTATCGGGGGATAAGTCTCCTTAACATCGCCTACAAAATCTTCTCTGCCGTTCTGTGTGAGCGCCTGAAACCATTCGTCAACAACATGATAGGTCCCTATCAGTGTGGTTTCAGGCCTGGGAAGTCCACTATCGATCAAATTTTCACATTACGGCAGATCCTCGAAAAAACCCAAGAGATGCAGATCGACACCCACCACCTATTTGTCGACTTTAAGGCCGCATATGACAGTGTGCATAGAGACGAGCTATACAACGCCATGTCTAGTTTTGACATTCCTGCCAAACTCGTCAGGCTGTGCAGGATGACGATGGAGAACTCTCGCTGCTCCATCAAGGTCGGTAACGAACTCACCGAGACCTTCAATGTCAAAAAAGGTTTTAGACAAGGCGACGCGCTGTCATGCGACTTCTTCAACATCGTCCTAGGGAAGATCGTGCGAAACTCACACGCCAACACTAGAGGCACGATCTTCCAGAAGTCCGTGCAATTGTTAGCATACGCCGATGACATTGACGTGATTGGCAGAACTCAGCGAGCCGTCAGTGAGGCTTTTGCTAACATTGAGACGGAAGCGGCTAAAATGGGTCTGGCGGTGAATGAGGGCAAAACGAAATACATGCCGTACTTAAGAAAGGACATACAACATCGACGTTTCGGACAGAGCGTCACAATGGGCAGCTATAACTTCGACGTAGCCAAGGACGTCATCTACCTCGGCTCCGGAGTAAACTGTACAAATAACATCAGTACCGAGATCACGCGCAGGATAACTCTTGCCAACCGCTGTTTCTTCGGGCTCAAGAGGCAATTGAGTAACAGAGCCCTCTCTCGAAACACCAAATTAAGCTTGTATAAAACCCTGATCATCCCAGTCTTGCTATACGGCGCGGAGGCATGGACAATCTCGAAAGCGGATGAAGAAGTCCTTGGTCTCTTTGAGAGAAAAGTTCTACGCACGATCTTTGGTCCTGTTTGTGTTGACGGGTTCTGGAGGAGAAGATTCAACCACGAACTGTACGGGCTGTACAGCGACTTGAGCCTAGTTAGGCGTCTACGGATCCAACGCCTACGGTGGCTAGGCCATGTAGAGCGTATGGACACCACAGGTCCGGCCCGAAGAATCTTTGAATCCGAACCTGTCGGGCAACGCAACAGAGGACGCCCGCGCCTAAGGTGGCGCACCCAAGTGGAGAAAGACCTCAACCAACTTGGCGTGCGAAACTGGAAACAGCTCGGCAGAGATCGCGCTAGTTGGAGGGGCTTGGTTGGTTAAGACCCAGGTCCACCCCGGACTGTAGCGCAGTGCGAAAACATCAACACACCGCACTCCTTTTCTTACCAAAATCAAACAAAAACATTCGAGAATAAAATATTTATTAAGAATTCAAATAGATTACATAAGTCATTTACAAATTTACAAGTCAGCTTTCGATTTGCTTATCTCCGTCCTTGGTGAATTGAACAGCTTGAGTGCCCTTCGACACATCGCCCTTATGCCAATCCAACTTTCAATTCCAATCGGCCGGATGTGCACGGGCGACGGCTGAAAG